>JAQMYG010000007.1:24234886-24245772 GCA_030014215.1 Clariallabes teugelsi
GGAGAACATGCAAACTCCATGCACACAGAGACAGGAATCGAGCCTGGCCGGGAATCGAACCCGGACCCTGGAGGTGCGAGGCGACAGTGCTAACCACTACACCACCTTGTACAAACTGTACATGCCAAATATTTACCTTAAACATGGAAAATTTTTTGCTAGGATCTTACGTAAAAGGTCCTAACACAGCATTGTTGAATTCTCAAATCTGATTGGACAGGAGGCTTTGAGTCAATTTCTCGAGTACATGATTGTTTTTATAGTAAATACTAACACATATCTTCTCTAGCAGATGCACCACATACACTATATGGACAAAAGTATTTGGCCAAACCTGCAATGACATTGTATCCAAATTCATATATTTCAATATTGACATGGTCCCCATTTTGCAGGTCTTTCCACTCTTCTGGGAAGGCTGTCCACAAGAGTTTGGAGTGTTTCTGGGGAAATTCGTGCCCATTCATTCTGTAGAACATTTATGAGGTCAGGCACTGATGTTGGATGAGAAGCCCTGGCTCACAATCTCCATTCCAGTTCATCCCAAAGGTGCTCGACTGAGTTGAGGTCTCTGTGCAGGACAGTCAAGTTCTTCCACACCGAACGCATCGAACCATGTCTTTACAGTCCTTGCTTTGTGCACTGGGGCACAGTCACATGACTGAGGAATCGAAAAGGGCCCACCCCATGTTCCCCCTAAGATGTCTTGTTATGCTGAGGCAGTAAGACTGCCCTTCACTGGGGATAAGGGACCTGATTGAAACACCTGAATTCAATTATTAACAGGTTTGGCCAAATACTTTTGTTCATACTTTTTTCATTTTGTGAGATAACCACTTCTTCTTCTTTTTCATTTTATGGGCAGTTGGTTGCAATACTGCCACCTACTGGAGTGGAGTGGAAGATTGAGGACTAAACCTTATCTGCTATAATGTACAGTAAGTGATTCCAGGAATTCTACTGTTTCTGTCCAAATTCATTCTTAATGTCAGATAATGAAAGATATAATTAGGTTTATTTGCTTTGAGGCCACATGAGAACCAAGCCAGTTCCCAAAAGCTCAACAAAAAAAAGATGCAAAACACACCAAATGGCCACCAGCTTTGTTTTATACCCTGTAGAGACTCAAGACCCAAAAATAACGCAAAAAATTCCAGGCAGTCCCACGAGAGGCAGCTGGGGAAACATAGCCAAGACAGGCAGGATGCAGACTATGGATTATGTCGTAAACTCAACCTAAGCATGCTTTCCTCCTCCCTTTCCTGTGTGACAGGGCTGCTCGAGGACACCATGTGTCCCTCACCTGTCATCTCCGTCTTGTGACAGCTGGTCATCCGTTGATCAACTCCACACCCTCTGAAACTCCCCCTTTTCTTTCTCCAGTCTATCACAGTAACCAAGTGTACAATACCACCTGTCCCCCTCTAACACCGTCTCTGCTGTGCTGGTAATTACGTTATCCAACAGGTCGCTAGTAATAAAAACACGACCTCCTGGAACCCTGAGACGAAGCAGCATGTCGAATTTAATAGCCCATAACAACAAGGGAAAGAGACCACGGTGTCTGTATGCGCCAACATTTTATAATTCCATGTTGTGCTGGAGGCTAATAAGGGCGCATACATACAGTATATATAAAAAATAATCCCCCAGACACACAGTCTCCCAAGAACGCACACGATCCCCAGTCTTTCACCCTCTGGTTTTGTGAACATACCTGATTGCCTCATTATGCACACACACGCACACACACACACACACACACTCACCTCAGTGATTCTCCATGGCAAAGCACGCCCATCCTTAGAGAAAAGAGACTCCTACATAAGCGAACGCAAAACAAGTTCACTTAATGGGCTATGGCTTTAAGGGCTCTATATTCAGTGTCACAGACTAGAACCCTTTTTTTTTTGCCCCTATGATCTGTAATAAGAAAAAAATACAAGAGGGTTATGTAATTGAAACATGCTGAAAATTGAACCTAGGGCCAGTTGTTTGATTCAAGCAATGCTTTTAAAAAGTGTTACTATGTAATGAAACTTTAAAGCAACTAAATAAGAGTTAAATGGTTCAAATGAGACATTTGACTTTCAAACACTGAAGGAATTTACTATCTTTTTTTTCTGAAGGCTTGGTTGTTTAGTCACACTACAACACTGGAAACAATGACATAACCACATTAATCCTGCCCTTTGGAAAAATTATTCTGAGTTGTGTTTACAAGTCAGTTTTTGACAAAAGAATGTATGTAGATTTGAATGCAACACTAATATTCAAATCATAAATAAATATGGGCTTTATTTTACATTACTTTCCTCAATACTGAGAAATGTGTCAAAAACGTTACTCATAGCGGATGATGAGCAGGTGACAGGTGACACATACCTGATAAAAAAAATCCCTTGGAGTATTCCTAGTGCTAAAAAAAAAGAAGCTAAATGTGTGCACACTGTGATGCAATCAATACCTTCAGAGTAACCTGTGAAGTTACATTTACATGAATATATTTATTCAGTTATTATATTACATAAGCAATTCACGCCAGTCAGGGTGCAAGTATAAAAACATGCTGCTGAGACTTGAGGGCCTTTTCAAAGAGCCCCATAGAGGCAATTGTGCATTTTGTACTAATAACCTTTAGGCCACTAGTAAAGAACTTTCAATATATTTTATCTTATTAAAATCCCAACCTAAACTTGTAAAGAAATGTTGTATTTTTGATCCTTTATATAATTTACTTGTACATTTCATCTGGTAAGTTAAACTACAACGGTTCCAGTTAGCTGGTTAGCAAAAGCAATGCATAGCAAAAGCAGCTGTCGCTCAAACTGACCACACCACTAATTATGCATAATATTATGACTTAATGTAATTTTAACCGATGAGTTACATAAAACACGCCCTATCATGAATGGGAAATCTAGCTATGGAGACCAAAACCCTCTTTTTTGTACCAGGCTGTAAACATGTTTCCTCATGTTGTAAACTTTTAGGCACTTGATATGATACATAGTTAGTAACCTATTAACCCAGAATAAGGATCTATCCTAAAGATCCTTAAGTATCTTAAGCACTTTTGTAAGTCGCTCTGGATTACAGCGTCTGCCAAATGCCTAAATGTAAATGTAATTCATGTACTTCCTTCAAATTTTTACTTTTACGCTTTTATTTTAAATAAATTCAACTATGTGGCTCAGATTTGTGGATCTAATCAGAGTTAAGCAAATCATTACACACTGTTGCATCTTCAAATATGGTACTGTAACCTGATAGCTATAGACCTGCCCTTTACCAGGTCCTCTATCAGCCTTTATCACTCAGGGGGGCCTGACTTCACACTTGTTGCTGCAATTAGCCATTTGAACCTGTTTGAAATGATAATGATTCACAAGTCTTCCCTAGCACCTCTATTTATATCCCACCTTTTTAAAAAACCTGACAATGACTTCAAAACATTCAAAAAGGTAAAAGATTATTGAATATTTAATGGTTTTAAATTTAGATACCTGAAAGTAAGGTTTGTGATACTGTTACACATATCAGGCTCGCATGATTATTATGCTAATTTCATGAATCAACATTTATACTGCTGAAACACATGTTTAGGTTGTGGTTGATTTAATTGAAAAGTTTATATTTATGTAAAAAAATTTATACTTTTATATGTATCAAAATGCTTTTCTTTTATTTTCTAGAACCAAAGGTTCATGAACTAGCAATAAACTAGCCAGCTAAGACCAGTGATATTTATCATAATAGAGATTTCGGAGAAGACAGACCGCACTGATGATCTATTTCCTTCCTCAAATACGATTTGCCTCCATATCTGATTCAATCTGTGCCCCGGTACACTGTATCACTCTCAAGGCATGGTTCCCGAGTACGGAACGATTGTGTTCTCACTGATCCAAATCAACCAGACTTTGAGGTCAGTTGATCTCGGAAATGATCCCGGAGCCATAATGTGAAGACGCCCTTAGTTGAAAGTAACGGTTTACCCCTTTTATACCAAATAACACTTTCATAACACTTTTGTACCAATTTAAGGCGTCAGGTCTTAGGCTTCAGAAAGCTTACAAGGCAGACCGGATATAAGATACATCTATGGACATGAAAGATGTGTGCCAAATGTATACATAATGACTGGCAATGACAAGAAACATGCACCCTGTTGTGTATGTCATCAAACGGAACCACACCAGAACAGCCTCTACAGTAACAACGGTCTATTTTAAAATGCAAAAAGTCCCGCCAAAAATATATTCCCTTATTTGTGGTGTTTTCGCTCGGTGTGTCAACAAATAAAAAGGAAAAAAATGTGGTTCCCTTATGTTTGATGTCGATGACCGCTCCCTTTATGCTATATACGGTATGCTGAAACTACAAAAATAATGTCCATATTTTACTTCATTGCTGATGAACACATTGCACACTCCAAATGACAAAATCAGTAATCAAGTAATTGACTTCATTGTTGTTGTATGGTGTCGTTTCGGACCAAGGGTTGCTTCGAGTTTTGCAAGTTCTCCTGTGCTACAGTGGGTTTCCTCGACCTCTCAAAAAACATGCTGGTATGTTGTTTATCAATGACAAATAAATAAATTGCGCCTCGGTAGGAACGAGTGTAAATTTGTCTAAGATGCATTAGTGCTAGACTGGCATTACATAGGGTGTATTCCTGTCTCAAACTGACCATTTAGTACAGAGGGAGTATCCCCACCATGTTCATGGAAGACGATGAGGGTTTGATTTCTCAATGGGAAACCCCAACCTGGTGCACAAGTAACCAATGTAGTGGACTCTCAAAGCTGGTGCTAAGTCTCTGAAAAAAGTGGGCAGTTGTCCCACCAGTAGGGGTAGGGCATCCCTCAAACAGTTAAGGCTCTGGTTGGAGGTTCAAGCCCTAGAACCGCCAAGTTGCCACTGTTGAGCACTTAACCCTGTGTGCTCCAGGGCTGCTGTATCCTGGCTGATCCTGCACTGTGACAGATATGCGAAAAATTATTTCACTGTTATTTAAGGTATCTTAATCTTAACGGTGACCCCCAAGTGAAGCAGCCGAACGGCAAACAACAACCCTGTGTTCCTCGGACCCGATTCCTCGTATGGGTGCCGGTACCCACCGCCACTCTAACCAGGACAAATAAATGATGAAGGAATAGATTTTGGATACAGTTTTACTACAGAAAATCGACACAAAGCCTTAACACGAAGCACTAATCTCAGAAGACTAAAGAAGAAAGACACTCTCTCAGGCTAGTGCACTCGAATAAAGGGGACAAGGGATGCATTTGAGATGCGGCCCCGGGATCACTATGGCGACTGGGCTGTTCCGTTGCTTAGAGAGAGAGATGGGATGTGCGTGGCAGGATGACATCATGGCGGGACTGTTTCTGCTCGCTTTAACGTGGCGTGCACGAAAACATGCTGGTCAAAAGGACAGGGTTTAAGGTGCATGCGTAATACAAAAACGGCTGGAATGGGTTCATGGATACAACTGTCATCAAAAACATCAAAGAGGAGGGAGGGCGAGGAAACGCGAGGGGTGAGGGATCACCAAATGCCCCGACATTCCCTTTAGTGCTGTAGCTTCACCCTCTCGCACGAGCTTGGTTATTTCGATGCGCAAAATTAGGAATCTGTAAACAAACACGAGCATCAAACCACATCTGACGGACAGACGGATACAATGTAACCATCCTCATGACGGAGGATCAAACGCGCTCGTGCAGCGGCGCAACATCAACAGGAACCCGGAGCGCGAGCGCCCGCGCGCGCGCGTGTTTGTGGCACGCATTGCATTGCACTGCTTTATAGCTCTTTAAGCAGTAACATATACTGACACGGACAAGATTTTCTTTGCTGGTTCGTACGCAACCTGGGGTGTTCAGGTATCAAATGCTTTATCAAAACAACAACAACAACAAACCAAACCCTTCCAGTAAGCAAACTACAGCATAGCCACGCCTGTTCCCATCCATCCTACTGTACACCCTTACCGTTATCCCATGCATCTCTCTCTCTCTCACACACACACACACACACACACACGCATTAAAGAGCCGTGCATGAACAATATCAATTAAAATCACTGTGTTGACATGACACAAAATAGTTCTTGGAAAATCGTCTGTCCTCCATCCATCCATCTTCACCAAACATAAACCTTTTCCCTTCACTTGGATCAAATAAATCACGCGTTTTATTATTATTGTTGCATCTCCACTTATTATTATTATTATTATTATTATTATATCTCCATGCAAGTCTTTTCTTCCAGGTGGAAACAAATATCTATTCGCACTTACCTATCAAAGTCTACGTGACGAACTTCACCGCCGTTCCCGAGTCCGCAGTGTGTGCGCGTGTGTGTGTGTGTGAGGGAGACAGAGGGAGTGACCGCACTGCCTCCTGATTACACTACAGCGAGCAAACGACTCTTTCAACCGAATCGAGCGAATCGACTCTCCAAGACTCTGATTCAATTTTAAGTGTCCTTGACTACTTCCTTTAGTAGATTGATTTTGTTCTGCCAAAATTAATGAAACACACTTGGTTAAATGAGTAATGTGTAATATGTTTATATATATATGTGTGTGTGTGTGTGTGTGGTGTCACAGTGGCTTTGTGGTTAGCGCTGTGGCCTCGCACCTCCAGTGGTTCGATTCCCGCCTCAGGGTCTGTGTGCATGGAGTTTGCATGTTCTTCCCCGTGCTTGGTGGGTTTCCTCCTGGTACTCCGGTTTCCTCCCACACCTGTAGATTAGGCTGATTGGCTTTCCCCAATTTACCCATAATATGCATATGTCCTGTGATGGATTGACACCCCATCCAGGGTGTACCCCGCCTCGTGCCCTACGTCTCCCGGGATAGACTCCTGTATACAGAGTAAAGCGGTATAGACAATGAGTAGGGTCAGGGGTAACTCAGTGGTTAAGGCATTGGACTATGGTTTGGAGGGTCCCAGGTTCGAATCCCACGATAACCAAGTTGGGCCCTTGAACAAGGCTCTTAACCCTCAACTTGTTTAAAGTGGTTAAAGTAAGTTGCACTGGATAAGGGTCTGCCACATGCCTAAATTAGTGAGTGAATATATATGTGGGTTCTGATATCACATAGCCAAAGAGTGATATGATGTATTATTATACTTCTGTATAAAGCAATTAATATCTGTTTCTAGTACAGAATGGAAGTCTTAGTAACATTTCTGGAAGGTGCTTACGGAGTGAAATCAAACAATTCAGTTGTGAGTTACTCAAGAGAATCGAATCAGTGAAGTGATTCGCGTCTGTTTTTCTTCAATCTGTATCAGGGCTCTGCCCCACTGCTGCACTGATGACTGAGATAAGGGGCGGGGTGACACACACACACACACACACACACACACACAAAGACAGATTCAAAACACAAAGTCCGAAGAGATAGATAGATTGATAGAGAAACTTTTCATCTGATATCAATTAAATAATTATTAAATGTCTGAACATATAACACATTTCCATCATCTTCTTCATTTTATCCCAAAGGCATGCAAAACTTTTGCAATCATCAAACACATTTCCTCAGCAATTTCCTGGATATTTAAACACAAATCCCAAACCAGATGTGTATATACTACAGTATACACACACATGTGTGCACACATACACACAGACGTTGTGTTGGCTTTGAATTAAAACTCTGGGTGAGGAATAAAGTGCTCAGGACAAAAACTGTATGTGGCTTTTTTTTTTTTTTTTTTTTTTTAAACAAAATTTTTATGGTCAAAGTCAAGTCCATTACGGCTTAAAAAAAAAACCGGACATAAACAGTTGCTCTAGTGTCTATGTTATGAGAACTCAGCCTGTGTGGGTAGACTCTTTGCCTCTCCATTAAGCTCTGCGATTTCTTTCCCCATACAGCGCACCCTTAATGCATTCATATTTGATGAGGCATGACTTTAACAGCATCGGCTTTTAGTGGGTGGGTCATGCCACAAGTATTACATCACATTTTGTTTGTTTTGTGCCTTTTAAGGTTAATAAGTTGTTAAATTATGCACACCCACCAGGAGCAGCAGCAGAATGTTTTGAATTCACTAATGATTCAATCTTAAGAAAATAAATCTATCTAAATGAATTTGGGAATCTGAGGGCAGGTGATCTATTACCTCTATTATATCTATTATAATAATAAATAATAATAATAATAATCATCATCATCATAATAATAACAAGTCGGCAAGTATTGCGTTTTCAAGAAGACAATGCACAACACAGATGTGAAAAGAAAATGAGATGTATTATTCTCTTTATTCTACAGATTAACAGGTCTGATAATAACAGAAACTCAGAAGCTGTATTTCCCAAACTCAAGTGCAACATGATTCTCTGGTGCGTCCACATGGTGCAGCTTTGATCCCGCCGGACTAAGCGGGGATGCCTGCCATCTTGTCATTCCTGCTGCAGGAGTTCCCATGGTCAGGGCTTGACTGGGTGGAGAAGGTCCCGGTGGACACATCCAGCTGCGGAGAGGACTGAAGGGCGAGATGGGAAAAGTTCATATTGTATGTTTTCCCCTCTGAGTCCGAGCGAAGCCCATCTGAGTTGTGGAATGCACAGGGCCCCATTGCCCCCCTCTCGCTCCACACAAAGGCTCCGTGACGCTTTAGAGAGAGAAAAAGAGAGAGAGAGAGAGCAAAGAAGAAAAAGGGAAGCAAACATAAAACAGATTTAAAGCAAACTAGAGAAGTCCAGTGCAATAGGGTTGGGTTTGGATGAGGAGCGATGCAGCTGTGGTGAACACATCACAGTCAGGCTGCCAAAAGTTGTTCCAGATCAAATCTTCTCCCTTCTGTCAGAACAGTACAATGAAAGTTTGTGTGTGTGTCTGTGTGTGTGTGTGTGTGAGTATATATATATGGGAGGGTTCGGAATGATAACACATGTGGTTTCAGGACAACCTCAGGCACTGAATTAACGTATAAAAACAGCACAGACATTATCACATTGTGTGTTAAATGTAATCCAGGAACTTCTTATTTTCACTTTCGAAGTTTGTTAGACAGTTTTATTTTAAAGAAATGGTCCAGAACAATTGTATTTGTTTAATGCAATTAAACACTGCATTTTTTTCTTCACTTGGCACAGAATATAATGAAACAAACATTACTACTATATTTCTGTCGAAAATTGTCCAAATCATCTTGCTTTTAAGCGCTAAAGTATCATTATAGCTGAGGTTTCAGCATGTTTTTTGTTCACTTGGAGTTGGGCATTGGTCACAAAGTGGTCAAGTTTAACATGAAGAAACTCTGTCTTCTAGAAAACCACCTAATCACCGGGGCAGTGTCTTGCACTTGATAACTGTAGTCTTGACTCTCGCCCTATGAGAATACCAGGAGTAACTCAGTGGTTAAGGATTTGGACGACTAATCGGAAGGTCCTAGGTTTAAATCCCAGCGCTGCCGCTGCTCTGCCCTTGAGCAAGGCCCTTATCACTTATACAGTACACAACTGTGTAATGAGATACTGTAAATGGACGTCACTCTGGATAAGACCATCCTGCATGCCGTAATTGTGAATATAATTCATTTGCACACCAGAATGATCAGCCAAAGCCACAATAAATAACTGACACTACAGCAGAAGGATGAAGAATTGATTGGGATAAGCATTGTCTGTTCTAGTAAAGGGAACCAATGCTATTTATATTCTTTGCTCCACCAGAAAACATGTTGAATCTTTACCTCTGCTTGCTAATAACCATTTGGGTATGACATGCTAAATAATGTCTTATAAAAGCAAGTTTATTGTGCTTACATTTTGTCCTCGGACACAAACAGATCATCGATGAACCTGATTCAGGAATCTGCTGTGCATGAGAGCAGATAAGTCTGATTTCCTTTTGGACTCTCACTGGCTGTTCTTGTAGCTGATCACAAAGAGGTCAGTGCTATCTGAAGCCTGGATTCGAAGCCTCTATGACTGACCATACTGTGTTGCTGAACTGTGTACACTACTCCAGCAGTCACCACAGGGGCACGCAGTGTGTAGCTGCCAAGCCCCAAAAATAGTTGGCAACTGGAAAATTAGGCTACAACTCTGCAGAAAAATGTGTTGTGGCTTATATCAGCCAAAATCTTTTCCCATGACCAAATCTTCAGTTTCAAACGCGTACCACAGTTTAGTAAAATAGCAAAGGCTTATCTAGATATATTAACACATTATGAACTACATTACTTAGATTATGGTACATTAGGCACCACATTCAACAGTTTAAAAGTGGAGCTCGAGTACCAGACACAAGTTTTATTTAATACATTTTTAAAACACCACAGAACGACTAAATTCTCAAAAGGTGTTGGTTGAATGTTTTTTTTCCTTCGCTTTCTTTCTCTTATTTAAAAAAAACAAACAAGTGTAGCTCTGGCAAAAGTGGAGCAGCAAATCCCAGTTTTATATCAATGTTCTCCTTGTTGTACTATGTTATTGTTTCCATAGCAACAACTCATGTATGAAATTGTATTAAGGATGTGACAAATAAACGGATTAAAAAGGTGTGTAATCATTGATGTGTTCAATTCTTCTGTGAGGAGATATGTGTTATATAAGAAATATAAGTTATAAAAATATATAGAGTTATATAATTTGTTTAGATATTTATTTGTATTCTTACTTGTTTAGATATTTATTTTTATTATTTATTATTTCTTGGATGGAGTCTCCAGTGTCAGTGCTGTGTAAAGTTGAGTTCTCTTCATGACAGAGGACAGAGCTTCCTGACAAGCAAGGGATTGAAGAAAAAAAAAGATGCAAACCATCCCCTCTCTCTCTCTCTCTCTCTCTCTCTCTCTCTATATATATATATATATATATATATATATTTTTTTTTTTTTTTTTATAAATT
>JAQMYG010000007.1:24253880-24264741 GCA_030014215.1 Clariallabes teugelsi
ACACACACACACACACACACACACACACACACACACACACACACACACACACACACACACTATGGGCAATTTGGGAACGCCAATCTGCAGGTCTTTGGACTGTGGGAGGAAATCCACCAAGCACAGAAAGAACATGCAAACTCCATGCACACAGACCCGGACACTAGTGGCGCAAGGCCAGTATACATTAAAAACCTGTTTATGAAAGCAGAAACTAAAACCAGTGTTTTAGCATTAATATTATGCCAGGTGAATAATTTAAGCCTCCATGTTGAGCTTCTCTATGATCTTGTTTTGCATTAGCCACATGCATTATGTAGAAGGAAGAAAAAACAGAAAATGTGATGGCGAGCAGTTTTCACTGGGTTGCCTGGAAGTGAGTTCAAAGACAACAACTGGCAGGAGATATTGGAAATCTGAAAACAACCCAATTTGCTGTCTGTTTTGTTTTGCTTTGCCTTCCTGATTTGTTCCCCCACGCTGACATGTAACTTGATTAGAGATCATTAAGGGCCTGTGAGTGGAAATGATACAGCGAATACGTCGTCCTGCTATAAAAAGACATCATTTAATCACACTCCTTTACCTAATCTGTGGCAGGAAAGTACAATATGACGGAGGGGAACAGTGATTAGATAAGGGAACATACGACCTGGGGCTGTTGCTCATGGTGAGAGTGTCATGGTGGTGACAACCTTCAGCTCAAAGTAGTATATCTAAAGAAGTTTGATCAATTCCAAACATAATTAGAAGTTGAAAGGTTTGAGTAATATCAGCAATATTGTAGGGTATATTCCAGAACGCCTGGCTGTGATCTAGCATGTGTTTGTTATGCAACTGTTGGGTGCTTTGGGGATTAGAGGAAGCAGGTCAATGTTAAACCCAAGTAAAAATGGAGAATCCTCTGATGTCATCATCTGGTTTTCAGGAATTCATATTCAAAATATGACACTTGGGATTCGCTATATTTTCCTGTCACTAAATGTTTACAATATTAGATTGTATAATTAAGCAATATCACAAAAGCGGGGATATCTGAGTGTGATATTGCTTTTACGTATACAACAGTTACACAAACACCATTTATTATCAACAGATTATGATTTGTTTCTTTATGTAAATACTTATTTTGCTCCACCAACACACATCCTTCCGCGACTGGAGAAACAAACCAACCGCGAGTTGGTGACGGACAGTTGGTGTGAAAGTACAGAGGTGTACAGAGGTTAAATTCTTACCAGTACTATGTAGCCCAAAAGGTGAAGAGAATAAACCATTGAGATGGTGGACTGTTCTTTAAGTCTCTTATGTTTCTCTTTATATTTTATATTTATATTTATATACTTATTCTGCTTTCGAATATCCGCTTTATTAACTTACAGTTTCCAGGAAAAAACCCCGAATAGCATTAAAGCTATTAGCACTGGAAAGCTAGGGCACTAGGGTGTATACTGTAAGTCATTGCTCCAAACACCAAGTAGTGCCCTTTATCAGGGGTTAGAGAAGGATTTGGGATTCAGCTGTTTCTTAGAATCTAGAGAGTAAACTTGTAGCCATAAATAAAATAAAAAAAACACTGATGGTTCAGAGGCTTAAAAGCAAGTGTTAATAAAGGTTTGTTTTTTTTTTTTTTTTGAAGATGACAATGTTATCAGATTTCCTGCCAAAAATGCTTTTGTGACTTACACTTTGTGAATAAAAAAAAAAAAAAAAAAAAAAAATCAGGGTTGCAGGAGGCCTGGAGCCTATCCCAGAGGCCTTGGGGCACTAGGTGGGGTACACCCTGGATTGGGTGACAATCCATCACAAGGCACAAGCATGCACACACACACACACACACTATGGGCAATTTGGAAATTGCCTAATCTGCAACTGTGGGAGGAAACCGGAGTACCAGGAGGAAACCCACCAAACACGAGGAGAACATGCAAACCATGCAAACCATCTCTGTTGCTTTAATTAATTAAATGTTTTATTTGCTAACTGAATTACATGTCTTACTTCAAAGAGGGTTGATGTTCCTGGATTAAAAAAAAGATAGACAAAAAGGTGCCTCTATATAACATCTACAATGGACCTGTTGATGATGCAGTGAATTTAAACAACAGATAATGGTCACAAATCAAATAAGCACAATTCAGCACGTGTGTGTGTGTGTGTGTGTGTGTGTATGTATGTGTGTGTGTGTGTAGCCTCTGCTACTTTACAACACATCCATCCAGATCTCTGAACAGCTCCTGGGTCAGTAGAGAAGTGCAAGCTCTCTTTCTCTCTCTCACGTCCCAGGATAAGCCGTTGTCCTAATCCCAGCACTGTCGGTTAAGAGGATTGCGATTGTCCCGTATTCAGATTTGCAGTAGGAGAGCAGACTGGGAGAAAAAAAAGCAAAAAACAAGGGCCTGAGAAGACTGCAAAGGTGACTGCAGTGGTGATGCTCTATGCTGCAGTTAAGAGGCTTCTCATAAGATCAGCCAAGAACTGTTTTATAGTGGATCGTAATAGAAGAGGAAGGTTAGCTGCATCATGGCAACACAGCAAAACAAGCTTATGATTGGTGGAGTTTTTTTCATAAACTGAAAGACAATCCTAATGAGATCTGGGTTTAGTTTCTTAAAAGCCTCCTAACAACTGAAACAATCTTGGCTGTCAGATCGAGCTCGGCAGAGAGAGTGAGAGAGTTTAATATGATGCTAGAATTTTAGCAAAGATCCTGGTGCTGTGATGCTTATAGAAGTTTTTTTAAGTCAAATTGTACAGAAAGAAATGTACAGCATACGTGACAGGATTTGACCAGAGATGCACCTCGCTCTACCTTACACTGGATGCAGCAGTATTAGTCACACGCTTTGCTGTAATCTGTAATCGGATAGAAAGTAAAGGGCACGGCTCATGCTGTGTGTGGCAGCCTGGGGAAACCCTTCATGTTATCACCTCTGGACGTTTTGTTCTACCTCTTCCCTGGTCTGAAATAAGCTTCATGATTCTAAACCACAAAAGCATTTTAAAATTTGGGGTCTGGGATAGCTCAGTGGTTAAGGCATTGGAGTACGGTTAGGAAAGTCCCACAGATCCCATGACTGCCTAGTTGTCCCTGTTGGGCCCTTGAGCAAGGCCCTCAACTGCTCACATGTATAATGAAATGCAAATGCAAGTCGCTCTAAAAAAAAGGGTGTCTGCCAATTGCCTAAATGGTTATAGGTGCAGACAAACCTGCACCTATAATAGTGTGCAAAAGTCTTGAGCCGCCCATCGGTTTTTCATATTAAATTAAAGAAACAGGAACAAATGTTTTACTGCGACAGGCTGCAAAGTGCCTAAAGATACAATAAAAAGAAGGTTGTTCATGTGACAACCTCAGCAGCAGCCTCATTTCCTCTCTCATCTGTTCCAACCACTCAGCATTCAGCATCACCAGTAAACTAATCACTGGCCTGATCATCTGTCATCATCTGCACCCGTTTCTCCCTGGTTCATGCATTAAGTTAGATTTAATTATTAATTTTTTTTAACTTACTCAACACTAAGGCAAGGTTAGAAAGCAGTGCAAGCAAAACCATTAGCTTATCAAGTGGAGATAAGAGGCTATATTTTTTTGGCTTTTTTGTCATTTTTGGTTGTTTTCCATCTGTGAAATCTGATGGGTTTTCCCAAACTGACTCATACGCTGCCTGGCCAGAAACAAAAAAAGTCTAAATTTTGGGCTGCATCAAGCAAAGAAAACAATTAAGGACATTTGAAATGACTGGAACTGGGTTAAGAACCCTTCAATACATTATTAAAACCTGAAAGGATAGTACTGAATTGTCAACTTTGTGGAAGAAATGCGGTTAGGGGAAAAAAACATGATTGGAGATCATTTAAACTTGTGGTAAATTTTTTATGGTAAAAAAATCAACCGTAGAAACCAGTAACCAACTCTGTTTCATAGTGAAAGTAAGAGCATTTCCATACACACAATGTAATGAGAACTCACAGGATTGGCACTAAAGAGCTGTGTGGCCATAAGAAAACCACTTGTTAGTGAGACTCACCTGAAAAAAAAAGGCTTCGGTTTGTTAAGGAGCAGAAAGATTGGAAGCAATGGAAAAAAATTCATGAGTTCAGATTGAGCCTATTTGAGCCAGAGCGATGGACGGATGAGAAGAGAAGCGCATGAAGCGATGCACCCATCATGCTTTGTGGCCACTGTACAAGCCTCTGGAGCAGGCCTGGACTGGCCATAGGGCATACCGGGCAATGCCCGGTGGGCCGACGCACATTTTTGGGTCGGAGCTGTCAGTCTTAATTTTTTTAAAAGTTTATTAGGCCAATTTATTTATTACCGCAACGGTAGAGTATCCGAGACACGAATTGCGGGCCATTGGTTGACTGTCTTAAAGGACATTGAGCTACGGTTGGGCACGCATGCCCCCCTGTCGCATGATCTGGACACGCGCGCACCCCCCCGTCGTCGTCATGGTGGGCCGCTATGGCCATAAATGCCCGGGCCGTTTTTTGGTCCCAGTCCAGACCTGCTCTGGAGCAGTGTTACGATCTGACGACCTGAATGTACTGAATGACCGGGTTTTCACATCTATGGAGTTCTTCTTCTCTGATGACTCAGCCATATTCCAGGACTCAGATTGTGAAAGAGTGTTTCTGGGAGCTGGAGGAATCATTTTCACACATGAACTGGACAGCACATTGTGTGCTGCAATCAAAGCTAAGGGTGACTGAATGAAATCTTAGAGTGTGCAACTTTCTTTTAATTTGTGAAAAATATATAAATGTGCTACAATATAGAATTTAGTTTTACCTTCAAAACAACAACATCTGCGGGTGGAAATGAGAACATAGCCGATTAAAATGTGCGTTTCAGTGTACTGGTTTATTTCTGTGTCATTAAAGTGTAAACAATCATTTAGCAATTCTGGAAAACAAGTTTGTCACAAATTTAGTATCAGCAAAGAAATAATGACATAGTTTCTTTCATTTGTAAAAAACTAATTCATGGTTTTATATATACAGAAAGTCTGCTAATAAATATAAATGTATTATCAGTGCAATAGTTAAAGGCTTTGTATACATTTTGAGAAATGCATTGCCCATTTAGGTTTAAATTAATGACTTCTGGTAATGAAGGTGACTCAGCAGGGAGGACGATGTGACTGAATTAAGGATGTTTTTGGGGAAAGGTTAAGCCGTCGTTGTCAGGGAGGTGGAATTTAATAACGAGTGCCGAATCCACTGATCTCCAGTTTAGAAATGTTCCTCTCGTTAGTGAACTCAGCACGGTCGATGCGAGAACTGGGACTGCCGATGTTCCTCAGCCAGTGCTTCCTAAAGACAGACAGACACACACACACACACACACACACAGATGAATTGTATTTAATGACTACACTCTAGGGGTGAAACAGTAAGGAAATTAACACTATTTTTACCATTTAACTTTTGAACTCAGTGGCATTTTATAAAGTTCCAAAGCTGGCAGCAGATGAGGCAAAGCTAACAACATCAACTAACATCAAATAAGCATATCAGAGTAGTCTGAGAAATCAGATTACACATGAAAGCTTTCTCTTTTTCTCTCTCTCTCTCATGGATAGGCGAAACAGCCCATGCTGTTATTCCTCTGAGGACCTTTAAACACATTATCCTGCATGGTGGGCCAAAGAGGTAGACTCTTATTGGCTGTGTGTGTGTGCGTGCGCGTGTGTGTGTGTGTGATGTGCACAACTGCAGCAGATTGGCTCAGCTTTCAACACTACCGGGAAGACGAGTTACACTCGGAAGACAAGAGAGCATGCCAGGATATTTTCAATACAGGAAGAAACAACATGATTAAAGATTAAATACAGCACATAAAATAGAATTGATCACCCCAATATAGCTGACAAATAGGTTGCCATGGATATGTTTTTTGCTTATTTAGTTTTATACTGAGGTATTTCAACATTGCCATTCATCTGTTATGACCACTAATTCCACTAATGTATACACAGATAGTTTTTACTTTTTGTGAGAAAAAAAACTTTCTAAACTGAAAAAAATCTGTTAATGTGTTATTATTTAACAAAGAAATATCTTAAGTAATTGATATGGTGATGGAGGAAGTCTACAGTATGAGAGCCTGCTGGACAGATGGGTTTTTCAGTTACTTGACAAGCAACGATTTTTTTCCGCTTCGGTTTAACTTTAATGGGCGGAATCAGATTTGTGTCAAAAAAAGATAAGAGAAGAAAAATAACAGAACTGAACCAAAATAAATACACTGAAATTGAATAAAAGTGATTTAAAACCAAAAACTCCTGCCTCCCGTCTGTGTGCTTGCGTGTTCTCCCCGTGCTTGGTGGGTTTCCTCCGGGTTCACCGGTTTCCTCCCACAGGTCCAAAGACAAGTGAGTGTGTGTGTGTGTGTGTGTGTGTGTGTGTGTGTGAAACTTGCAACTTCAAATGGAAAAAACTATACAATATCAACATTCTCCACTTTTCTTTTCCTATAGTGCTGTGGGTGTTTCTTACACGGCTGCATTCTCATTGGCCAGCTGCTGTGTGGAGAACGTTCTTTTGATTCTTTTTATTTTTGTTTAATCGTTTTTGACACAAATCTGATTCCATTCCAGGGATATAAAAACAGAAAACAGGAAGTAGCCATAGTTTCATACAACCTTAAATAAAACCAGTGGCTAAGAATATGATGTGTCATCAATTAATGATAAAAATCACATTAATCATTAGAAAATCACTGTGGTATAAGAGAAATAAGGCACATTGTGATGATGATGATGATTATTATTATTATGCAAAACAATCAGCTCAGACTATTTTTCTCCAAGAAGTGTTTTAAAGTGGTTTTATTTGTTACATAATAAATCTTGCTGAAACCCAAAGTAGGATCAGGACACTGTGGACAGGAAAGCAAAACTGAAACCTTAAAGTAAAATTGTGGATTAAAAAAAGCTATAAACCTTAAAAAAAAAAAGTATTCTATTGACAGATTTTCCTTTCTAAAGAAAAAAAAAAGAAAAAAAAAGCTTAATAATTGGCAATAAGGCGGCACAGTGGTGTAATGGTTAGCACTGTCGCCTCGCACCTACAGGGTCTGGGTTCGACCATCTCTGTGTGCATGGAGTTTGCATGTTCTCCCCATGGTTGGTGGGTTTCCTCCGGGTACTCCGGTTTCCTCCCACAGACCAAAGATATACATGTTAGGCTAATTACCTTTCCCAAATTGCCCGTAGTGTGTGAATGTGTGTGTGTGCCCTCTGACGAATTGCCACTCTGTCCAGGGTGTACCCTGCCTCGTGCCTTAAGCCTCCTGGGATAGGCTCCAGGTCCCCGCGACCCTGAATACAGGATAAAACGGTATAGAAGATGAGTGAGTGAGTGAGTGAGTGAATAATTGCCAATAAAGCCAGAAAAATTAAAGCTTACAAATAGTAAAATATGTATAAAATAGCTTTAATAATTTTATATTTGGTTTAGTGAAATCTTATAATAAGAAATCACTGATAGACTTTCCTAGATTTTAGATATTGTACCATGATGTAATTTTTTTCCTTTTCCCTTTTTTTGTTGTTGCAATTTTGCGGTTTCAGGTGATTGGCTAACTTAAAGCAGACTATGATTATCAAAATTCACCTTTTGATCATTTTTAGAGTCCAAAACAGACACAAAAGAGACACAAAAGAGATGTGTTTCAAATTAGAGAATTCAGTGCCAAAAGCAAGACTTTTTTTTGTCTACTAGAACACTACCAATTATTTTGACTCATAACTTTGCTATCGTTTATTTGCAGCGGAAATATTCCGACAGCTAACCTGAAGGTTACGCATGTGTGTTAAACATTTCACAATGTACTGCTTTCTTAAACAATTGCAAGATGGTTTTGTAAAAATACTAAAATTCAAGTGTGGATCTGTTCTGGCTGCCCATGACTTAACTTCAGATCCTAAAGCTGCAATGCTTACTATTTTAAAGTTATAGTTTGTTAGGCTTGTTTGTGTTCCGAAGGCTAGCTTTTATTGCATGCTGAAGCAGAATTAATCTTCTGAATAGTAATTTTGAGGAGCAATGATAAAGTACCAGGGAATGAATATGAAACTGTTTAAGCTAATTTCATCGGCTTTTTGTAGCAACAGGTCCACTGTGCAGATATAAGAGTGTCATTTTGTAACAATATCCTCAATTTGACCTATTTTGTGAATTTAAAAACACTATATAGGACTATATCTGTGTTTTGTCTGTCCTTTAAGTACTACACATGGGTAGGTTAGCGGCTAATGGCTAGCCTATATCTTTTAGCTCTTAGTTGTGTTTTACCTTTCATACTGTATATCTGAATGTTGAGGATGTCATTATGTCATCACCTTAAAAAAAATCACACAATTGATAGTAAAATTGCTACCTTTTCTTCTTGTTTTTTCTTTGGAAATGGGGGTAAGTTGGAAATGCCTCATAATGTCCTCAGCTTAAATGGGTTAACAAAGGCGTATATTTTGATCAGCCATTTCCTGTCCCCTTTTTTTTCGATTGGCAACGAAAATGCACCTCCGCAAAAGGGGACAGTTCAGACACCAAAACTCTGCATTAAAAAAGATTTTTGAAACAGAAGGAATATCAAGCATGCCGGAATATTTCAGATGGAAAATTACCAGACACATTTCAAACGTATATA
Organism: Clariallabes teugelsi; assembly: GCA_030014215.1. NCBI lineage: Eukaryota > Metazoa > Chordata > Actinopteri > Siluriformes > Clariidae > Clariallabes > Clariallabes teugelsi. The sequence goes on from JAQMYG010000007.1 coordinate 24,262,540, forward strand.
GAAACTTACAATAACTCGTTAAAAAGTTAAAAAGTAGTGTAATATGTCAGCTCTAATTTTTGTGGAAGGATTTTGGAAATTTGAGTTTATCTTTCAACCAATAAGTTTAAGTAAATCATACAACAAACGATTCTGGTGATTTTGAAACAACAATTTTTTTTTTGTAGTCAATGTTTGTGTTATGTATAATTATCGTTTGTGTGCTTGTTTACTGTATAGTATTTATATTCAGTAAGTATGTTATCCTTGTTGGTATAATTGTTGTTTATGCCACTATCCAAATCCTGTGTGTGTAATAATGTTTTTATTTCTATTTCATTTGTTTTTACTGTACTTGGTTCTAGTTAGCATTCCATAACGTATTACATCTTTGTTTAGGTGGAGTTCAATAAAAACAGGAAACCCAGCCCTGAAAATGATTTATACACAGATGTATGATTTATTGCTGCGTTTGCGTCCGGTGGAGGAATAGCGCTCACGGTTGAGCCAAGAGCAAAGACCTACAAGATATGCTTGGCTGAACTCTTATTAGCACTTGTGCTTGTTATCACGGCACTGATGCATTTTGGATTAAAATGCGAACCACCTTGGACTTTCCATTACTTTCACATGGTGAAAAATTCTTCCTCTTTTCCTAGTAGTGCCCTTGTGCAAGTGCGTTTGTGAGGTTTATTGTGCTGTAAAGGAAAGGAGTATCGTCCTTGCCTTGCTGTTGTGGAAGTCTGATAACATTGAAGTACGCTGATAGGAAGGAACTTCCTCTAGCTGGATGATTATCCACAAACAGCACGGGTCAGAAAAATCACCAGTCACACAGCCGCTTGGACGGAGTGTTTGGTTTCTCCTGTGGTGAAAACTAAAACTGCCATTATATCAGGCAGCAACAATGACGTTTACTGGCACTGTGCCCTTATGGGCGTATCACTGAGTAATAAAGCATTTCAGTAGAAACTCCTGTCATGCCTTGTTGTTGTTCTGCAGCACAAGATGTCTTACAGAAATCTACTCCTCGACGCTACATTGTGCATTTCACTGAGATTTGTTTTTTTAATAGATGAGAATATTATTCCAGTGTGTATGTGTGAATGTATGTCCCTGTAATGTGTGTGACAAGGGTCTGCTGGGACAACACCATACTCTTCAGTGTCAAATTAAGGACACACACACACTGCAAAAATGAACAGATTGCTGGAGATGAGATATCCCATCTGGAAGACAAACTCAAAGAAGGCTTGGGTGATTATGCAAAATTCAACATAAGACAATTAAGAAAAAATCTCAGGACGTGTGGTTATAGGAAAATAATCAACAATGGAGGAGACACCAGCACTTCCTGAAAAGTTAAATTCCTCATATCTTTTTAAACTACATCAAGGATTACAGATTTTATTTCTTAACCCATGACATCATACTCTTTCATACACTTACAGTTATATTAATGTTCATGAAACATCTAAAAAACAAATAATTCCTTGTATTATCAGTGTTATAGCAATAACAAACTGTTGTTCCCTCACCAGACTCTGTTTTTTTTTTTTTTTTTTTTAAATTAGTCCAATGTGGATGTGCCAAAACTTATAGTTCCTTGAATGATCCATACACTCTAAAAACTGCTGGGTTAAAAAACAACCCAACCATAACCCAGCCGCTGGGTCACTATTGGACAAAACACACGTAGGATTGTTTTGACCCAAGTGCTGGGTTTAACCATTTAATCCAGAATTCTGGGTTGTTCATCTGACCCAACCAGTGGGTTAAATGTTAAAGTGCTGGGTTATTTTATTTTACCCAACCAGTGGGTAAAATTAACACTCTTGCTGGGTTGACACATTCCATTTTATTTTATTTTCAAAAAAGATACAAAATGTACAGAACTTCACATAATGTAAATAGATTGTCACAGAATAAGAAAATGTGAACATGTCAGACAAAATCATATAATCCCAAGGTGACCATTTGTTAAATATAAAATAAATGTAACATAAACAGTCTGTAAAACAATAAAAACAAGAGGCCCCTGTAAATCTGATTTAAATTGCATTTTTTTTTTGCATTTAATACAATGTTTAAACACTTTTTATATAAAAAAATTTTCAATACAAATCTTATAATGCCCACATGATACCAAACATTCCCCATCTTAATATTTTAACTATTAGTTATTTAACTATTACTATTTAATTTCCTTCAAAATGACATTAA
>JAQMYG010000007.1:24290368-24302326 GCA_030014215.1 Clariallabes teugelsi
TTTTACATAGAAATAGTATACACTATAGTAGTATATACAAGCAAACACCCACCTACGCACACATATGTGCAAAAGACTTTAGCTGGGTTTTCATAGACTGGGTCACATTTTCCTTTGAGAACATTTTGATTGTTGTTTTGTCCGTTTTGCATAGTTTGTATTAAAAATGAGAAATAATATTATAATATAAATGTTTACATCATAGGTAAAGTTAAAATATATTAATATAATGTAGTACAAGTGCAAATGGTGCAAAAACCTATGGCACCTTTTTGTGTCTATTTTCTGAATCCTTTGCATAAATCTTGGAAAATAATCAAAGACTTAATGGTACAACGCAGCAAAACTATCACCAACCTAAAGTTGTTTATTTTCCGATAAGACCATGTCCCTTGGTCAAATTTTTTTTTAAATATTCCTTTTATACTATATAAACATTACAGAAATTTGCCAAGAGTAGTCACAGTTACATGGATAGTATTTCTTTAATCTGATAGAATTCATTCTGATTAGAGATTCTGACTTAACTGTTTACACGGATGGTGATCTGATCAGATGTGTTTACATGCTGAAAGCATTTAATCAGAATAGAACTTTTTGACATGCACAAAGTGGTTCTACTCACTGTGAAGCATTTAATCTGCTAGAAATATATAGTTAAAGTTATATATATATATATATTTCCCATATTTTTTTTCAACAAATCCTGCCTTCTGCATTATAAAAAAATTTGATCTCATGTATGACTATGTGGATCTTTGTTGTGCATGGATTGTCTGCTCCTTCCTTGGCTAAAGACCAGGAGCCAGTAAAAAACTCATGAGACGTAAAAACTCATGAGAGATTTGTTTTCATAGAGTATAATACTGAATAATAGAAGCAAATTTGCCCTGTTAGAAAGTCAAGTCACCTAATCTTACCCAAACATGGGGCAGAAATGTCCAGCAAATGTCTAATTTCAACAAGGGGGAATTGATTTGTTCAAGTGCTCGCATGGATCATATTTACCTACTGAAAGAATTATCAAAAGGTTTACACTTTGATTGAAAATTCCTTCTGATTAGGCCAGATCTGTTCACACTGATCCACTGATGCAGGTTTATTCTAACTGGGCTGTTATTTTGATTATTAATAGCATATTAGGGTCTATCACGGCTGATTAATGTTTTTTGGGTTGAAGGACGTTACACTTTTTATCCATTTGCAGTTACATTTAATGTTGGTAATTTTCTTTTTGTGTTTGCGTTGTGTTATCAAGAAACCCTTTGACTGTTTCCTCGCACTGATACTGGAGAATCCTTCCACAAACATTAAACAATCATCAATTCACATTAAATGTCACCATAATAAAAAATATTAATGTTTAAGTGGTGTGTCCTTAGAAGTCCATGTGTGCTTAAGATGTTACTATAGAAATAATAACAGATTGGAATATAATATAATTGTGTATTGCAGCTGCTCTTAGAGAAAAAAATGTAAGTCAAGACCTTCTGACCAATCAGAATTGAGATAAATAGTGTATTAGTGCATATACCTCTGGCTAATCTGTGCACATCTGGATTTACATTACTATTACCTGTGGGGCAGAGATGTAGCTAAAACTGCTATTTGCTAAGGGATTATAGTTTACTCCACCTGTGTTTTTAAATGGAGCTGACTTGCAGCCTGAGCGGTTGTGAATGTGTTAAGTGAGCTGTGGATGTGGGAACATCCTGACCTACATCCTTGTTGGCTCCTCCCATTAATCCCACTCACAGACAACCAAAAACTCTATTATTGGTTTTGCTCAAATACCTTTCCATTAGCAAACTGGAAAAAAAAAAAAACAATATATAAGATTATTACACTTTGAATTTCATTCAAATCAGGTGAACAGTGTAGGAACAAAGCTGACACTTTTTACACATCACACCCCTGATGAAGGCCAATACAGATTCACCCAGGAGTTCCTTAGAATAACACTGCAAACACCCTGACAGGTGGTAGAGTCACTTGGTTTGACAGCTGTGTACACGAACCATTAGGATTAAGTTTTGTTCAGGTGAAAAAGCCCATTGAACCTGTCAGGTCTCAAGAGGCAGGAACCTGTCAGGTCTCAAGGTCTATGGTGGCAGAATGGGAATGTATATGAGGCTGGAATAAAGAATTGTGCCACAATAGCTCTACATACAACTGCGTAAGCATTCACAAATGAAGTAAAGCCACATCTAATCTCACCTGTCTTTATTTTGGTGTCAACAATAGCAGCTTTACAGTATCAAAAAGGAAATTAGATTCTGACTAAAAAAAATTAATCCAATTGCTGATGAACAAGCCAAGAGCGATGGTGGCAAGAAAAAACTCCCTGATTGCCATAAGAAGAAACCTTGAAAGAAACCAGACTCAACAGGGAACCCATCCTCATTTGGGTGATATTTTAGATAGCAGGGATTGATCTGCAGGCATAAAAAGGTGTTAGGAGGCTGGAAGTTCAGTATAACAGGGTAGGTGTTTACTGTAAGTTAATATGGAATCCAATTTTTATTACTGGAGGCTCAGGTACAAAACTGTTGTAGGAATTTCAGTTCTGAATTATTGAGTGACTGCAGTCACAAGCCATCAGAGAACAGCTGTCTGCATCAGTTGAGTCCAAGACCATCTTTATGGTCCAGTGGAACCGTGCCCAGTCACTACAAGTCATATCACGCATTTATGTTAATGCATTCATTCTAATATGATATTGTTTCTACAGTAACAGCTCATTCTCAGGGACTTGAAGAATGCATGCGTTTGGGTGGAAATTCACCTGCTGTTAAACCATGCTTTCGCATAGTCAACTGGCAATATTGCAAGTATTTTTGTTCACATGCTTGTCTATATACTACAGTATGTGTATTACTGGACGATTCAATCAGACACTTTTGCACAAAGTAAACAAACATGGCGACACTTAGAGTACCAAGCTTAACAAAGCTTCTCATGGCCTCCTCCCATCGGGTACGTGTGCACGTACGCATAATTAATAGCAAGAACGTTTCCAGCCCAAAGACATTAATTTATGGAGGAAGTCTCCAGTGTAAGCTCTTCGTAAAAGTCACAGAAAAATTTGTGCTTTGTGGTTTCTATCTAACATGACCAGCTAAGTTTTTCATCTTATTAATTTCAAAAAGAGAGAATAGAGGTTGGTGAGAAAATGATTGTCATCACAGAAATTTTAAACATATTTATATAAACAGATTTTCTATAACTATAAACTAAACTATAAATGGATAAGTAATATGACATGCTATTTTGTATAAAGAAAGCAATTGCAAGACAAGAGGCAAAGCACTGCATTACTAGATGAATAAATCATGTTGGCGCTACTACAGAAATAATAACGTATTAGAAAAAGAGCACAAATCTTTCCCTGTAATTTGAATTGCAGGACTATTGTCAGAGCGGAGGCTATAGGATATAATCAACGCCTTTGCCCAATCAGAGCTGAGCATTCTGCATTGAAGTGTTCTAACCATTTATGATCTATGAACTATTACTAAACCATTCTTAGGAAAGCACCATTAACCATAAAATAGCATATGAAATTGCATTATCATGCTGGATGTCCTCATTCTTTTTTTTTTCTTTCTATTGCCTCCATTGAATTAAACATTCAGCCATGTCAGCTTCACTACAGACAACAAATAACATTTTCAGTAAATAAAAATTCATGAGAATTATTATCTTAATGGACACGACCGACTGCTAACTAATCTTTCCTGACAATGTTGGTACACAGTGAAGAATCCATATTTAGATCCTGCCACATATTGCTCCATTATGCAATATTTACAGCACCAACCCCCGGCGCAGACGAGCTCCATCTCTCTGGGCCGCCCAGCCGTGGATAATTTCACTCACAGGCTCCAGCCAAGCAAGAAACATCCACAAACACTGGCAAGCAAAACACACCACAAGAGCGCATCTGCTCATGTACTGAAACCAAGCATCTGACGTTTCAAGTAATAAAATATTTGATGCATTTGTGATGTAGAAATGTCTCCTGGGTTCTAATAAAAGTATATTAAATTAAATTATATATTATATTATATTAAAAATTAAATGAATTATTATAAAAAAAAAAAAAGCTGTCCATATGGACATATAACGCAAGCCTACAGTATATTAAAAAGGAATATTGGACTGTATTTAGAAATCAGTAAATACATTTTAATAATTTTAATGTGAAAAGCAATGGCAGAATGAATCACAGATTTGTAATACCGGTTGCAATGTTCCTATCCAGGTACAAGCGGTACAAGTGGTACAAGCTTCCAAAGTAGTGTGTATTTGAAACCTCTTCTGAAAAGCATTGATCAGATTTTTGGATTCTACATAATGACTTTAAAGACTCCCACAGTACTATACTATAAGTATGTCGTAAAGACTTTCTGCCAGGAGATGCTTACAGTATGTAACATTTATGGACTGAGCCTCCAATATTACTGCTTAGCAAAAGTAAAGGTTTAACTTGTAGTTTTTTGACATCTTCAAAACACAAGGGATTAGTCTTTGTGGTTTCTTGCTAATATGACAAGCTGCACGGTTTTTGTGTTATTAAATTCAACAGTAAGGAACAAAACAGTCTGGTGAAATAAACTAATGTTTATTATTGCTGTAATGTAAATGATAACAGGAATTAACTCATGTTACAGATGTCATTAAACGTGGGTAGCTATACTGTAAATGGATAAAACATGAGAAAATTGTTAATGTTAGCAAACTGCTGTGCTATAAATGGAATAACAACACTTCTAGACGTGTTTAAAGTAATCAGCTTCAGCATGATAACATCACTTCACAAATTTAGATTTAGACACAATTTTCAACTATATATTAAATCTGGTGTCATTAATTAATTAACAAAATGTTGACACATTTTGTGACCAAATAAGTTTCATTGCTGTGTTGAGGTGTTTAACCTACAACAATGTCCTGATATGAGGTCATCATGTTTTTCCTTCTGATTTGAATACATTGATTAGTTTCAATAGGATAAAAACACAAACTTCGACTTGTAATTTCACATGAATGAAGGTGTAAAACCTTGGAGTCCACTGCAGTTATTTCCATGAACATTCAGTGAGTGGAATTTCTGAAACTGGAAAATCAACAGCTAAGTTGTGGAAGAGACACATCTGTCTGTGGGAACTGTACGCGCAATCATTCGCAAACACCAATAGCACATTACAAAAACTCAGCTTGGAACTCCCATGTAGAGTCCTTTCTTCGTCCAATTCATTTCCACATGTTTGGGCCATTAATGGAGTTCCAGTGAAGCCATGTTTTAGACATGAAGCAGGCACAAACATTCATTGCTCCAGCGTACTGAGAAAAACTTACTAACTTACATACTATCTATCCATCTTGATGGTATTTAAGCACTAGTGAAAGACTGGGATATGTGCATTAGTGTTGCAGGAGATTATATAGAGAAATAAAAGTAGTTTTTCCTTTCAGAAGTGTGTTCTGTTGTTCTGAACAATCAACAGTCCATGTTTGACTTGAATGCTCCTCATAGTTAAGTGAAATACAGTACTGTACTTTAGGTGATGTGGGGGACTTTATTGTATTTATTGTATTTTATTTATTATATTTATATTATTTAATTTTTTAGATTTAAAATATTTTAAATACTTATTATTTATTTATTTATTGTATTTGAGTACTTCCTTATCCCATTAACAAACCAATCTAGTGTTCTTATGATAAATTATTTCTTTCCCAATAGGCACGGTCTCATTCTGGGTAACTCACAACAGGGCACAAGGCTCTTGAAACTGTAATTTCCATATTGAAAGATTTTGGACTTGGCGATCTCCAACACTATCATCAAAACACCAAATGAAAGAATATCCTCATAATACCCTTGAGGTGGCGAAACACCTTATTTTACCCCCCCTTTAGACTATACCATCTGATGCCAGATGTATAGCTAACATTGAGTGCTAATGTAAGGTAAGTGGTCACAGTGGTCAGAAATCTACTTAAAACAAATGTATGTAATCTAAAAATCTTGTTGAAAGGCAGATCCAAAACACACTCCGCTTATTCCTGTTGTTTGAGCTGACCTCCGAGACATTCAGAATCTCATTAAAACAGAACAGGGAAACCTCATCCATGAAGTGTGGAAAGGGGAAACAAAAACAGATGATTAATCAGGTTGATTTGAAACCTGAGCTTTGAGCTTGAGATTTTTACTTGTTTTCAGCTAAGGGCTTTTAGTGCCCTAAAGTGTTCAGGTTCACCATAAAAATGTGAAAGCATCCCCTCAATAAGGACTCATTCGAAAAATACTAAGAAAAAAGGCATGTGGGTGCATGCTGGGAAGGGAGTGTCATGGTGTTGTGCACACTGTAAAACCAAGATGACAGCACGGCCCATGAGAAAGAGTCTGTGGTCATTGACATTAATGCTGCAAGGAGGATTAGTGGTGAATTTTGGAGGATATCAAATGAACATTGGTCTTGTAAACTCTACTGCTCCCCTCCCCTGGATTTCACGCTTGATTTCTTTAAATCTATGCCGGAACAAGTGGAGGCAGCCAGGCGCTCGTCATGGTCGACTTTGCCTGCATAATGGTGTTTTTAAGATATACAGCAGATTCTTCAGGACTCTTACTCTGATGTCATGTGCTTGTTTTGACAAGGTATGCTGGTCTTGGAGAACACTGGGGTTGGGCTTGTTTTTTGTGTTTTTTTTTGTTCTTTTCTCTTTTTTTGTATGTCTACAGACTTTGCCTGTTGTTCGAGGGAGATGGTGAAATTTTGCAGTGAAGAAAATTTGCACTTTGGGTTTTGTTCATAGGCTGTGACATGAGAGTCCTTCAAAACTTCACTCTCGTTTTATATTAAACTATTTTCTATTAAAAAATTAATAGCACTGTGAACATTTTTGTTTTTATTTATTTTTTTAAAATAAAATACAGTCAGTTAAATAACAAAAAGCAGGTGAATGGTTTCTTACCCCTTTTAATATAAAAATTGTGAAGTCTTATGTAATGTGGAACAATATTAGATGACTACTAAAAATAATGTTTCCACATTTACTCACTCATCGTCTATACAGCTTTATCACATATACAGGGTCGCAGGGGGCCTGGAGCCTATCCCAGGAGACTTAGGGCACGAGGTGAGGAACAGCCGGGATTATTCCAATCCCGCGCAGGGCACACACACCTACATACTGTATACAGTCATATAGGGCATAAGGCAGGGTGAACCCTTGATGGGGCACTCATTCATCTTAGGGCACAAGCCAATCATACACTATAGGCAACCCAACCTTGACAACCTACTTACTGTCCGTGTATGTCTTAACTGGAGTATCCCTGAGAAGTGCTAACCACTAAGAAATTGTGCCACTTAAACATGTATTAGAGCTAAAATCCCCATCGTCAAGTCCAAGACTTGTACTAGCCAAGACTGAGTTGAGACTGAGACAAGATTTGACTTACCTCAAAAACAGGAAGTCAGAACATGGAATTAAGTTTGATCGAGCTACAAGGTGAGGAAAAGAAAAATGTTAACCTACTGTATTTACATGTTCATCATTTGTTAGCAGCAAGCTAAGTGTTAGCTTCCTCAGCTAATTGTGATGAATGATTTATATTAACTTCCTCAAATACAGTAGAAGTAAATATGTCTGTATGCTGACCGACTCAAGCAAATACTTGTATATGCTGTAGAGTTTAACTAACATAAGGGTTAAGAATTGACTGTTACTTTCATTACTGGTCTGTGAGCAACTAGTGTTGCTTTGATATCATGTGATGAAATCAAGGTTGAGAAATCTTAAGAGTGGGAATTCTGAGTTGAGCGGGTATTTTCTTTGATTTTTCCTAGTTACATTCCTAGTAAATTGTGAGTTATGAGTTTTAGTTGAAAGCAATCTGAGTCTTTACATTAACATTTGCATTTCTGGCATTTGGCACATGGTTTTATTTAGAGTGACTTAAGGAGAGATAGTGGGACCGGTACTAGAGGGAACAGTACTGGATGATCAGAGGGAGTGCGGGTTGTGATAAATGTTTTAAAGTAGCAGGGTGCTGGTCCATTTTTCATTTTATAGGCAAGCATTAGTCTTTTAAATCTGATACGGGCAGTTACAGGAAGCCAGTGGAGGTATCGTAGCACTGGGGTGGTGTGGGAGATCTTATTGTTGATGTTGTGCAGCTGCAAGCTGGAAGTTAAATGGTAGATCTGCCAGGAGCAAGTTGCAGTAGTCCAGTCTTGAAATGAGAAATGACTGAGCAAGCACTTCAGAGGTCTGTGTGGGTAGAAATAGACAAATCCTTCTGATGTTGTAAGCAATGTAACCAAAAAGGAGATTTGATTGTCCATGGTTACCTCAAGGTTGCATGCAATTACAGAAGGTAAGATTTGAGAATTTCCAAGTGTGATCACAAGGTCCTGACTCATCTGGAATGAACAGCAGTTCAGTTTTGCTGGGATTATTTGTCAGCTGTGAGCTTCCATTCATGATGAGATGTCTGCAAGACAGGTAAAGATTGTAGCAGAAAAATTAGTATTTGTGGAAGAAAGGAAAGGATGAGTTGAGTGTCATCTGAATAGTGGTAAAAAAAATCCCCTCAGGACAGAATAGGAGCAATTATTGAGCCTTGAGGCACCACCAGTGGAGACTCTGTATGAAGCAGATGTAGATCCCCTCCATGCATGGAGTTGCCCAAGTAAGTAAGTGAGTAAGTTGCTCATTAGCCCTCTTGTGGCTGAGCATTCCATCCAGAAGGACAAAAAAAAGTTTTTATTTTTGCTGTTGTGGCGGCATTAATAGAGAAAATAATGTTTATCGCATTTTGCTGTTAAAGTGTTAATATTAACCCAGAAGATAAAATGGTATCATATACGTCATGTAAAGTAGATTTCACATTGGAAATTTAATATTGTTTAAAAGATATTATGTTTGTAATTTGGATATCATGATTTTCACTTTAACAATGTTTCCTTAAAGGTTGTCTATAGTGAGTAATAAAATGAAGGAGAATTGTGCCATGTTGAAACTGTGTAATGACAGCAGACAGATAGACAGCAGTGTTAAACTTAAGATGTAATATTCTATTTCTGTTTAAACTATTTTAAATAACCTATATTGCACAACATTGCATTATTTTATTTAAAATGTGCATTAAAAAATATATTTTGTTAATCTTTCAAATTTCAAACAATTTATACATTTCAAAATTTGATTTGTATTTAGATTTGTAATGAACATATTTTACATAACTCAGGTTCATGCTGATGCCATTTTTTCAGGTTCGTGCAACAGCCCAATTTAAATATCTGTGCATGTCCCTGCCTTCACGTCATCTGATATAATCGACCCTCCAGGTAGAAAGCAAACCATTGCCATGCTGTTCCACAAATTTCAAGACTCATGAGGATGGACAAGAAAGTCCAGATTGGCTGACTTGATATCATGAAGCTTCACTGCGACAGCCACGAGAGCAATTGTGTGTGTGTTATGTGTTGCTTGAATCCCAACTGGCTAGGAATCTGTAGGTTGTTAAGTTACAAAAAAGATGCATGTGTCTGTTGTACACCACTTGCACATTACAGGAACCTGGCTGGAAGTTATTTCCATATCCAGATACAGTCCTAACTTTGCATTTGCATTTCTGCCTGTTTTATGCCATTGAAGGAGTTCCTGGGAGGCCAGCATTCCAGACATAAAGCAGGGAGTCTGATCATGGTTCCAGTGTATTGAGAAAACTTTCTAACTTGATGGTATCCAAGCACTAGTGAAACGCTGGGATAAGTGCTTTAGTGTAGCAGGGGATTACATAAATAAAGGGAGTTTTTACCCTCATAACTCACTCATTAACCACCTATACTCCTTCATCCTGTATACAGGGTCATGGGGTGCTTGGAGCCCATCCCAGAAGACTTAGGGCACGAGACAGGGCAAACCCCAGACAGGGTGCCAACGCATTACAGAGCACACGCACAAAGTCACACTCTCATTTACACGCTACGGGCAAATTTGTGAATGCCAATCAGCCTAATCTGCTTGTCTTTGGACTATGGGAGAAAACGGGAGAACCCTGGGGAAACCAAATTCACGGTCTTACTTGAACATCCCTCCAATCTATCCACCTATAGTATCTATCTATCTAACCAACCAACCTAACTTATAAGCAAATAACCAATAACTAAACAACCAAATCTGCTGTATAAATGGCTTTCAAATTTGCAGTGTGTACCCTGGAACATCCAACAGAAAAATAATATATAAATTCAAATAAATGAGAACTTGAATAAACAAATTTATTTTTAAATGCATTATTTGTACTCAAAAGGTTTAAATATATGTAAAATATGTAAGAATAAAAAATTCGACATTTTTGTGTAAACAATACTATTAACTATTAAAAGAAGGCAAGTCAATCACAAGACAGTTAATATATTAAAGTATTTGTTTCTATCAGACACTAGAGTGGGCAGTAACTTCATGGTGTGTCAGGCTTTTCTTTACCACAGTACACTCAGTATTAATTCTCCGAGATCCTGTCAGCACACACAAAGCAGCAGGAGATCAAAACAAAACCTGGGGCCAAAACCACCATCTCACTCTGTGAGAAAATGTCGTGTCTTGAGCGGTGATCAACCCTGGCAGTGCTGCTGAGAAACCTCTATAACCTATTTGCTCATTCTACCCTGTTTTCTACCGTCACGTGCTAAAAATTCTAATTAATAAAAGCTTTGTATTTTAGCAATACAACCATATAATTTTTAATACTACATAGTTTATCTCTTCTTCTTCCTCACTCACAGAGTTCCCCTGGGAACAAACCACATCTCTATGGCTTACACATGAGGCCAAGAGAAAAGGCTTAGTCGCTCTGACCTATACTGCACTAATCAGATTACTCAGAGCATAAACATTGCTGTAAGGGCTAAGCGTCTCTGCTGCTTGTTTTATAACATTGCCTGTCCATTAGATCAGAGTGCCCTATATCCATCAGCAAAGTAAACAGAGCTCTGTGCATCAGTGCTGTGCAGAGAAGGTCGACAAAGGCTTGGGTGAGGTGAAGTTAGGCAATGCATAGGAAGAGCAAGATAGATTAGAAAATGTACAGGGGTTGCATGATTCATTTACATATTTTTTAACTAGTAAATTTTTCCTGTATTTAAAGCTAAAAATACATAAATAAATACAAATTATTATATTTTTTATTCATAAAATAATCCAGGATATTATTTAATTGTGTTTATGCAGAAAATAACACATCAATCTTCATTTTTGTTAAAATCACAGAGTAATGTTAACAATTACAGTGAAAAAAATAAATGTGAAAATTAATCTGTCATATCATAATATTAAAGTTTTTTTTTGTACTTTTAAGGATGAGCTGGAGGCTTAACTGAAACCGCCGATTACAGTAAAAGCATGCATTAAACTCCTTATAGAGAAATGTTCAAAGTCCTAACTTAATAGTATGAAGTAGAGTCTGGGAATTTTTCTCACCGTGTTTAATTCAAGCATCTAAGAAAGAGTCTGTCTCAGCCTGTATGTGCTAGCATAGACTCTAAACTAGCTGAATAGCATCTCATACAGTCTCAGTTACAGTACAGTACTCCTCTCCACTTCATGCAAGTGGATATCAAAGCATTAATCCTTCGAAGTACAAGAAGATGAATGCAGATTTCCCCCCTCATGGTAATCATGTGCAGTTGAGTGTAAAATTGGCTTTATCTAGCAGATTTGCTTTTTTGCATTTAAATTGCTCAACATGAATATTTTTTTTCTCTCCAAATAATGCATTAGTAAGTGAAAAATAATGAAAAGAAGTGTGTATTACGGTGGCCCTGAAGTGCAAAACAAATTAACAAAACTGAAAACAAAATAACAAAACTGAAAACAAAATAACAAAACCCAAAACAAAATAACAAATTCAAAACCAAATTAACAAAATGGAAAACA
>JAQMYG010000007.1:24307208-24318928 GCA_030014215.1 Clariallabes teugelsi
TCAGCAGGAAACCGATGGATTGTCTACTCCAGGTAGGGAGCGAGTTGTTACCCCAAGTGAAGGAGTTTAAGTATCTCCGTCTTGTTTATGAGTGATGGAACATTGGAACGTGAGGTTGGCCGGAGAATGGGATTGCAGTCGCTTTACCGCACTGTTGTGACGAAAAGAGAGTTGAACCAAAAGGCAAAGCTCTTAATCTACCGGTCAATCTTCGTTCCAACCTTCACCTATAGTCATGAGAGTTGGGTCATGACCGAAAGGACAAGATCATGAATACAAGTGGCTGAAATGGGTTTTCTCAGAAAGGTAGCTGGCTTTTCGCTTAGATATAAGATGAGAAGCTCAGTCATCCGTGAGAAACTCAGAGTAGAGCCGTTGCTCCTTTGCGTGGAAAGGAGTCAGTTGAGGTGGTTCGGGCATCTAGTAAGGATGTTACCAAGACGCCTCCCTAGGGAGATGTTCTTGGCACATCCAGCTGGAAGGAGGCCATGGGTTAGATCAAGGACTAGGTGAAGAGAATATATATATAGAGATTATATCTCCACACTGGCTTGGGAGCGCCTCGGGATTCCCAGTTAGCTGAGGTGGCTGAGGAAAGGGAAGTTTGGGGTTCCCTGCTGGAACTTCTACCCCCGCGACCCCACTTTGGATAAGCGGTTGAAGATGGATGGTTGGATGGATGGATGGAAGTGCAGTAGTGTATTAAGGGATTATATGCAGAAATAAATTAAGTTTTTACTCTCAACATTGTGTTAATGTGCACAGTCAAAAGTCCAGGTTTGGCATGAACGCCCTTCATACTTATGTTTAGTGTGGTGGGACATGAAAAAAATATATATATTTCTCACTTGCTTCCCTTTTTTGTTCCTCTCACTTGCAGCGTATTATTGAGAAACTAGGGAAGTCTTGGTTTGACTTGTAGTTGATAATAACTCAGATTTTGCCATGTATCATGATGATGACAGGATTAAAAATCACATATTGAAAAACCATTTGGATTAGCTTCTTTAAACATGAAAATGAAGCTCCCAGCCATTTAGTGGCATTGAGAAAGAGAGAGATCAGGACCAGACAGCCACCCCCTCGACTCAGACAGCGCTGCTTTTCATGCCAGCCCACTCTTAACTGTGTTTGACAGCTCGTCCTCCAACACAACCTCCCTGCAGCAGCAACGGCTCTCGAGCTTTAACAATTTATCATTGCTGAGCCTTTGTTGGCAATACAGTGCCAGGCCGAGGGAATCTGTGTACGCAGGGCTGGCATGATCGAACTGGCATGCCTTGTGACCTTGTTGGGGAAACAGTGGAGACTTTTATGTAAATACCAGAAGGCTGCATATCTCGGATTATGGATTGACCAAGAAAGAAAAATCACACATTGCTTTCTTGCTTTCGAATGTCTTGAAATAATAAGTGCCTATTTTTTCACTTACTATTTTTAAATGATGTCATTATTACTGAGAAAATCAGCACAGAAATAATACATTTGGCAGACTTATCCAGAGCGACTTACATTTTTATCTCATTACACATCTGAGCAGTTGAGGGTTAAGGGCCTCGCTCAAGGGCCCAACAGTGGCAACTTGGTGGTTGTGGGGTTTGAACCTGGGACTTTCCAAATCATAGTCCGATGCCTTAACCACTGAGCTACCCCTGGGCTGACCAACCACTGAGCTACCAATAGAGACTAGTTGGCTGTCTGATGGGGTAGCAATGTACAGGTGAGGGTTTTAGTAGGAAGCTTAAAGCTTTACAAACGACTCTGTTTTTCAGATTACGAAGTGAGAAAAAAAAGGATGGATTGAAAGATTAAAGTACCGCTGCAATTCAAGTCGCTCTTAAAGCATGCACATTGACTTGCGACATTGCAAAATTTTTATGTGAGTCATATTGTATGATTTTGTCATATTGGATCAAGATACCTAGGTGCCGATTCAGTTTATATTGCGATTCTGTTATCTCAGTTTTTATAAATATCTAAATCTGATATAAATATAAATTGTTTTTATAAAATATAAATAATTATACAGTGCTGCCTGCCAATGTGTGAATATTTTAAAGCAACATTTTACCACCTCCAGTGCAAACATCATTCAATCATCATCTATACGGCTTAATCAGGGTCACGGGGGCCTGGAGCCTATCCCAGGGTACTTACAGTAGGGCACGAGGCAGGGTACTCCCTGGTTGGGGTGCCAATCCATCACAGGGCACACACACATAGACACTTATTCACACTTCTCACCATAGGCAATTTGGGAACGCCAATTAGCCTAATCTGCATGTCTTTGGACTGTGGGAGGAAACCTACCAACCACGGGGAGAACATGCAAACTCCAAGCACACAGAGGAGGGAATCAAACCTGGCCGGGAATTAAACCTGGACCGTGAAGGTACTAACCACTAAGACACCCAATGCAAACATATACAGTATATACATATACATATACAACATATACAGTATATATTTATATTATACATATACATTTTTTTTTTTACACATTTACTTTGGAGTAAATGTGGTGAAACATGAATTGACACAAAAGAACAACTGAATCCCTTTTACTCCATCTCTTATATATATACATTTTACAATTTGGTTGTTAGTTTAACAACAACAGTTACTCTTGAGCGCACACTGTGTGTGCACATAGAGCGATTCTAATGTAAGTGTGTGTGAGATACTGCTATGAGTGTATCAGGTGCATCCATTTTAATGCAGTGTTAAAAACATTCATCAACCCAAATATCTAGCCAACAGAGCTACTGTGATAAGAAACAGTCACACACACACACACACACACACACACACACACACACACACACACACACACACAGTGTGAATCTGTTAATCTGAGAGCATCCCTTTGCACAGTATTAATCTCTGCTTGTCTGTGCTATTCTGAGTGTTTGGTCCTGTGTGTTTGACCTAAATGACTGATGACAAATATTTAATCAGCATGTCACTGTGTGGCACAACAACAGCTTTACCCCTGTAGCAGAAAAGAAAGAGAGATAAACAGAAAGAGAGAGGGGGAAAACAGCTAATGGGGATCAATTCAGTGCAAATAGGTGAAATAAATCCTTATTTACTGAATCTCTCTCTCTCTCTCTCTGTGTGTGTGTGTGTTTCTGCATTCTCAAATATAAAGGCATTCTTAAATTTGTGTAGAATGAAGGTTTAAAGGAATAGCTTCATGCAGCTAGTTATCGTGGAAGAAAAGGGAGCTACTTTGTTTAACTTTTAAGCAGCGGCGCCAAGAGGAATCATAAATTAGGGTTAAGTGAGGTTTACACGTCTCATTTACATGTCGTTTTTCTAAATGTTTTGATTGTTTTTATATGCAAAAAATATATGATTATAGTGTTGATAATAGATAATATTTGTAATATCTTTAGGTGGCTGGAACGGATTATCTGCTTTTACATTATTTCTTATAGGAAAATAAGTTTCACGAATTTGTTCAGAAGAATTTGAAGAGGCGAGTTCAATGCGAATTTTCGTCTTTATAAATGGACAAATGAACATGCTGTTCTAAATTATATAATCATTTATAATTATAAATATTGTAGTGACAAAGTATTGCGTGAGCAGTGCAAAACAGTTTGGGATGTACTGAAAATTAGTTGTGCCTATGCCTTGTTTTATATTCCTTATATACGTATGTCTGTGTACCCTGCCATTAGTAATAATTATATCAAATCAAATCAAATTCAAATTTTATTTGTCACATACACAGTCTTACACAGTACGATATGTAGTGAAATGCTTACACGACTGCCAGTGACCTTAAAAATAAAAGCTTAAACATAAGAGATAAATATGAATAAAAGAAATACGTTAGAAATAAAATTAACTAGTAAAATATACTGTACAAGTAAAATATACTGTAATAAAAGAAATACGGTAGAAAACGAAATTAACTAGTAAATATACTGTACAAAGTAAAATAAAATATACTGTACAAATAAGAACAAATATCAATATAATAATATAGAAATATAAAATTATATTGCTTATTAACCTATGATTTAATGTATTTATTAGAATCCGTGATCTGAGAGTATGCATGGTATTAGTTGTTGAGTGATTATGTCACTATAATGTGACATAATGTAATGTCGCCTTGCACCTTCTAAGGTCGAGGGTTTGATTCCTGCCGTGGAGTCTGGGTGCATGGAGTTTGTACTAGTGGTTAACACTGGTACTACAACAACATAGGTCGGCTTTGCTGTGCATCAATGCATGAACACTATAACTATTAATAAATAAAGCCTTCAACGTGACCACAGATTTTCATTCTGCCTCAATTAAGCCAAAAATGAGCATAAATATGCAATGTTGATCACAACGGTAAAACTTTAATTTCAGTAGGAGGCATTTACAGTAACTGTTACTGTAGCTGATAGTGAAACTTTGTGAAATCGCTCTGGTGACATTTTCGTTATTTAAGGGTGTGGACAAAAATTTATTTAAAGAAATGATGGGTTAATATTTAGAGACCATAAACTAAATGTACACAATTTGTGAAACTTCAGCCTTAATATCGGTGAGTTTATATCTCTCCTTGAAAGATTCACCCAGATTTTATTTTAACAAAAAGGGATACAAACTTTTGCACTTGTTTGTATTTGAAACATTAGTTTTTACATTTATTTTATGTTTTAACAACAATAGACAACAATGAGCGACACTGTATTATTACAACTATAATAAAATCCTATCAGTGTAGAGTGCTAGTGTTGTTTTCAATGATCCTGACTGAATCTGATGGGCATTGATGTTGACAGGCTGTGCTGGGTGTTAATAGTTACGGATAAATGACAGTTGCAGCTTACCAATCAAAACATATCACTTCCCTCAAAAACAAGGCGTACAGCTGCCAGAGAGCGGTACGAGCCGCCTGAGGTTAAGCCCTGCACTCAATTAAAGGTGAGCGACTCGGATTATGTTTGTGCTTCACGCAGAAAGCCCTCTCGAGATGTTCCCAAACATGCGATGAAAACAAAGGCTTAGAGAATCAGTGATATGACAATCTGTCAATCGTCCCTAATACCCTCAGCCGTCCTCTCGGGTCACGAGGTACGTAACGTTCAGCCACGCTCTGTGTTTCACATGAAAGTAGGTCACCGCATCCCTGATGTGTACACGGACCATTCGGCATATCGGAGAAGCTATAAATCATTCATTATTGAAACATGATTAATATTTTATTACGGTTTTGCTTAGCAGAGGTTGACGTGTGTTAACACACAATTAAGTGCAAAAATAATTTCAAGACAAGGATAATTTTAGCTCTGTTTTTAAAATGTGTCCACAAAAGAAATTCCTTCCAGAACAAAACAAAAACAAGGCAAAAATCAGATATCAGATGTACAACACTGATAAAGATATCGCAGCAGCCAAAGATGGTTATACCAAATATAAACCTAGAGATGAACCAGTAAGTGCATCCAACGCATGTCTTTCTACCACAATCTTCAGATCACAATAGAAAAATATGTTGTAAAAAATCTAGTTTTTTAACCTTTGGGTGGGGGGGGGGGGTGATGGGCTGCGGGCGTCTCATCAACATCCTATGCTTGAAGTCTTTTATAAATGTCAATTGGTTTTTGTATGGCTGCATTCAGGAGAAATTTCAACAAAAATCCTGGTTTGACTTGAACGCCCCTTGTACTTTATCATTTCTTCTTCACAAGGATAGAAGTGTTAAAAGCATAATGTGTTTTGATAAACATAAAAAAATATTATTCATAGGCTAATCGCGTTGAAGTAATCAGGATGAAACACTTCAGGATGTGCTGGTATAGAAAAAGAATCAACTTCAAAGTGATCAGAGTAAATGTGCTTTATCACAAGACCCCTTTGTTGATTACTCACTCACTACCTCATTCATTGTCTTATACCACTTAATCCTGTTTTACAGGATCACGTGGGCCTGGAGCCTATCCGAGGAAACTTAGGGCACAAGGCAAGGTACACCCTGGACAAGGTGTCAAGTCATTGCAGGGCACACACACGCACACTATGGGCAATTTGGGAACGCCAACTAGAAAAATCTGCATGTCTTTGGACTGTGGGACGAAACCAGAGCACTCAGAGGAAACCCACCAAGCACTGGGAGAACATGCAAACTCTATGCACACAGAGGCGGGAATCGAACCCGGACCCTGGAGGTGCAAGGCGACAGTGCAAACCACTTGTTCATTACTTTAAAAAAAAATTTTGTCCTAGCTTACTTGCATGTAATGTATCTGTTGCTCACCATGCGATTGGTTACATTTGCACTCTAAATATTCCAATAAAGTGTAAATGAACCTGCCATCAGCAGTACTAAGCTGTGTTTGTGTTGTCTGCATGTTTGTTTGTGTGTTTATCTGTAGCCTGGTGATCTTCTCTGGGTTTATCTGACACTAATACCGCATTATTCTAACCCTTCTTACATATACTGTACAGTCATATGCCTCACTCACACACACACACGCGCACACACAGGCAGTGTCCACTGACAAGTGACAACATGTACACACTGAGCCACACGCAGGTCAGCTGAAGTTCAGCGTGTGTATGCAGAGCGCCCGGCGGTTCAACTCAAGTTCACGGTGTGCAGAGGGCCGGAGTCTCTCATAGGTCCTCTTATTCTCTTATCACAGACATATAAATATATTATGTAGACACACTCGCACACACACACATATATTTGCACTTTTAAACTTTTTAGATGTTTTTCAGATCAGTAGTAATGACATCTGGTAAAAAAAAAAGAAAAAAGTGTTATATCTCTATTAAAAAAGACTGAACTATGAGTTAATATTGAATTCTTTTCCGTCATAATTCCGTTAGATATTATCTCACATTTTCAGCTTTTATCTTGCAATAGTACGACATGCTATTGCTTCTGCTGATTTGGCTTATAATGGACTCTGACTAGGACTTTCCAAAACCTTGATTCTTTTATTTTCCCGCCATTCTGATATAGATTTACTGATGTGCTTGGTTCTGTTGCATGACCCAGACGAGTCAGAGGAGTTCATGATCGACTCAATGATTGCAAGGTGCCCAGGTCGTGTGGCTACAAAACAAGCTCAAATCATCATCTCTCCACCACCGTGCTTGGAGATGTGGGTATGAGGTGTTTCTGCCGAAATGCTGTTTGGTTTTCCCCAAACATGGCGCTGGGTCTTAATTAAAAATCATCGTTGATTATTCAATAATCTTGATCAAATTTTAGTTCTACAATAGAAAGAAAACCATATCGTTGCAAATTGATCACCTTCCAGATTGTAAAAGTAACTGCATCCTCATCCCTTCTCACGACTGATTAATTTCCTACGACGGCACACCCCGAAAAGTGTATTAGTTCTTCATTAAAGTAAAGCATCAAAGCCATTTGTATTCAGGGTCACGGGGGGGGGCTGGAGCCTATCCCTGGAGACTTAGAGCATGAGGCGGAGTACACCCTGTACGAGGTGCCAATCCATCACAGGGCACACATAAGGTACATACACACATTACTGTCAATTTAGGAATGCTAATTAGCTTAATCTGCATGTCTTTTGATTGTGGGAGGAAACCCACCAAGAACGGGAGAACATGCAAACTCCATGCACACAGAGACGGGAATCAAACCCGGACCCTGGAGGTGCAAAGCGACAGCGCTAACCACGACACCACCATGCTGCTTCAAATTGTTGCAACAACTCCTAATTACAGAACAACTCATAACAATAAGGTATCGGAGACCTTAACGATGACTAAGTTCACCATAAGGAAGAGACGACACTGAAGAGTAGAATAATACTATGATAATCCTAAATTTAGTTCTCAGAGACACCCAGGTAAGATGCTTTTCTGGACTGGCCAATGAGCAGCTTTAGCTAATCTGAGTGGATAAACTTAGCTTTGCTTGGAGGGGGATTCGCTTCTATTTCCAAACACTGTGGCAACATGTTTATCCAACTCCAGTGTTAATCCACACACACACAGAAGCAGGTCGTGGCCGAGCCTCAGCTCTGTAGGACACTGGGCATCTCATCTCCCATGATTGGCTTAATGTGTAAACACAAACACATGCGGGAAAGACTTAGGAAGACTAATCACCTATAAACGTGTGAATAATTTCGAAAAAGAGAAGAGGTTCAACCAAACTGCTCTAACTAGAATGGTGTGATGTGAATTATTGTTAATTATTTTCACCTTACTGCAGTGTTTTATTCTTTTCATACCACAATTATGATATATTTTTTAATCTTTTACTGCAAAACAACTGACTTGGTATCCTGATGTTTTAGAGCAGCTGTTAAGTCGTTTCCCTCGCCAGCCTCCTTTACTGCTGGCTGTTATGAAGCACTAGCTACGGTATGTTTACATGGACATTTCTTTAATTTAATTGAAAAAAAAAAAAAATCCAATTAAAGATTCCATCTTAACTGTTTTACATGGACCCTGATTTGAGATTTTTATATGCTTAAAGCATTTTAATCAGCATGTTTTTAATGCATTAAGTGGTTACTATACGTGTGAAACATTCAATCTGCTGAAAATGTAACAGTATTTAAGTCCAGCTCTGGATTAAAAAAAAAAAAAAGAGACCTCTGCAAAATAATCACTTTCTTACACGTGCATGTGTTAGAATGAATAGTTTTTTGTTTAATTTTCTCCTAAATTCAAAATATAACTATTGTTATTTAGAGTGTATATTTAAAGGGAATTACATCATCACAACACATCAAAATAACCCAAGATCATGCAGTATTTGCAGAGCTTTAATAACTCAAATAAAACAAAATGCAAATAATTTGTAAACAAATTGTGTTAATGCTTTGGCTAAATAACATTAAGAAATCAGTATTTGGTGGAATTACAGCTTTTAATGTGTTTTATGTGGGTAAATGGCATTTAAAAAATATATATATTTGTATATAGAATAGTATATACAGTACGGTACATAAGTATTTTTGCCAACTTTGAGGTTTCTCATCTTTTTTTTTTTTTTGATAAATCCTGCTTTCTGTGTTATAATTGCTTACACGGATTTGATCTCATCTAAGATTGGGTAGATGCTTTACTATGTGTGAAATGATGAGCCAATCAGAGCTCCTTGCTCAGCCAGAGATCCGGTTGATGAAAGTCCGAAGTGTCCAAATGTCCTTATGGACTTTACTAATTTAGAAAGGAAGCAAAATTTCTTTTATGGAACCTCTGCAAGTCACCTAATATCACCTGCTCATGGGATAGCGTACAGTACATGGCTAAAATATGTTCGCTGAACTGATTATTAAAAGATCACCCTCTTTATTGGATATTAAATATTGATTGGAATTGAGGTACTTAGATGATACATTTTTATTCTGATTCATAATAGAATATTAGTGTCGATGTAAACACACTGACTGACACTGGAGATTTTTCAACTCTGTGCGTTCACGGTACAAGTACCTGAGTGAGTTGTTACTATGGAAACGCCTGACAGACCTACTGTTATAGAAAATTAATCAACAGCTTCTATCCAGAATTCCATATATCCAAGGGGTGTTCAAGTCAAACTAGGACTTGAAACAGTGAAATGGAAATGTGAAACAGTGACATTTACAGAAGACTTCAAGCATAGCACAGTGATGAGACTCTTGGCAACATTCGAATGGTGCAAACGTTTTAACTTGTGGAAGAGGCGCATCTGTCTGTTGGAACTGTATACACAATCATTCACCTACACCACTTACACCCACATTAAAGTAACTATGGGCTATTAAAGGAGTTCCTGGGAGGCCAGCGTTTGAAGCATGCATGAGGCAGGCAGTCCGATAGTGGCTAGGGCCTACCTGAGAACACGTTCTAACTTGATGGTATACAGTACAAGCACTAGTCTAACAGGGGATTATATAGAGAAATAAGGGGAGTTTTTACTCTCATCACTGTTTTTTTGTTATTCTGTACAATCAAACATCTTATACAGTATATACCGTATAAGACTCTCAGAAGGGGGTTATTGATGAGGGCGTTTGTGCCAAATAGAGACACAATTGCACACACACACACACACACTTACGCATGCATGCACTTCCATAGTCACGTGTGGCTGCAGCAGGACGCAGGGGGGTGGGGGGGTGGGGTGGGGACGTTGGGGAGCCTCGAGGCGAGGCGTTTGACCTCCTTTTGCATGGCTGCACCCAGCTGTATAAACTACAGACACTGGAACATAGAGGAACTGAGCACGGCAGTCCCTAGACATGCCACACACACACACACACACACACACACACACACACACACACACACACACACACACACATCTCTGTGTTTGTTTCTAAATAGAGCGTGTTTATTGAGAGAGCTGTAAGTAAACAGCATAAATAAACAGCAAGTGAAACGTGTGGAGGGAGGGAGGGAGGGAGGGAGGGAGAGCAAAAAAATGAAGGGATGAGAGCACTCTGTCTTGCTGGATCTAGTGTGTGTTCATCCTCAGCAGCCTGATGCACAGGGAAGCATTTCATAGGCAAATAAACACACTGATGATAAACATACAGTATTCTGAGCCTGGAGTTTATTACAGATTTTAATTAAAATGCAATTTAAAGAGGATTAGAGGCAAAATTTGATGAACAATAAGTCAGGAATAAACCCTTTCTTTTTATTTATTATTTTATTTATTAACTGAGGCAAAGAGAGATGGAATGACAGAAAAAGAAACAGAGAGAGAGAGACATGGACAATAACAGACAAACACACAGACAGAGAAGAAAGACAGAAAGAGGAGTGGACATCTGCTCTTTAAGGACACACACTGTTTATTCCCACTGACACTCAGCCCAGGAAGACCTTTCAGTTTCACGTCTGGCACACACACACACACACACACACACACATACACACACACACACAGATCAAGGCTAAGTTTGAGACTACGTACAGTAATACATAATCACACAGTTTATGATCACTGATGGAAAGATATATGGACATTTTTATTATATATAGGATGTATTTATATATAGTTTGTCTGCCTCACTGTAATGATGTGGTTCTGCTGTTTGAACACGTTAAAGTATCGGAACACGGATCCGGGCCGCTTCAGTTTTAAGGGTTAAAGTCTGAACAGGTGAAGCACCACATTTGGGAACTTACTAGGGATCAGGATCAGGACCGCAAGAAAAAAAAAAAAAAAAAACCCAACACATTTGTAGAAAATAAGAATGTTGTGTTTTTACACATTTTTATGTTTAATTAAATGTGATTTTAACTTTATCAGTGTATTTTTAAAT
Organism: Clariallabes teugelsi; assembly: GCA_030014215.1. Lineage (NCBI taxonomy): Eukaryota > Metazoa > Chordata > Actinopteri > Siluriformes > Clariidae > Clariallabes > Clariallabes teugelsi. The sequence continues at coordinate 24,318,470 of JAQMYG010000007.1, forward strand.
ATTTTTTATATATACATTTTGGAAAAATCATTACACCAGATGGGCGATGAACCAGATATGGTAACTTCACTAACATAAAATGACGACAATGAAAAATTTTGAATTTTGAAAAAATAAAATCACAAAAGTAAAAGACTCTTGGCAAAAAATTACTGAAGTTTTGAAATTCTTTATTTCCAAGTATGTTAATGAGTGTCCTATAAAGGGTGAACCTGTGTATGTCTTATGTTGTGTTATTGATTAACAAATAGTCTTGGATGCGCACACACACACATCCACACACCACACACGTGCGCACACACACACTCTCACACACACACACACACACACACTCACACACACACACACACACACACAAACACAGTTATACAATTCAGGCAAATAACTGAGCCAGAGGCATAGTTGTGAAGGTCAGTTCTGAAGGACCGTCCTGAGATGTGGCACAGACCTAATTCAGTT
>JAQMYG010000007.1:24320549-24331863 GCA_030014215.1 Clariallabes teugelsi
GGGAACGCCAGTTAGCCTAATCTGCATGTCTTTGGACTGTGGGAGGAAACCGGAGTACCTGGAGGAAACCCACCAAGCACGGGGATGAACATGCAAACTCCATGCACACAGGGACAGGAATCGAGACCCAATCATACATTCCATTTACTGTAAGCCATCCATTGCACAAATGCAAACATCATGCACACAGTCTAGAGGCAGGATCTGAACCTGCAACCCTGGAGGTTTAAGGAACCATACACTCCCTCTATAGTGTAATTTAATCAAAATGTCTCCATGAAGCCTTCTTCTCAACAGCTGGTCAGTTACATTTGGTAGGCACCCTTATCCAGAGCAACTTATCTTAGCAATCTAATTATTATTATTATTATTTTTTTTTTTTTACATCTGAGCAATTAAGGGTCAAGGACCCAACAGTGGCAACTCGGTTGTGCTGGGGTTTGAACCTGGGACTTTCCAATCATTCGTCCAATGCCTTAACCACTGAGCGACGCCTGACCTCAATTAGTCAAATTACTTAAATATATAGATTACAAAATGAAATGCCAAGTGAATGTCATGTGGTTAATGAGAAGATAGTGTAACACTTTCAAAGATAATTACATGAAAAAGCCACTTAAGTGATGAAAAATAACTTTACCTTAACTTTAGGTGAAAACAGCAATGGGGTGTTTGAGAGCCAAAAGAGTCGATGAACCGGTGAACTGATCAGATGATCGGATTGTTTGTTTAAATAGAGCTGACATTCCAGTGACTACGCCACAACTTTAACTTCGCTGTTCTTTGACAACACTGTCATCTACTGGTCATTTACTAACACACACACACACACACACACACACACAACAACATATTAACAGAATTATACTTTCAATATTATTAACAGTAACATTATTTTTAATCACTGATCAAAAACCAATTGAACTTTTATTATTCTGTTCATTGCACCGCTGAAAAAATCTCAACTACATTTAAAACAACAGGCTGCTGCTGGAATGGACGGTATTATGTTACTGTAAAAAAAGAAACATCAATATATATTTTTTATTGGTAATAATTCATTCATTCATCTTCTATACTGTGTATCCTATACAGGGTCACAGGGAACCTTTCCCAGGAAACATCTAAGCACAAGTCGGGGCACACCCTGGTCAGGGTGCCAGGCCATCGCAGGGCACACACATGCACACACCGCACGCTAAAGGCAATTTGGGAACGCCGGTTAGCCTAACCTGCACGTCTTTGGACTGTGAGAGGAAACCGAATTATTCGGAGGAAACCCACCAAGCACAGGGATGAACATGCAAACTCCACACACACAGACCAGAGGCAGAAGTGTCAGCCAGGACATGTGCTCCCTGCCACACTGCAATATTGTCCAGATTTACACTAAGAGTTTGAGGTGTTGCCTGGATCTCTAAATTCCCTGGCTCTCAGTTTGATCGAGCATCAGTGGGATGTGCTGGAAAAACAAGTCAGATCCATGGAGGCTCCAACACTTAACTTGCAGGTCTTAAAAATCGGCTGCTATCGTCTTGGTTCAAGATACAACAGTACACCTTTAGAGGTCGTGTGGAGTTCATGCCTCAATTCTTCAGAGCTGTTTTGGTGGCACAAAGAAGACCTACAGAATATTAAGCAGATGGTTTTTAATGTTATGGCTAATCAGTGTATATATTTGAGGTATTTTCACATATGGCATCCATTTCACATACGGAATGAGATATGAAAAATAAAGCTATAAGCACTATATGTGGAAAATGTATATGGAAAAGATTGAATTGTGAAAACTCCCTTTATTTCTCTATATAAACCCCTACTACAATAATGTACTTATCCCAGCATTGCACTAGTGCTTGAATACCATCAAGGTAGAAAGTTTTCCTGGTACGATGGAGCCATTAGCATCTAAAGTGCTGGCCTCCCAGGAACTCCATTAATACCCAAAACATGTGAAAGTTCCTGTAACATACAAGTGGTGAATGATTATATGTCCAATTCCCACAGACAGATACGTCTCTTCAGTCATGCATTGATTTTCAAGGATCAGGGGTTCCATTAGCTGAATGTTAACGGGAATGACTACATTGGGCTGCAAGTCATCTTGCCAGGACCATTACACACGCACGTACTGTTTGTCCTTAACACGTTTGCACGGTTCAATAAATAATTTTTACTGCAGTCTCATCACTACATTCATGAGGCGTTTCATCAGAAAAACTTTTAATGGTTATTAGTGTTTGCACAAACAAGGTCAAAGTGCAAGGTGACACATCAGAAAATGTTCACCGGGCAAAGATAAGGCGATCTGACTGACTAGGTTTAAATACACAACTGGCTTTGAAATGTACCAATCCCTAAGCAAGAGGCAGGAAGAGCCTCTCCAATAGAAAGCTGAAAGCAGGAATGTGACATTATACACCCGCCCATTACCCCACCCCCCCACTGCCCCAACCACAAACATTTCTTGTCACGCACATTTCCTTCCACAACACTCTACAGCCAGCAGTAGAGGAGCTTCTGTGCCTGAAGCAGCAGGAACAAGATGTCTACTCCAACTTTTGCAGCAAAAAAAGAGAACTTTATGGAGCGGGGCATCCAAATGAAGGATGAGGAGAAGCTTTTCAAGCGAGATGGAATCCTCTACCCCACCATCATGACCCCACCTCAGAACCTGGATGCTTTGAAGGACCTGGAAGCCAGGGAGGATGATGTGATGCTGGTGGCATATCCTAAATGTGGTGAGACCTGATTTTCGGATTATAGAAATCAGTTGTTGCTCCCTCCAACTCTTCCTGTCTCTCTCTTATTTAAACTTAAACTTGCACAAACTTGAACTTGCATTTGCAGTTAGGTGAAAAGGTCCTCGGCTTTAATGGAGGTTTCATAGCACTCACAGTGGCGTGCGTGCGTGCGTGCTTTGTGTTAAAACTGCTTGGTAACAACAATGAGAAAAATGAGAGACTAAATACACTCACAACTTCGAGGAATCCCTGAGAGATCTCTGATTCTGTTCCAGGCTGTAACTGGGTGGTGGGAGTGGTGAGGAAAATTCTGACCGCATGTGGATACACTTTCCCTGATGGGCCTCCCATTATTGAGTTCCACTCTCCAGAAATACAGAAGGTCTGTCTGGCTCCACAAGCCACAAAGCTTCCTGAGGTTTAGGGGACAAAACAAACACTCGTACTGTTGTGTTCTCCTCAATTAGTATTCTGCAGTGTGAAAGCAACTGTGAGCTGCTTGGAAACTTTTTTTTTTTTTGTGCTAATCTTAAAAACATATGTGTTTAATGTGCAAATGTCGATTTTGTAAATGTATGAATGAAACTTTACTCCCAAACAGCATGAGCTGATTTTTCAAAAATGAGCCATAATCCCAAGTAATCATTAAATGTTTGATGATTACTTGATATTTTGACTGATTTGTGAGAAAGATTTTATCTTTGATTCGGATCTCATTTGAGCTCATTTGACGTCTCTATACAAATTTTTTTCTTTTTTTTTTTTTACTGTCACGGATAAAAGCTGTATCAGATTGTTTAATCTTCATTCGTTTTTTTGTTCAATATTTGTTTTTGCAGCTTGCAGCCCAGATGCCGCCACGGCGCTTTTTTGCAACTCATTTGCACCCTGATATTATCCCTGTTTCATTTAAGACCAATAAAACAAAGGTAGGTGTCAGGACCGATCACATGATTGATCACATGACTTTAGTGCTACTGTTGCATTATATTAATAGAAGTTACACCAAATATTCAATCCTTACATTTTAGTTTATTATTCGACTAAAAGCACAGTTTTAATAACTACTATGAATTATTAAGTAACTGCACTGAAGCAGAAACACTTGTGAAATGAATTCAGTGAAGAATCAGCTATGTATTAAGACTTAATTTTAAAAATCATAATTAAGATCACATTTTTAGCTTTGCATCATTTCATTTCATATACTTTCATCACTTTTATCTCTAAAATGATTTTCATATCTTTTTATAATTTTCATAGATGTTGGTGGTGTTTCGAAACCCTAAAGACACGCTCGTCTCTTATTACCATTTCATGAACAACAACCCGGTGCTGCCTAAAGCCGAGTCCTGGGACAAATTCTACTCTGACTTCATGTCTGGGGAAGGTGAGGTGAACTCTTGCTCAGTGTTTCTGAGTTTAATGTTTACTCCTTCAATGATAACCTTTGATCTGCTTTTCAAACACAGTTGCCTGGGGTTCATATTTTGACCACGCCCTGGCCTGGGACAAACACATGGATGACCCTAATGTGCTGATTATGACCTATGAGGAGCTAAAGGAGGTATGTATGTACTGTATGTATGCACTGCAGAAAAATACATCTTAGCAAGTGAGAAATTCTCGAATATAGCCAAACTCATCTAATATTTTTTAAAATAAGATTCCAAAAAACAAATAAAATTATTAATCTTATTTCTCCTGCAAAAGAATTCAAGTGAAAAATGTGATTCTTTGATTTGATTCTTTCAAGAAATAAATTCCTAAAAACTAATAAAATTATCTGCCAATAGATCAAGAATAGTTTTGCTTGTAATAATAATTTTAATAATATTGGATTACAATGATTTTATTATTATATTTGTTTTGTTACTCATGTTTTTTTTTTTTTTGTGTAAAAAATCAATTCAGTTTATTTTTATTATACCTACATTATATTGCATGGTCATATTAGTCAATTATTTTCTTTATTTAATATCTATTGGGTGGAGTATAAAGCACTGTTTTTATTCTTTTATTAGAACCTGCCTGAGGGTGTGAAGAAAGTGGCAGACTTCTTCAGCTTCCCTCTGACTGATGAACAGGTCGAGGCGATTGCCGGAGCGAGCACATTCAGTGCCATGAGTACGAGCTCTGAAAATTCTCATGGGAAGTTTGGCAAAATCTTTTTCCGAAAAGGTAATAAAGCTGAAGCCTAACGGTGGGTTTGTGGATGGGTTTACAAACAAATTACAAGTTTGGTTCTTCCTGCTATCTGGTAACACCCACAAAACAAACAAAGCGATAGACAAGAAGCCGTCAATGGTCAAAGAGCGACTCAAGCTCGTATGGTGCATCAAAAAACTTTCAATAATTAATTATTAAAGCTGGGCAGGAATCAAGACAGCAAAATTCTGTATGGGAGGATGCCATACTTTTCACTGACACTTTATCAAATCTCTGAGCCTATATATGTGAAAGTGGGTAGATAGGGCTTTCTTTTAAATGTGGTACAGTAACATAAAATATGTACCTGGCTGTATATAAGTAGCTGCACTGAGTGTGTTATTTTAACTATACATAAATAAGCCTTTGAGACTGGGTTGGTTATTCATAGAAAGTGGTCCTGTTTTTTTAAATTAAAATTTTATAACACTAACATTGTAGCATCAACTGAAGACGGGGTATTTAAATATCATTGTTAATTCGTATTCTTTACCAGGTGAGGTAGGAGACTGGAAGAACCACTTCAGCGAGGCTCAGAGTAAGCAGATGGATGAAGAGTTCAAGAAGAAACTATCAGGAACCAGACTGGGAGCCAGGCTTAAATACGAACAGTACTGTCAGTAGTCTGGAATATTAAACATTGTAAAACAGGATTTTTTACCTCCTGTGAGTTACCTAACTGTGATTTCTTTTATACTCTAAAACGTATTCAGATTGTTATTAAATAAAGTAAATTTTACCCAATGTCTGGATGTTTAAATCTGGCTTTGCACTTGCACATGCAAATCACCCCTCAATGCCATTTCTCCTGTAGTCAGGAAGTCAAGACATCAGTTACACTCTTAAACCCCCTTTACTGTGTATTTTGTGATGTACTGTATTTAATATACTTCTTTTTTTAATGGATGCATTATATGGCATCTAGTGTATTTATTCATGCACAAATGTAACCTCAAGTGCACGTTGCATTCTGCATGTATTCTAATGTTAAAACCAAAAAAGAACAGTTTAAACCTCAAAAACTGGCAATCTTTTTATCTGGGTCAAGAGTGAAAAATCTTATCCAAGAAGATCTCGTGTGGGTGCAGGCTTTTGTTACAAATAAGCGGAAACCACACCTACTTCCACCTGTTAAATTAGATGTTCTTGGCTCTCAATATACGGTGAGGTGTGGCCTCTGCTTGGTTGGAATGAAACCCTGCACCCAATCCTGGCCCTTTCTGGATAAGGTTTGACTCCAGTGATCTAGGCCAAAGGCATTATGTAGATATTTTCAGAATTTAATTGAAAAAGTCAACCTCATAAAGTCTAGATTCATTACTCATAAAGTGAAATATTTCAACCATTAAAAAAAATGTTGAATACAACCTACAGCACATGAAAATCCTGCATTGCTACATATTACAATTGTATAATTTTGAGTTTAAGTAAATTACTATTCATACAATATAAATACCATGTATCTCTCAGTCTATTTAAGTACATGCATGGGGGAAAACTGCTGAATATTCAGATGATCATTTAAAGAGTGTAAGATACAGAAGATGATGTATGTAAGCATATTCATGGAAATTTGGCTGTAAAGGAAAGAAATATTCTAATATTTAGAAATTAGATTTTTTATTTTCATAACCTTTAAGCTGTAATGATCAAAACAAAAGGGTTGAATATATTTCATTTTATGTGTAATTAATTTGGAATATATGAAATTTTCACTTTTTAAATAAAATTTCCAAAAATATCTGTGAATATCACCCACTAAATGACAGCTTTAAACAATTTTTCCTGATATTTTATGGTTGCTTATCCACATTCAAAATAAGTCACATAGAGAGATACAGCACATCTCTGGCATAAAAAAAAATACACATATATCCCAGCGTTTCATTAGGGCCTGGATACCAGCAAGGTATCCTCTGTAAATTAATATCCTCTGTCGATTAATTTTATAGCTACATCCACAAGAAATTTTAATCACAAGTCTGGGTTTGACTTCAATGTTCCCAACAAGGACAAAAATTGTCAAACAGCAGGCCACACAATACAATTTTCACTGGGGAAAGCAAAGGCAATCTGCCTGCCAAGGTTAAAATACACATCTGGCTGGAAAGGTACATGCAACCAATCCCAGAGCACGAGGCGGGAACGAAGTGTGTAAGAGCTGTAAACACCCCACCACACACCTCCAACGTGCTATCATTCTTCTTCTCCGCACACTTCCTTCCACAACACTCTACAGCCAGCAGTAGAGGAGACCTTGTGCATGAAGCAGTAAGAAGATGTCTGCTCCAAATTTTATAGCAGAAAGAATGGCCAACATGGAGCGGGGCATGAATATGAAGCATGAGGAGAAGCTTTTCAAGCGAGATGGAATCCTCTACCCCACCATCATGAGCCCACCTGAGAACCTGGATGCCTTGAAGGACCTGCAGGCCCGGGAGGATGATGTGATGCTGGTGGCATATCCTAAATGTGGTGAGACCTGATTTTTGCTTTCTTCTTAGCTTTTTTCTGCAGATCTACAGTACAAAGACTGAGTGAGTCTTGAGTGAGTGGTGTAACATGGAGAAAAGTGGAAAGGCTATGGTTGGGTTACACATTACATGACAATACTGGATTTATAGTTTAGAAGTCCAGTGTGAAACAGCAAAACGTAAACTTGTTAAAATTAAACTTGCAATGCAGTTTGGTGAAACGTTCTGCGGCTTTAAAGGAGGTTGCATAACTTACAGTGGCATGTGTGCTTTGTATTAAAACTGCTTAGTCATGGTTTCTTTTTCCAGTACCTTAAAAAAGAAAATGACAGACTAACACACACACACACACACACACACACACACACACACACACACACACAGACAACTTTGAGGGATCTCAGAAATTTTCTGATTTTGTTTCAGGCTGTAACTGGATGGTGGGAGTGATGAGGAAAATTCTGACTGCATGTGGATACACTTTTCCTGACAGACCCCCCATTTTTGAGTTCCACTCTCCAGACATACAGAAGGTCTGTACGACTCCACCAAGCTTCGAAACATTCTGAGGTTAAAGGGACAAAATAGCCTTTATATATACTGGAGTCGTGTTCTTCCCAATTAGTGCTCTGCTGTGTGATCAACAGTACACCATATAGAATCCCTCCATATAGAAGTACCTTGATATTTGGACCTATCCTTGTTTGTAACAAAGATCAAAGATTTGATCTGTGATTTTGATCTGAATGATCATTTGAGCTTGTTTGATGGTGACTGACTACATTCATGAAATTTGTCTTGACTGCTATGACCAAAATGCAGCTTTTTCCCTACTGTCACATATAAAGCTGTACCAGATTGTTTAATCCTCATTCATATTTTTTTTCCCAGCTTGCAGCCCAGATGCCGCCACGGCGCTTTTTTGCAACTCACTTGCACCCTGATATCATCCCTGTTTCATTTAAGACCAATAAAACAAAAGTAGGTAGGTGTGACAGCACTTTGGAGGTTGTGACGAATCATATGAATTTGCTTTCACTGTTGGATTATGTTAAAAGTAGTTACACCCATCATTTAATCCTTATGTCTCAGCTTATCATTCAACTGCACACAGTTTTAATAACTACCATGAATTATTCAGTAACTCCACTGACACTGATACACATATGAGGTTACTTCAGTGAGAAATCAGTCATGCATTAAGATTGACATATTTAGTTTTACATCATTTCAGCGATTTCTTTTTAGGAATGTGGGTTACGCTGTGTCTTTGATTTTGTATACTTTCCTCACCTTTAACTGTAAAATACTGTTGTTTGTTTTCAGATGTTGGTGGTGTTTCGGAACCCTAAAGATACTGTCGTTTCTTATTTCCATTTCACGAACAACAATCCGGTGCTGCCTAAAGCCGAGTCCTGGGACAAATTCTTTTCTGATTTCATGTCTGGTGAAGGTGAGATGAACACTCTAGAGCTTCTGAATTTACAGTAATCATAATGTTTATTTCTTAAAAGTTAACCATTTGATTTTAATATACAGTTGCCTGGGGATCATATTTTGACTACGCCCTGGCCTGGGAGAAACACATGGATGACCCTAATGTGTTGGTTGTGACCTATGAGGAGCTAAAGGAGGTATGTATTTATATGTACTGTATGTAGGGATGAATTAATGATTGTACTGTGGGTATAGAAATAAATCACTCCTTAAAACAATTACATTTTGTTACAGCCTGAAATAAAGATTTAATTTATATTTCATCCCGCTGTATTTAATCAGTGCACCTTCTAACAACAGTAAAAATAGAACACCAACATGTCAACATGTCAGAAATAAATAGCAAAAAATAAAAAACTAAAATAAACAAGCAGGAGTTTTAGCAGGGGTTTATCCTTGGAAAAGGCCAAATAACTTGTTGTGTTGTGGCCAAATAAGTAAATTTTAGTCTCATCTCAAAACTCAGTGGCAACTGGATGTGGCCTTTCTAGAGTACTGGCAACACTAAGCCACATTTGAAGAGAATTTGTGATATTGCTGTTACTCTTCATGACTCTTTGTCATAAATTCCTGCTACTGCTTAAGAGTTGCTGTGGGCCTCTTGGTAACCTATCTGACCAGTTTCCTCCTGGCTCTTTCATCCAGTTTGGACCAGCGTCCTGATTTAGGGAGGGTCTATGTCGTACTAAATACCTTCCACTTCTTAATAATAGACTTACTGTGCTCCTAGGCAGTGATAAAGCCTTGGATTTCTTTTTTTTTTGTATCCATCTCTTGACTTTTGCCTGTGCACAACTTTTATTCTGTGATAGTGTCTGAAAACCTATAGTTAATCGTTTGCTTCAGTTGCACTACCAGGGACTAAAATGCTCCAGCTTTTCATGCTGAGTTAATCAAAATGACTACAGCTGATCACAGTTAAAGGTCAAATGACTGTGTGCCATTAAGAAGGTGATTAGCTTCACCTGATTTGAGTTTACAAGTCATTTGTAGGAGGGGGTGATCCCTTTTCCAAATCAATAATTAATTTTTGTTTTCCTGGCATGTTGATATATCTTTCATGTAGATGCTAAAAATTGCACTGAGTAAATACAGCTGGATAAAACAAAAACGGGGGTGATTCTTTTCTATACCCAATGTATGTATGAATGAGTAAATGAATAAACAAATAAATACATTTCTTGATTCAAGCTGGTTATATTTGAATTTTAGCATATCGGGTTAAAATTAATTTGTAAAAACTCATTTATTTTTATTATTATTATGCTTACCTTATATTGTATTCTCACATATATATTGTACTGTATGTGGAGTATAAATAAATTTTTTTTAATCCTTTTATTAGAACCTGCCTGAGGGTGTGAAGAAAGTGGCAGACTTCTTCAGCTTCCCTCTGACTGATGAACAGGTCGAGGCGATTGCTGGAGAGAGCACATTCAGTGCCATGCGCACGAGCTCTGAAAATTCTCATGGGAAGTTTGGCAAAGTTTTTTTCCGGAAAGGTAATAAAGCTGAACATTTTAATGGTGGGTTTGTGGATGAGTTTAGAAGCTAACAAAAAGGAAATAGGAAATGGGTAGGAATCAAGACAGTAAAACTCTGGCTGAGAAGGATGCTATAATCTCCTCTGACGATGTATGACAAATCTCTGGGTCTACAGTATGTATGTGGAAGAGGGTGAAACAGGGCTTTCCTCTAAATGTGGTACCATAAAATATTTATATGTGTCTATCTGTACTGTATGTGTTTTATATTAGCTATATATGAAATATTATATATGAATATTTGGAGCTAAATATGAAAACGCCCTGCCCCCTTTTGTAGATTTTGATATTCTGGGAACTACCAGAAGGAGTTAAACATCATCCTACACATCACATAACAACTCCATATCCTTAGTTTAAAGTTTCTACATCTAGTGTGTGACATTGTTAGCACAACATAACCTTACACTGATGTTAGGTGAAAGGTTCCCCGGTTTCCAGGATGTTAAATAGCATTCATGCATATATGTGTTACTTATTCAGTATCTATTTTTTAAGTAGATAAAAAAGGTCAAGGTCAAAGGTCAAGGTCAAATTTATTTATATAGCACATTTACAACAGTTTGTGCTGCCCAAAGTGCTGAACAAGCAGACAATAAATAAAAATTAAAAAAAACCACATGATCCACACAATAAAAATACAGGAAAATTCAATACATCAAACTAATTAAGAGAAAATAAAACAGTTTAAGAGAGAAATTAAACAAATTAAGAGAAAATAAAACAGTTAAAGTAAAATAAATAGCAAAGCAATGAAAAGTAATATTGTACTTGGAGAAGATTGATCCCAAGGGCAACAAATAAAGGCCAAAAAGGGTTGGGCCAAGGATAGAACCTTGTGGCACAC
>JAQMYG010000007.1:24411118-24427035 GCA_030014215.1 Clariallabes teugelsi
CATTCCAAAACGTTACTTCTGTTTGAATGTGCTTTTATAGAAAAGCCGAAACATCCTTCATAAACTGGAAGCCATTATACAAAACTCTCTTTTTAGTCTTTTTTTTTTTTTAGACATTATATAATAACCAGGTCTCCAAACAAACAAAAAATTCAAGCTTTTTTTCCCCCCCATTTTGAATTTTTGTATTGTCCAGGCCTCAAACAGTCCAAATACATTTTGTACCTAATGTGACCTCATATAAGGAGATCCAGTCGCTGGTTGCTCAACTCTGCTGCTCTCAGCAGTAACTCATTTACATAAACACTTAAACCGCACATTTGACTGAGGGGCGAAACAGATGGAGTTTGAGGTGTGAAAAAAAAACAAACACATTATTTGAGGAGAAGTTCAGCTGGAGACAGTGTTAACTTGTTAAAACAAACACAGAAGAGGCGCCAATCCATCACAGGGCACTCACACACACAATAATTCACACATTACGGGCAATTCGGGAACGCCAATTAGCCTAATCTGCATCTGTCTTTGGATAAAACCAGAGCATCTGCAGGAAACCCACCAAGCACGGGTAGAACATGCATGCTCACAGACCCGAGGCGGGAATCGAACCCAGACCCTGGAGGTGCAAGGGGACAGTGCTTCTTCTTCTTCTTAATTATATACATTCAAGAATTCTCCAGAGTCATGGTGTAGGAATATTTTTTAAGTGCAGAATTTCTTTTTGTAAAGAAAGTTAATCCTGAAGGTGTATGAAAGACTGCAGTGAATAGCACTCTGCTGCCCCCTGCTGATTAAAAGAGTTAAAACCAGACAGTACACAAAGACAAGCTACTCGGACACAATGAATAGCAAGGTTTTATTGATCAACAAACTAAATACATGTGGACAAATGCTTCACCAGGGAGACGACATTCAGAACAAAAAGAAAAAGTGTAAAAAATAAATAATCACCCCATCAAACAAATCCTACAGATTCAAATTAAACTAGTGGCTGGCGCAAGTTTTATTAATACATCAGTGGTAGAAACTGGCAACGATGAAGCCCCTTTATACACAACCTAATAGATCCCACCATTTAACCAAGACATGTACAAACTGTACATATGTGCTTTGGAACACCATCACAATGACAGTGCCATAATCAAAGTGTGTATATATACACACACGCATATATACACACACATGTACTTCACGTAGTTCCATTCATTCATACTGATTAACTAAAAACTAGCTGACTTATCATTTTCTGCCCAAATGTTTATTATTGTAACTTGACCGGTTGGTTATACTGGTTAAAAAACAAACAAAAGAGAAAAAAAAATCAGGTGGTGACATTAAAAAGCAAGAGCACACCAAGTTATGGAGTTATTTATCCCCTTTAAATAATACACAACTGGTATCAAATACTTCAACCGCGTTCGCTATTTGTATACAAAAATAGCCTCAGGCCCATTTTCATTACTTATTTTCACAATTTCTTTTTTTTTTAAGAAACCCTCCATCATAAGTTCAAACAGGAGGTGACCTCCAGCTGACCTTCACTTTTTAAGTGCGTTCACAAAAAGGTACAGTCCTGTACAACCACGCTGCGTCATTTCTCAAAACAAGTTCAAAGACAGACACAAATTTTGCTTCAGTATCTCCAGCACGTAGCTACAGCATCCAGATGGCGTTGGAAGGAAAAAGCAGAGAAAAAAAAAAATTGCACTACTTTTTACAGGCAATCAAATATTTACACACAGCCAAGGCTCAGGTGATGTGCGTAGCTACAGCTTTCATAGGTTACCTTTGTGTCTACCAGTGAGGAGCCTGGAAATGACAGGGGCGTGCAAATTATTAAGCAGCGTACCACACATATACACACATAAAATAATAATAGTAATGATAATAATAATAAAAACAACAAAAAAGACAAATGTAAACATTGTGTAGTAAATAAAGAACACCTGAGACTGTTCAAAAGTTCCTCAAGTCACTGCACTGAGACCGTACCAGTTACGTACTGTATGGAGTGTATTCTGTGTATAAATGTTCCACGAGAAAAGGGTGGAGAGTTTGCTCGTTAATGTGAGAACCATAATATATGGGTTGGGGGTGGATCTCATTGTCTTAATTTCCTGTTTCAAGGTACGACCAATTTTTAAAAATTCTTCTTTTAAAAAGCATTAAGTAATAAGCATAAGTCTTAAATACTTCATGACATTATAATAGTCATTTTGATTGAAACTTATTTAAATTCAATTTAATATCTCATTTTGATATTAACTTACTTTCAGTTACATATTTTATTCATTACATCATTAATTTTACAATTAGATTTTCAATTTTACACTTATTTCAATATAATAAGTCAAAATATCTCATTATTCTGACTTATTTCAGTGTATTTTAATTTGTTAGATTATCTTGTTATTTCAAGATTTGCCATATTCATTTTATTTGGACTTAAAATCCGTATCTATCTTAATCCTACTCCTAATCATTTGAAGTAACCCCAGATCATAACCAGTGGCCACAATGCATGATGGGTCCATCACTTCATGCGCTTTCCCTTCTTACCCTGACGCGTCCATCGCTCTGGAATAGGGTCAATCTGGACTCATCAGGTCACATGACCTTTTTCCCCCCATCGCTCCAACGTCTGACCTTTACGCAAACCCAGACGTTTTTTGTTGTTGTTGTTTTTTGAGTCTCACTAACAAGTGAGTTTAGTCCTAACACAGCTCTACATAGCTTTCATGACGAAACTTCACAAATAGTGTAAGGGATCCCTGATTAAGGATTGTTTTTGTTTTTTTCAGATTACATTTCTTCAGTAGTGGTCCAGAGCTATCAACCCAGGTAAAAATAAATTTTTGGGGGCGGGGCAGGCACCGCATACTGTATATACTTGTGAATGTTTTCATTAATGGAACCCACATTTACAAAGATGTGCTATCTGAGTTCTTCCATTTCGGTCAAAGTCTACCTATAATCTATGAGATCAAAGTAGCTATGGGTCAAAAGGCCAGCTGTCTCTATTTCTACATTGTACCATTTTAAACTAATTAAGAACCAACTGGACGATGATATAAACCAGTCACCCTGAAAGACTTTCTTGTGTAAAATCAAGTTTGTGTGATTTTTCCAATTAGATTTAAAGTAAGAAGTTGGGGTTCTTTACTTCTATAGCAATCATTTCAGACTTGATCCATGAGCATGTAACAGGTAAGATCAAGCATCATCAAGAGGACAAAATAATAATCAAAATAATGAGAATAAAAAGTTTTCCATGTCAGTTTGGAACCGTGTTTTTTTAAACTTTGTAACTAAACCTTAACAGCTGAATATTAAATAAGTGAGTGAGTGTGCGCATGTTTTTTTTTTTTTTTTTTTTACCTTTTCTTTTATATCATACAAACACATTTATTAAGGTGGTTAAGGTGAAGAAAAAGAAAATAAAAACTAAGATGCCAGTGCAGCCCCCAGTGGATTCTTCTGCTGTAGGAACTTTCACACACTTTGGCTCAAACTCCAAGTCGTGAGATCACAAACGTGCCGATCTTTTGCATGATTTAAAAAAAAAAAAAAGAAAAAACAGACCATAAAGTTCTGGCTGACATGGGTTCTCATGTAGTGTTGGTTTATTGTTATTATTACTAATAATTACTATTATTGTTTAAAGTTTTCAATGTGATCCATTAAAAAAAACAGTTCTATCTCCAATCCTGCAGATAATCATTCGCAAGGTTTCATAAGGTTCTATCTGCCAGCCAATCATCATCCAGGATGAATACACTACAGTCATGGCTCATTAATATTCACCATCTGTTTATCCATCTACTAGTTTTGAAGACTCTTTGTTGAGGAAAAAGAACATTTTAGTAAAACCTTCTCGAATGTTAGAAAGTGAATTGTGTCGTTAAAGCCAGATTAGAATTAGAATTGAACATCAGAAATAAATATTTTACATTTTTTGATATTTTACTTTTTTAATGAACAGAACATGCCAGTGTCACCAGGACTGAAAATGCATGAGTTTTTTTTATTTTTTTTTTTTATGTATGTGGTAAGTTTTTTCACCTCAATTCCATTCCGCTAGCTAGCAACTCGCTGTGTTGTTGGGGACGTCCAGATATAGTCAAACACTAATATCTGAGGTGACCAAGATGTTACTGAATCATTGCCTCAGTCTGTTTATCCGTTTACTTATAATTATACGAGATGAGTATAATTTCATGTTCAATACCGCTTCTCCTGCAAAGGGTCCGGGTAGCCTGAAGCCTATCCCGAGGCACTAGGTGGGGTACAGCCTGGACAGGGTGCCAATCCATCTCAGGGCACAAAACAAACTCACACACACATTCACACGCTATGGGCAATTTGGGAACGCCAATTAGCCTAACCTGCAGGTCTTTGGACTGTGGGAGGAAACCAGAGTACCCGGAGGAAACACATCGAGCACGGGGAGAACATGCAAACTCCACTCAGATATGGATCTGTGGGGGGAATCAAACCCTTGACCCTGAAGGTACGAGGCCACGGTGCGAAGCCACAGTGTTAATCACTATGCCAAAGTGCCACCATCATTATTGTTTTGTATAATTCATTCAAGCATCACTTTAGCACCTTAAAAGCATTGACGGCATCTTCGACCAGACAGAACCTTATAGAATAATAAAACGGCAATCGATGCTCATTCTACTTGACTAACGAGGACTGTGATCTTGTCTCCGAGCTCTTCTCTATTGCACATGTGCTTTGGAATGATATTTATTAAATTTCTCGTAGTTATTGAAAGACAGATGGAGCAAGCCAAGCCACTTTGGGAGCAACTAATCCTAAAAACTAGCAGTGAGATGACATTTTTTCAGTGTTGAGCATCGTGAGATCGAGTCCTTCAGAGAGACGAGTTAGTGCAGATCTGATCTCTATTGTGGAAAGGAGTAGACTTGCGTTTCTTTTTCCTTTGGAAGTGGATTGTCCAAGTGTGTCACGGACGTATCTGGAAATCCTTCATGTACGCTCGAGTAACAGGAGTAGATCCGGCATGACCGGGCTTTTCCTTTCTCCTCAGGGAGAGTTTGAATGCAATAAATAAAAAAGAAAGCAGAAAAAATATCACATCATAAATACACTTTCCTCGATAAAGACGATCACACCTGATGGACTAACCAGTCTGCTGCGACACAAATTCCAAGCGGACTTGAAACGGACATCAGGAATAACGTCGTGTAGTGTGTGACCATACGCTCGGGATGTGCGGTTTGTGCTTGATGTTGGTGCTTGAGGTTTGATTGCAGTGTTTTTAGTGTTAGGAGTCATGAACGTTGAAGCGACAAACTCCTCAGGAACCTACACACTCAGCGCTGCTCTTGATGGAGATGACGCACAGCTTGCACAAAACATGTGGAAAGCTTAAGCATGGATCTCTGGTCCGCCTTCAGTCCCCGCCACATGCCATCCATCCTTTCATCCTCTCCCCCTGTCCCCCTCCCCATCCCTCTCTCTCTCTCCTCATCAGGGCTGGCGTTAGTGGCGGACCTCGTTGGCGATCAGGCTGTCTTCCCCGGATTGGAAGTCGGCCTCGTTCAGGCTGTTGCCTCCGTTGATCATCTCCTCGTCCTGCGAGGATCCCTGGCCGTCGTCCTCTCCGCTGCCTCCGCTCGTCTCGTCGCAGTTTGGGTCCTGCAGAACCTGCGCGATGTACATCTGCTGCTGCAGGACGAGAAGAGAAGAAAAGTTAGTGGGGGATTTCTACGTGGGGTGGGATTTAGTGGGAAGCATTTATTATATATTAAATTAATACATATAAGGCGCAAGTTTAGCCCATCTATGAGCTAGCTAATCAACTATTTATTATTATTAGTTATTAAACAAACAATCAACAATATTTCTATTATGTTTTTATACCAACTGCAAATTACTTTCAAAGTAAAAGTACTGAAGTGAATAATTAGAAAAAGTCCTGATGTACAATTGAAGGTAAGCACAATTTTAACAATACAAGGGGTGTTCAAGTCAAACCGGGATTTTTCATTTTACAGAAACACAATTTAATAGAACATAATGTTTTACTATATATTTTATTTTTCCATGATAAAAAAAAAAAAAAAAGGTGTGGCTAAATTAGAAGCCAGTCAAAATCTTTAAGTATTTGGAAAGTCAGAGTGACAATGTAACAATGTAAAAATGTGCACAGAAATAAAATATAAATTACTCAACTTCCTACCACTACTACCAAATAATAATAATAATAATAATAATAATAATAAAAATTTATTTATAAGTGCCTTTCAAGTTCCCCAGGATACTTTATATAACATAAAAGCTAAAAAAAAAAAAAAAAAGCTTTTAATAAATAATTGAGAAGAGAAATCATAAAAAAAATTATTAATTAATAATAAATAATAAATGGTAGATAATTCATCCGCCAGATTAAATGTAGTATAAAATTAAATAAAATGGAATGTAATAAAATGTGTGATTGAATGATATATAAAAAGTAAAAACATTAACGTAGTTAATAAAAGAAAGAAATATTATATAATATAATAAATATTATATAATAAGTTGGTAAATAAATAAAGTTATATAAAATGTTAAATATAAAAAGATGAGTCTTGGCAGCTGCCTTAAACTCAGAGATGGATTTACCGCATCAAATGTCAAGTGCGAGTTTGTTCCAGCTTGACACTTAACACCAGTTCTATTACTTATGACTATATGCTATTAAACAGATCACTGGGGTTAAATAATCCAGTGGAGAGGACGGAGGACTTGCCGGAGATTTGCTGGAGGGTGAGGAACGTGCCGGACGTCCGTTCTCCATGCCGTCCACCTCGCTGTCCTTAGTGTCAATCTGAGACCGTGTGAGAGACAGAGAGAGAGAGAGACAGAGACAGAGAGAGAGAGAGAGAGAGAGAGAGAGAGGAGAGAAAACCAGAGAGACATTGGGAAAGAGTATGTGCACTCCATCAGCGCTAGCCGCTCTACTCTAGGGCCAGCTGTAAGGTGGTCGTACCTTTAGTGGCGTAACTCGTACCTTGTAGTTGTGAGCGCTGAGATACTTGAAGTGGCCGAAGCAGACGTGCGACAGACAAACTACGATGGTTATGATCAGCACCACGAACGTAAACATGGAGGTCGGGGCCATGAAACCTGTCCGGAGGGAAAGTTTGGATGTTGACCTATAAACAGACGTTTGTACAATACAAACACACGCGCACACACTCATGCTGAAAAGGCACAGCGCTTCTTACCTGTGCGTACGGTGGAGAAGAAGAGCAGCCAGAAGAGACAGAGGATGGGCGCGGCCACCACTTGATTGACGGCTCCGGAGTGGATCTTCTTGTCGAGTTTGGACGGCAGGTAGGCGTAGTACATGTTATAGCGATCTACTAAGTGCTTGAGCAGCATGTACATCAGGCCTGCCGTGAAAAAACACACACACACACACACACACACACACACACACACACACACACACACACACGCAAGGACAAATTACTAACCATCAGATACGTCATGACAAACCAGGATTAAGATTTCATGCATTTGTTTTAATATGGTATTGTTTCCATGGCAACAGAAATTAAAAAAACGGGATTGTATAGTAATATTTATTATTTTCAGGATTTTATAGTATAAATAAAATCAGTATAAATAACATCCAGTAGTCAGATGACGTTCAACATTTATGGTCTCTGGGGCTCGGGCAGAGTTTAGGTTTTCCAGCAAGATCACACTTTTTTTTTCTTTTCTCGTCTCTTGTACACTTCATGATTATCTTGTAACTAAAATTTCCTTGCTTTTTATATGAGGCGTGCAAACTTTTGCACCTTACAGTGCAGTGAAACTTGTGATTAACAGCACAGCGCCCGTGTCGCACGCTGGTGTGAGGTCTGATCAGCCCCGCCGTCACCAACGTTTCAGCACAACCTGCCGCATCCGGTTTTAATGCAGGGCCCGATGAGTCATACTGCTAACAGAAGAGGTGTGTGTGTGTGTCTCTGTGCATGCGTGCGTGTGTGTGTGAAAAAGAGTTATCCTGTTAACAGGAAGAGAACGGGAAAAAAAAAGATATTTCTTTCTGTCACCATCTTCTGGATTCTGTGAATGTGTTTAAATATAGCTTGTCTTTGGTAAATATTCAGAGTTCTAGACTCCAGCAGTTGATAGACACACATCTCACCAGCAGGGGGCGGTCTCCAAACGGTTTAACAATAATCATTTATTCACTCAACATATTTACCTTCACCTTATCTTCTCTGAGAGAGACGAGGAAAGACGAGGAAAAAAAACAGAGAGAGAGAGAGAGAGAGAGAGAGAGAGAGAGAGAGAGAGAGAGAGAAAGCACCCTGACAGTAGGAGCGTTCTCCCAAAAATATATACCTTTAACACCTTTTCTTCTTTCTCCCATATAGACAGTGAGAGGGAAAGAAAGTAAAAGAAAGAGAGAGCGCTTCTATTCTATTTGCACATAAAGCAGCCCACCAGTAGAGGGCAGTCTCCAAACATACAGTGGTACCCCGGCATATAAAACGCCTTATTTTTTTCACGTTAAGAGCTAAAATTTTTGCAAGGACATCTGCGCCGGCATGTGAAGTATTTTCAGCGACCGAGCTGGTTGCGCATATGTCTAGTAGCTGATTAAAACATTATTTATTTATTTATTTTCACCATGGGTCCCAAAAATGTTATCAAAGACGGTAGCAAGAAGAAAAAGGAGCCTCTTTCAGTTTGGCTTTTAAAGCAGCTGGTGACAAAAAGAATCATAAATTAAGGTTAAGTGAGTAAGGTTAATGCCTTTAATTCATTTTTTTATTCTTTACGACTTTCTTAAAAAATGTGATGGATTTTACATGCAAAAGTATGATTACAGTGTTGGAAATTGGTAATATCTTTGTTTGGCTGGAACTGATTGTCTGTAGTTACATTATTTTCTATGGGAAAATATGTTTCACAATATGAACTTTTGCCTTAAGAACTTAAATTCGTGTACCGAGGTACCGTTGTATATTCATTTAACTTCTTTCTCCCATACAGACAAGAGGGAGTGTGAGAAACTGAAAAAGAGAGAGGGAGAGAAAGAAAAAGAAAGACAGGTGGAGACAAAGGAGAAAAAGAGAGAGAGAGAGAGAGAGGGAGACACTCACATACAAAAGCTCACCAGTAGGAGGCGTTCTCCTCATGCAACCTCAATTCTTTCAACATCTTTTCCCCCCCACATCAGTTTATTCTCTCATTCGCTTTTATTCTCTTCTTCTCCTCACTGAATTCTTCCTCTTCACCGTTTCTCTACAGTATCTTGGCTCTCTTCCTGCACTCTCTCTCTCTCTCTAGACCTTTCCTGTATCTTTCTCCCATTTTTTCCCTCTCAGTGGACTGCACGACTCCTCTCATCTCATTCACTCCCTGGTTTTTATTTTTTTGTGAATGGACTGCAGTGTTTGGGGGCGGGGCAGACTCACCGAATGGGACGATGATTGGGCAGGTGATGCTGTACGTCATGACGACGGTGAAGACGCACATCATCCAGGCGTAGGCTGCACCGAACTGAAACTCATAGGCCTGATGCTGCAAGGTCGTAGGCACACACACACACACACACGCACACTAATTTTACAGGCCCTGCATCCTCACAAAACATCGCATTGCATCATTTTGTCTGTTTAAACATATTCAAATGTGTATACATGCAAGCGTTCAAAAGTTTGTGACCCCAGGATTACTCGGGTGGAAAATGTACTGTACAATCAAACACAACACAAAATCTAAACTTGATGGAGATGGAGCTGGCCAAAGTAAGAAAAAGAGAAGAACACAAACAAAAGAAAAACAACATACAGGCACACAGAGAGATGAAGAGACGAAGACATGCAGCATACACATGACATAATTAATTTTATATGATTTTAAATTGTAACAGGTTTGGAAACCACTTGTTAGTGTTGAAGGTTATGTGGACTAAAGATAAAGTTGACCTCATAGAACTGTAGAAGTTTAGAAATTAATTAAAACTTTCAAGAAATTCTGAGAAAAAAATATATAATCAGCCAGTTTGAAGAGGAGACAAAACATGTTTCTAGATAACAGAATGATACAGAATAAAGACACAGGTTTGTGTACAGTTATAACTTTCTTCGGGTATTGTAACATGACGACAGGTCCAGCTCCTCACTCACATGAGTTAAAAGTGGAAATGTATAAGAAACTAAAAATACATAGCGTTAGCACCTCTTAGATACGTTTACATTACAGTCATTCAAAAACGGAATCTTGCCGACTTCCTTAATGGTGTTATTGTTACCTACACCGGGTAATAAATGTGAACATTCAACTCCAATAAGCTTTTTTGAATGTAAATTTTGGCCAGTCGATTACAGAAAATATCTCCAACTGTAACCGAAGATGAGCAGGATGGATTTATACCACAGACAGAGAGTCCATAATGTCAGGAGACAGTTAAATATTCTTCATTCAGTTATCAGTAGGAAGCTCCAGATAACACCAGGATGACAAAAAGGCCCTTTACAGGAGAATGGCTCTACTTATCAAAGATCTAAGAACATTTCGGCTGCGGGGAAAATTTTTCTAGGTCTGTTAAATTTTTATACAATGAATCACACACACACACACACACACACACACCAAAAATCACAAATGAAAATGGATCACCAGGGTGTCCCCCGTCACCCATTCTGTTTATAATAGCAACTGAATCCTTAGCCATTGCAGTACTCGCCGCACAGGACATTAAAAAAAAAAAAAATTTAAAAAGGGAGGAAAGAGCAAAGAACAGAGAAAGAAAAACAGAAGAATAGACAAAAGATGAACTTGGTCACTATGCAACAAATGTTTTTTGAGATCCGCGTGTGTGGGTGTGTGTGGGTGTGTGTGTCATACCCGTTTGACGTTGCGTCTCTCGGCAGCAGATCGAGCCAGACACAGACGGATCATGTACATGAGGAGACCAGGAATGCGCAGAAGATCCATGGCGTTTCCGATGAACGCAGACGCGATCACGTAGTTGACAAAAAACGCTCCGTTATCAGGCAAGAAGACACACCTTCAATACAAAACAGGGAAATATTAATGCTTTGATGCACACACAAAAGGAATTTTTGAAACATTTCATTAACACTAAAATTAATACACACAATTTTATTATTATTATGAATGAATACACAAATGTATAGAGTGCAGTGGACAAAACTGTGTACCAATAGACAAAATGCAAAAAAGTTAATACTCTGATGTGCTGGAACAGGAACATAATTAACACCTAGGTGGAGTGATGAAGCTTAGTTTTTCTTAAACACTATCACCATAGCAGTATATTACAAAAAATGACATCATATACCTTAAAAAATCTGATTCTAATTGCATTTGATGTCATGCATTGTCCATATAATTCCATTTAACTAGTTTATGTTACTTATGTACATGTAACCACATATATAACTAGTTTAAACACATAAATTCTCTTCTCTTTCAAGAGCCTTTGATGTTTTTCCCCTTGAAATGAAAAAAGTACATAATATGATGCCAAAAATAAACTACTTGCTAATACTGGAGGCTCCTCATCTTCATCTATGTTAAAGAAACTTCTCTTCACAGAAACCTTACGGTATCAATGTTCGTGAATGATTTGGTACAATAGAAATGACTAGAAAGAGTGCATTAATAGCCCCTTATTATACACCTATGATTTGTAGATGAACTAAAGAAAGCACCTGTTGGAGAAAATAAATCAACACAGATTATTAAAAAAATAAATGAAAATTTATATATATATATATATACGTAAAAAATCTGCCCCCTTTAAAAAAAAAAAAAAAACTTTATTTGTACTCGCCTGTATATTTTAGCAAATTCCTCTCTATCTCAAAGATTTGAACATCAATTTGTTGGAGCTGACTAGATTTAAATGAGATTTTCTTATAGAACAAAGTCGCAGAAATTATTTTACTTACTCAAATCGAACTGCGGCCACAGCTAGGAACTGCGTGTCGAACAGCCAGCGGAAAAACACATCCAGACTGTGAACAGTAAAGACAAAATTAATTTTCTGGAATTTTTTCCTTTTTTTTTTTTTTTTTTTTTTTTTTAAACATTTATGGAAACCACCTGATAATTTTTTAAATCAACCGTCCCAGATTTTCACATATACCTGAAATTAGACACACATGCTAATGTTCTTTTAAAAAATTCAATTCAATTTTTATTTATTTTTAACAATGGTCACTGCCTCAAAGCAGCTTCACAAAATGAACTTTAAAAGGTTTAACTTTAACTATCAAAAGGTATGAAATAAATATCATAGACAAATGGTCGAGACTTACAGCTCTTGCAAAAGACTAAAAAGATTAGTTGTTTTGTAAATTAATACAAACTGTGCATAATTTTTTGGAAAAGGGAAACAAACA
Organism: Clariallabes teugelsi; assembly: GCA_030014215.1. NCBI lineage: Eukaryota > Metazoa > Chordata > Actinopteri > Siluriformes > Clariidae > Clariallabes > Clariallabes teugelsi. Next base: position 24,423,529 of record JAQMYG010000007.1, read on the forward strand.
AAAAAATCATCCATAAAATTAACTTAGAATTTACATATTTTAAACCGAGCTATAAAATACATAATTTGTAAATTTTTACATCAGATTTTAGCTGTCACCAACTAATGTCCTATTTGAATAAGTACATCTTTAGTTAGCAGAGTCAGTTGCTATCTGCTTGCACCTCTTTTTGGTTAATGTTATGTATTTGAAAAAATAAAATAAAATTTCACTCTTTTTATTCTCAATTTATTACTCAATTTCTTTTGGGAAATTTCCCATGTTATGCAATTTGTTTTAACCAAAAACACTTAGTAATTGTTTAGCTTCTTAAAGATTTGGTTTCCTAACAAAGAACATTTAAACACTGATTCATTTCTAGCTCTGATTTACTAAAGCATCAGATAACTAGCATCTTTAAACACATTACTCACTTTAATAAATCTGTCTATTTAATTACACACCACACCACTGAAGCACAAATGTGATTTCCACTTTCAATCAATTGAAATTTTCTCAAGCTGCACAACCTCACTGTTTGCATTTACAACTGGACGCGCAGATCCCAGTGATTAGCTTGTAATCTTGTAATCTGTCCGTCATCTGAGGAAGAGAGGAAGACACAAACACAGCTTTACCTGCTGAGGCCCAGCGATGGCAGCAGGAGGACCATGAAGATGAGGAATGTGTAGCATTTGTGCATGGTGGTCCGGTTTTCTCCTGACCTAAAACACACAAGCATACAAACAGGCTAAATATATATTTGTATCCCGTGCACCAAATACCTCACGTAACCCCTGTCCACGTGTGCTGGATTTTTTACTCAAGTAAAAGTAAAAACCTAGTTGTTACTTGAAGTTACTAGCATAAAAACTAGATAAGGTTGAAGTACAGCTTCAAAAGTTTAACTTGAGTATAAACTCCTCAAATGTTTTGCTTCATAATTGTTAATTTATTACACAGTAATTCTACTTTGTTACTTCAAATAATTATACTTCAGAACATAAGTACTTGAAAAATAATTTAGTTATTTTGCAATTGAATGTTATTTCAACATAACCATTCCTTATCATTTTCTTTCCTTTTCTACTTTAAAGTAATTGTATTTGATTAATACAAAGTAAATGTACTAGTTATGATTATGTATACAGTATATGTATTATGACTATTTAATTTAACTATGTATTATGTAATTTTACTTTGTTTTAAAAAAAAAAAAGTATTAAACTAACTATACTTTTATTAATCAAGTTATTTTGTACTTTGCTTTATAAAAATACTTTAAGTAATTGTGCTTATTTAAAAGTAAGTATATGTTATTACTTAGAATTAATTGTACATCATTAGTTGGATGAATTTGTGATTACTGTAATAATTATACTATATATTTGTTCAATAGTAATTGTACTTTTTACTCTATTTAAGAGTTGTTTCTTGATGCACTTTACTTCAAAATGAACTGTACATTGTTTTTTTTTTTACTTTAAGTTGTTGCTTCAAAGTAAATGTACATTGTTGATTCAAGTGTGCTAGTTTCAAGTGTGTTACTTCAAGGTAACTGTACTGCATAAAATAAAATAAACTACAATTATTTAAGTAGTATTTACTTTTTGTCTCCAAGTAATTTTACTTTAATTATATGTTGTATCTTACATAAATTGTTTTGTACAATTGCTTTAGCAAAATATATTTATTATAAAGTATATTTATTTTAAGATAAAACAATCACATATTATACTACACAACTTATGTACTTTTTCAAGATGAATTTTACTTGAAACTTACCTTGAAACAAGCAGTTAAACTTTAAGATCAATGCTGCTGTACTCCTTTACATAAAAGTAATTGTATTTTTTTTTTTTACTTCAAAATAGCTGCATATTTTATTACACAGTCAACATATTTTCTTACGTCTAAAATTAACTGTAATTTGTTACTTTAAAGTAGATGTACAATGTTACTGCTGTTCCCCCCCAATGCATGTATCATATTGGTCTTAATCAGCAGTCCTGTACTACCAGCTGCATTACCAGATGCTTGTCAAAATGCCTGTCATCAGTAAAAGCCTGCAGTCAAATCTATACAAGCAGCTCGGAGTTCTGTGCAATCTTGTGACATGTACTGCTGAACAATATGTAATGTTTTCTTAAATCTTGACTCAGAATTCAGCTTCAATGTACATCTAAATATATACATTATACATATATACAAGACATATATACACACACACACACACACACACACACACACACACACAAATATATACATATATAACATCTTTAGAGGTCATTTCATAAAATAGTTTGCATTAGAAAATATCAACACAGCAAATATATTACACTATTAATTCTAACTGTATACATTTTAAATTTAAAACAAGAACTTTTTTGTTCTATAAGGAGAAAGTTTTACTGACTTCCAGCACTTAATATCTAACCTCATCTCATCTCAACATTTATACCTCTTTATCCTGTATACAGGATCCCAAGAGACTTGGCGCATGAGGCAGGGTACACCCTGGACAGGGTGCCAGTACATTACAGGGCGTACACTCACACACGTACACTGTGGGCAATTTGGGAACGCCAATTAGACTAATCTGCATGTCTTTGGACTGTGGGAGGAAACCGGAGTACCCAGAAGAAACCCACCAAGCACGGGGAGAACACGCAAACTCCACGCACACAGACCCGAGAGGGGAATCAAACCCGGACCCTGGAGGGGCAGGGCAACTAAGCCACTGTGCCAATACTTGAAAGTGAAGTTGAACATCTCCCATGGCCTGCACAGTCACCAGATCTAAATATTATTGAGCCACTTTGGGTGTTTTGGAGGAGCGAGTCAGGAAACTCCACCAGGAGTTTCCTCCATCAGCATCACGTAGTGACCTGGCCACTATTCTGCAAGAAGAATAGCTTAAAATCCCTCTGGCCGCTGTGTAGGACTTGTATCCGTCATTCCCAAGACGAATTGATGCTGTATTGGCTGCAAAAGGAGGCTCTACACCATACTAATGAATTATTGTGGTCTAAAACCAGTTTCAGTTTCATTGTCCAACCCCTGTATATTTGAACAATGAGCTAAAGCAATGACAGTATGAAATAAGTTTTTCTTTTTGCATTCTTGTAAATGCAATCCTGTATTTTGCTAAACTAAAAATAAATAAAAATAATTGTGTATATCTAATTTTATAAATTTTAATGAAATAATTAGAAATGTAAAATAACTAGCCATTTCCACACTACTAAAACTTCTCAAACAGATGTTCCGGAACAGATCTGGAACAGATGTTTATTTGATTATTACACACTGATGATATAGCAATTTGAAGGCTAACATTGTGTTAATAATTAACAAACAATATATTGTACAGCTCGTCTCTGCGCAGCTCATAACTATTATATAACCAAGGACATTTTAAGGCATCCACTACTAACAAAAGACATATCTTAATTACACAGGTATGGATTATTTCGAGGATAGACCTTAGTAACAGTAGTCCCTAATAAAACAAGTGGGATTTTAGAG
>JAQMYG010000007.1:24559856-24570236 GCA_030014215.1 Clariallabes teugelsi
CTTCTGCACGACAGGAGACACCAACCACTGAGCCCCCAATGCCCCAAAACATTATTATTATTATTATTATTACCATCATTATTATTGTTATAGTAGTAGTAGTAGTATGGATAAGTTACAATTTTTTTTTCACTTTCCGTAGACTTTCCATGATTCTGGTCCGTGCATGCAACCTTTTAATGCTTATTGGTTACAGCAACTGAAAAATAAACAGCAGCTGTTTTCCATAAAATCTGAACATTGTCACTGTTCTTAATTCGAATATGCAGAACTAAAATATTATGATTTTTCATAAATAACTCTAAATAGTTTGAACATCACTTAAAATGAGTGCAAATATCTAGAAATAGGCTTCACTATATCATATTTGGTATCATGATTTTATAATAAGAAAAATATTAGATAAATATACCAATATTTCACTGGCCAAGCTGCCAGACGTGGCTGATCCGTATGCACAACAGTAGCTAGGGATAAAAATGTTTAACATTTATCATCTGATGTCAAGTTTAAATAGAGACATCCAGGTGCATTGTGGTCTCCTCGTCGTTACCCAGGCTTCTCGGTGCTCTCCAGTGTCCTCGACAAGCCCCCCGACGTCCCGTTACAAAGAGCTCCCGGGCAGTATGCTGGTTATAGTCCATTTCTGTCCGGTGCATTTCTGGACGGTGAGCTCGAAGCCGAACTCGCTTTCGTTGCTCTCCAAGAGCTCGAGGCATCGCTTTGACTTCCTGTTCTGTATCGAGCCTCTCTGGATAGAGAAAGAAAAGAGAAGGAAAGGAGACTTTTTAGACTCGCTCTCTATTTTTTTGAGGACTGCAGTACTTCATTTCAGGTTTTTTTTCTCGAAATCTCAGCATGTGTCCATGCGACAGGATGACAAACACGGCGGCGAGCGTCACTTCTAACACCCTTCACGGCGCGAAGGCCGAGGCGGCAATCACAAAACAACACAGGGAGAACGAGAGCTGAGAAAAGTTTTTGTATGTCGAACAAAACCCGGTCATCTCCATCTGTTTCTTTATCTGCTGCATGAAGGAACGGTGAAGCCTCAGACATTAAGCAGTCTGGAAACACTGACCTGCTGGGAAATGCAGCGTGCGCCGTGGACCACTTCATCGCCTTTTATTTCATATCAGTATTACTGCACCTTTTGTTTTATTATTCATTAAGGAATCTCCTTCTGATTTCTCAGAAGTCGTCGATTTGTTTTTAATAACAGGACAGGACTTCCGGATGTAAGGTATTGTACATCGCAGGTCGATTTTAACTCAACTATTCTAATAATGTAATTGTTACTAATTGGTGTTGATTGGTCAAGAGTGCTGTGTCTAAACCTGTGCAACTGAAGAAACCCCAAAACACTGCCTCCAGAGGCTTGTACAGTGGGCACTATGCATAATGCGTGCATTGCTTCATGTCCTTCCCATCTTACCCTAAAGCGTCCATCACCCTGGAATAGGGTCAGTCTGGACTCAGCACACCACATGACCTTTTTCCATCGCTCCAAAGTCCAAATTTCTGTTGAGCAATTAATAATAATAATAATAATAATAAAAAATTTGGTCTTTTGGCTGCTCCCGTTAAGGTTTTGCCAGAGCAGACTATCTGATCTCCACACAACTTCGCAGAGGTTTTACGCTGGATGCACTTCCTGATGCAACCCTCCCATTTATCCAGGCTTAGGACTCAGATAAAAGGCTGGGGTTTGGACAGGAATCAAACTCAGGCCTTCTGCACGACAAGAGACACCAACCACTGAGCCCCCAACGCCCCAAAACATTCTTCTTCTTCTTCTTCTTACCATCATTATTATTGTTAATAGTAGTAGTAGTATGGATAAGTTAGTAATTTTTTTTTTCACTTCAAATTGGTGTTCGAGTCATTTTAAAAATTAATAGGACTCAGCACTCTTGACCAATCAACACCAATTAGTAACAATTACATTATTAGAACAGTTGAGTTAATATCGACCTGCAATGTACAATCTTTCTGCTCCCTAACAAGCCTTTTTTTTTCTGATCAGTCTCACTAACAAGTGGTTGGATTATTGGCCACACAGCTGTTTAGTCCCAATCCTGGGAGTTCTCATCACAGTGTGTGTATGCAAATACTCTTACTGTCACTATTAAACACAGCTCTGATTTCTACTGTCTGTTTTTTTTTTTTTTATAACATGTTTTATAATATGTTGTCTTTGTTTGATCCAGGCCAATAATTTGACCCTTCCGTAAACCAGTCACATTATTTCCATGATCATCTTCCAACATGGTTGTTTAAGAAATGAGAAGCTGCTCACAGCATCATTTTTGTTAAAATATTTTTTTTATATTATTAATCTCTAGAGCTCTTAAGTATTTTTCTGTATAAATTCAAATAGCACTTTGCACTGTATTTCTGTGGATAAAGCAAAAAAAAAAAAAAAAGAAGAACAAAATATTAGCCTATCACTGATATGAAGATTTTCTGTAAGTGAACTTTTGTATGAGGCATGTATAGTATAGTATAGATGGAGTCTCCACTGCCAACACTTGGTAAAGTAAAGCTCGAGCCTACATTTTTATAACAAAAGAAAATTCAGTTCGAAGTAGAGAATGCATGTATTTTGTCGAGGCTCTCTGTCTAATAATTTCATGATGAACAGAGCTAATGGCTCAACAGGAAACTGAATAACTACGAGGTCTGTCGGGAAAGTATCCAGCCATGTAATGACCGGATTTCATGTAATAAACTCCTAATTACGCTTCTAGTTCTCGCGTCGTTCTCAGTCGCCAGTCTTACACGGTAATACAATAGCACATACACGTTCGTTATTCTCAGGTGTTCAGTTTGTTGCAGGATTTCTAGAACGTAGATCACTTTTCAGGAGATTCTCAACCATCTTTGAAGTGTTTGTGCCACACTTTGATGTGCGCTGCACTCGTTGCATCGTCTCCGGAAGTCTTCTGAATCATCTGAACGCTTAAGGCAACATTTGATGCAGATTCTTTGCTCAGTCATTGTGAATGCGACGGCCACAGAGTACACGTCTTGCGCCCCACTGACTGGTACAGTGGAGTCGCCATTGTTCACACGTGTGCATTCCGGTTCACGCTCCTTGGATACCAGGATACATTGATGTCTCGTTATACTGTATTAATAACCTTTTCCAGCCAGACTTCGTATACATACAGTAGGTGAAAATAAATTTTCTCTCCCTCTCTCTCTGTCGAGCTACACACGTCACTCCTGAGCTCCCAGTGATCCAGACCCCCTCTACCCTACGGACCTGTCTGACTCGTCCTGGTGCCCCACTTCTGGTTGAAGATCTGATCACATGTGGTGCTTGGGATGCGTCTGGTGAATGAAGACGGTTCCACTTGACCATGAAGATGGTCTCAGCAGCTGTTCTCTGATGGCTTGTCACTGCAGTCACTCAACAATTTAGGACTGAAATTCCCACAAACAGTTTTGTACCTGAGTCTCCAATAATAAACTGTACTTCATATTAACTTAAACACATCTCCTGTTATACCTAACTTCCAGCCTCCTAACACTCAGTATGACTTCAGATCAATCCCTGGATTGACCCAAATGATGATGGGTTCTCTGTTGAGTCTGGTTCCTCTCAGGGTTTCTTCCTATTGCCATCTCGGCCGTCACCCTCGGCGTGCGCATCAAGAACAATCTGATTGTTTTGATTTATACATATTTTCACACACATTTCATACACATTTCCATCATTTTCATTTAATTCTGTACAGCTGATTTGCAACATTGACCATTATTAAAAATGCTAAATACTGTAAATAAAACTTTTTTTTACTGAATTGAATTAATTTAAATTGAAATTAATTAGTATAAAAAGTACAGGCTTTAGTATCTACAGTACTTTAGGAACTCTTCTTCATCACACCATTGTGTCGATGATTATTTTCCTATCACAGCGTGCAACCGAGTGGTTTATTACTCAGTATAAATTACCTAAAAAAAATATGACACAATCTCCTGCAAGAAATGTTCTGAAAGACTAAAACAACATGACATTTACAAACAATTAATCTGTTTACATTTTAATATAATCATTCTCATTATCCTTTGATTAGGCATATAAGAATAAGTTTTCCTCAGACTCAAAAACATAAATTAATTTGAATGTTTTTATGTTTAGGGTGAAAATGTCATTATGTTTAATTTTGTGTTTCTTTTCTTTTTCATGCTTACCTTATATCCTTAGTACACGACGCATTCAGACGGCATTAATACAATCTAAAAACATATCGTGAGCAGTTAAGTGGAGCGGCGCGTTAATGACCGCATTCCTGTTGGATTAATTTAGCTATTCAAGTTCAATGCAAGGCTAATTAATTGTTTTTTTTTTACTTTTTTTTTTTTTTTTACAGTCGAGAAGTACAAGACGTCCTGCTGCACGCTGCGTAATCACACCAAATCAGTTTAGCCTTCAGGTTATTGAACAACATAATTGCCTGGTTCAGTGTGTTGGCTGATAAAGCCGCTTATCGTTTCCCGCCGTAATTTGTTTCTAATCATCGTATATGTATCTGAACGCGTTATTCAGACTGAATCAATCAATCTGAACTACAAAACGTGACAAGATTAAATTGAGATGTCGGAAGGATTTCAAGATAAAATGCAAACAAAGGGTTGTGTCTTGAGCAAAAAAATAAAAAATAAAAAAAGATGATTATTATTGACATTTAAACACAGAATTAAAATCATAATGTCTAGAGGCTGCCTGTGATATTATTATTATGTGATTGTTTATCTCCTCTTGAGCTTGTTAATTGTTAAAGATGTGAATTTTTTGTCTTTCGGTGTCGTCCTAATGTAGCGAGGAAAAAAGTGTCAAAAAAAATCTTCTCTGCTCAATGTAAAGACACACACACACACGCGCGAACATGTTTGTTTGGCTGGGAAATATTCCTCATTTCAGTGTAATTTCGCTCTGATTTGCGGCGGACGCTTCACACCAGACACAATCACCTAAAGCGCGGCGTTTCCTGCGGCGCACACGCTGGGTGTAAAGAAGCGTGCTGGAATTACAGCGTTCAGACAAATTGCACTGGTGACGTACGATTGCTTTCTTTAGCGCCCCAGTGAGCTCTCATGCCTGAGACTTGGAGTGATTTAGAGTGGGTTAAACACCGCGTGCCGCGACCAGCGCTAGCCATGTCGAGGACGTCACATGGTTTTAAACATCCTGTAAAGTTTAACATAAATGCTAAAGTGCATATTCGAAATGAAACACATACTGTACGTAAACATCATTTTAGTTGAAACACCTGCACGCCTGACCTTTCATCTAACCAGCCAATCGAACGGCAGCGGAGCAGTGCAATGAATCAGGCAGATGTAGGTCAAGAGCTTCAAGTGGAACAAAACATCTGGGTGAACCGAGTAAGTAAAACTGAGTCAGAACCATTTGCCGATGGTTACAGCTCGGCTAGGCTGTTTATTTAGACTACTCGTCCATTTATTCACACACGCCACGGTCTGACTCCGCTACGATATGCCTCCTTTCAGTGAATTTGTATTATAATGGCCCACCCTGTATTCTCAGTTGAACTATTACATCGCAGACCAAAACACATGACAATCAAGAAAGCTTACATACACGCAGCTAGCAGCAAACTGGTAGTATATCAACTGGTCAAAACGTAGACAACTATACAGTGTTGTATGTTCTGTACATATTCTACAATTTACTTTATGTACAAATGATAGGTGCATGCCATCCCTTTATGTTTATGGTGCTATTCGGAGGCAGGCGACACCGGTGTATTGTTTCGCTGTTATGCATTTGGTTTCCATTTTCGGGTCAAAAGGAAGGACGGGAACTGTAGAGCCTGTGCACAGCGCCTATGCCGATTCCTGTGTCTGACTGAGTTATACATGCAAGAGTAGTTCGACTCCCATTTACATTCAAGGCATTTAGCAGACACCCTTATCCAGAGCGACTTACATTTTTATCTCATTATACATCTGAGCAGTTGAGGGTTTAAGGGCTTCGCTCAAGGGCCCAACAGTGACAACTATGCTGGTGCTGGGGTTTGAAACTGGGACCATCCGATCAATAATCCATTGCCACTGAACTACCGCTGACTCCCAACCGCATTGTCCGGGTGTGCTTGTCCGACTATGAGAAGTTCCATTCAGTACGACTCCACCATCACAACGCTTGAAAAAACAAGAAACCGTCAAACATCTGTGGTTCTGTTAGACCGCATCAGTGAAGGATGGTCAGACTGGTTTGAGCTGACCGGAAGGATACAGTTCCTCAAATATGCACGCTTTACAACCATACTGAGCAGAAAAGCATCTCAGTAGACGACGTAACACGATGTAATTTACCGGCGGTTTGCACGATGTTGCTTTTACTGTCACCTTTTGGTCTTGATCTCTATCATCTTCCTTTGAGTTGAAATTCTCTTTTTTTTTGTCCTGTCGCCCTTGAGAAACCCATTAAATACTTTCTTTCTTGCCCTCTTTTTCCATTATCTAAAACACTTTTCAAAGTGTATTCAACCTTTCCAAATTCCCACTGCTCCTGTGTCTTATCTGTGTAAGCCTGTATGGTATCTGTGTAACATTTAATGAGTAGGTTTAAAAAAAAGTGGATGTACAGTATATATATATATATATATATATACACACACACACACACACACACACACACACTAAATGCTTTAGACACAATGCATATCCATACTCTGCTCCTACAGTATATGTGTATGCGTGTAAGTGTGTACTGTATATGCTAGATAAAAACATTGATTTGCTACAAACAACAAAAAGAAGCCAGTTAGCTGTCATGATCACTTTTTCTGATTCAGGGGTTTCACACAGAATCAGCAGGAGACCGTCATTTTGTACTGATGCAAAACTAATTAATGAAGAGCCCAAGAAAGAAAGCATGTTTTTCTGTAATAAAGCATCAACAGAAACCCAAATCCCTCGCCTAGCTAGCGGCAGACGGCGCAATCAGCCGTGTTAAGAGGTGTTAGGAGTTATTATCTTCTGTTACTTTCTATAAGCTTTTTTTTCCCCCCGCCTCACAGATAAAACATTTTTACTGCTCTTTGAATAAATAAAGGAAAACCTGTCTTAATTACACCTCAGTCTGGGATCCTCCCGCTTTATTACAGTGCCATGTTGCGATGCCTGCGCACCTAACAGGGACGAGGGAGCCTTTACGCTCTACTTACAGCTCACAGCTGAATGTTTGAAAGTTTCTGTGCTATGAGACGAGGCTCGCTTCTTCAGGCTCTATCGAGGGTTCTAGACGAGCTCGGGGAGGCTCCACCCACTTCTCCCAGGAAGCTTGTTCTCAGCTGGATGTTATTTAAATTTTTACGAGGGATGTTACCTGAGTGAAGAGCCAGTGCAGCTTCATGCGCTTGGCCGCGGCGTAGCTGCACTCGATCAGCCTCGGATGCCCGTTCACGTCCACCAGGCACTTGTTGTCGTCGTCGTCGATGGTGGGACTGAGCACGCCCACGTGGAGCCGCTGCGTGCTGCTGTAGTACACGTTCTGAAACGACACGACCACAAGAGACATGAGCTGCTGACTGAGCGTACGATATAACTTGTTATAATTTGTTTACACATCACTTTATGACGATTTAAATGGCAGGTCACATGATTTTTCTTTGTACATACATTGCAATGAAAAAAAAAAACTTCACAATATAAATTCAAATTACAATAAAGTTTGCAAAATAAAATGAAACAAATAAAATTTTTGTGAAATTACAAATTCTAAACAATAAAATCAGAGATAAGAGTATTAAAACAATTCAAGCTTCAATACTTATGCAGTAAAAATATACAGTATACATAGTTTTAGTGAATTGTGCCAATAATATTTGCTTGCTGAAGAAAGAAAGAATGAATAATTTCTTCAAGCTTAATTATACATCCACTATGAATGATGATAATGGACAGTAACGTTCAACTGGAACGTTTAATAATACTGTATGTATCACTCGGCGGCCCGGATGTGCTAACAAGCGTTAATTACACTAACTGTCGGTCGCAGCGTGGGTGAAAGTAGATCTGTACGGCCCTCAGTACTGAAAAGAGGAGAGAGCAGCTGCCTGCCAAACGCACATTCAACAACGATCATAGCAAGAAAGTTCTTTTTCAACAAGAAGACTCATCTGATAATGTCACACCCTACATAGTGCTTTCAATTTAACACAGTTTGGGATTTAACCCCTGGATCCAGAAGTTAAAGAAGCTGATCGGATCACTTCTTCAGTCGCTGCCCGCAATCTTGGAGTAACTTTGGACAATCAACTGTCATTTTCCTCACACACTGCTAACCTTTATAACATCAGAATAATTTGGCCATTTCTCTCTACACAGGCTACTCAGGTGCTTGTTCAGTCCCTTGTTATTTTTAAAACTGGACTACTGCAACTCACTCCTGGCAGATCTGCCTCTGTCCGCCGTTCGATCTCTGCAGCTGATCCAGAATGCAGCTGCACGTCTCGTCTTCAACCTTCCCAAGTTCTCCCTCACCACTCCACTTCTCCGCTCCCTGCACTGGCTTCCTGTATCTGACCGCATCAAACCCAAAACCCTGATGCTTGCCTACAAAGCAAAAAACGGCCCAGCACCCACTTATTGTACCTCTCAGCTCTAGTCTCACCACACACTGCACCACGTTCCCTCCGATCCTCCAGCACTGCTCGGCTGGTCCCACCATCCCTCAGAGATAGAGGAAGACATTCATCCAGACTCTTTTCTATTCTGACACCTACTGTAGGTGGTGGAATGAACTTCCTCTAGATGCCGTCCGTACAGCGGAGTCAATGGTAATCTTTAAACGATGGCTTAAGAAACACCTGTTTCTTCAAAACGTGGGTTAAAAATAAACAATCACAACAGGTTAATTCTCCTCACCTTTGTCTACATAGTACCGGTAAGAATTTAAAACTACCTTCACCCCTTCAAGATGGAATCCCAAACAGGGGGATACAAGTTGTTGCTAACAGGTGAGCTAACCGGACATAAAGATAATGAAGACTCTGAGAACGGGTTGACTTTTGTGCGGTCCATGACCAAGCGGAGGTTTAGGGGTTTGAGAAAAATCCTAGTGGTTCATAGCAAATCATGCGATGTCGCAGGTATTACGTTGGAAAATGGGGAAAGTTAGCTAATTTGTATGTACGTATTACTAGGCACAAGTAATACAGGAGATATAATATTCCTTGCGCTGACACCAGTCTCATGGGAAGTGTAGCGTTGTTATAGGAGAATAATCCACACCGGTAAGAAGTGATACGGCCCAGTGCGAAAGAGAAGCCTCTGGCTTAGACTTTGTGCAGGATTTAGCATTTGCATTAAGAAACAGCGGTAATGCAGGCATCATTATCATTCACACACTCGCTGTGTATCTCACATACATCCAGAAGATTTAACACTTGCACTAAATGGCACATCTGATCCGAAACATCCCTGTGAATCAGGGTCCATCCCCAGGCTCCATCAAGTTGCTGCTATTGGGTCCTTCAGCAAGTGGGTCCTTAACCCTTTCTGCTCCGGAGCGTGCCACACCCACCTTGGATGGCATGTACAAGAAACACTGTCTGCACAAAGGTAATGGGATTATCAAAGATACCTCTCACCCAATCTTGGACTATTCACCCTTCTCCCATCAGGCTGGTGCACAAACAGACTGAGATATTCAGTATCTTTTCCCTGTGGCTGTTACTGCACTGAACAGATGATCACGGTATGTTAACCACTACTCTACTGCACTGTCACTTTCAGTCTATACTGCACTGCTTCATCCACTATGCATCTTTGCACCATCTATAATTAATGTTTATATATAATGTTTATCGCTGCACTACTGTACAGTATATTTCACCCGATTTATTCTGTATATACTGTACTACAGACATCCGTTCACGTACAGATGTATATCGTGTTAAACATGTTGACACGTCTTCTTCACCTCACAAAAATATATGTGCCACTTATGCACTTTTGGCTAGAAGCTAACTGCATTTCATTACATGTACTTTGCACAGTAAAAATAAAGTTGAATCTAATCTTTAAAAAAAAAGTAATATCATGGCTGAACCGGTGCTTTGACCCCGACTTCCTAGCAAGCTGACATACTGTATGCGAAGAAAAGAATTTCACTGTGCTGTAATGTACTGTATATGTGATGACTAAAGGATTAACTTAAGCTTAACTTAACTTAAAATGCCAGAAAGCTGGCATGCATGACTGAGCTTTCTATATGTTTGGAACTATACTAGGAAAACTTGTTAGTACTCGATAACTGTCTCGAACACGTCTGAAGTTTAAGTCACAACAAATCAACATGAACGCTATCTTACTTTAGATATTTCTAATGTTAATTAT
>JAQMYG010000007.1:24574081-24589337 GCA_030014215.1 Clariallabes teugelsi
AGAGTGTGTGTGTGTGTGTGTGTGTGTGTGTGTGTGTGTGTGTGTGTGTGTGTGTGTGAGAGAGAGAGAGAGAGAGACCTCGCACAGGATACAGATAGAGTTATAGCAAGAATGAGAATTTGAGACACAGATTTATACAGAAACAGGCAATGGAAGAGGGATGGAGAGACACCAAAAGACAAAAAAAAGAGAAAAAACATTATAGAAACAGAAGAAGACAGAGACACAGGCAATAGAATGAGACTGAGAGAGACACAGAGATGCAGAAACACAGAAACATACACAAATAAAAGATGGAGAGAGAGAGAGAGAGACAACTCTTTGTGATCCAGAAAGAAAGGAGGATGCAGAAAGAGATGCAGAGGGAGATGCAGACAGAGAAACATAAAGAAAGAGATACAGAAAGAGAGACAGAAAACAGAGACACTGTGGTACAGAAACAGAGAGATAAAGAAATAAAGGAACACAGAGATACAGAGAGAAAGAAACACAAAGAGAGACATAGAAAGATGAACAGAGATACTGAAAGAGAGTTAGGGAGAGACAGAGAGACAAAGAAAGAGATGCAGAGAGAGAGAGAGAGAGAGAGAGAGAGAGAGAGAGAGAGAGAGAGAGAGAAAGTGAAATTACAGAAAGGAAGAGACAGACACAGATACAAAAACAGAGACAGAGAGATGCAGAAAGAGAGCTAGAGTGCAGCAGAGAGACACAAAGAATAAGATAAAAAAAAAAGAGTGGTAGAGAAAAAAAGAGAGATAGTGAGATATAGACAGAATAAGTGACAAGAAGAGATGTAGAAAAAGAGAGCGACAGGGACAGAAAAAAACTTATAGAGAAAAATAGACCGAAAACATTAAGAGGAAAACAAACATACAGAAGGTGACAGAGATACAGTAGACTGAGAAATAGAAATGAGATACATAGAAAGAAAAGAAAAAAACAGAGCCAGGGAGAGGAACAGAAAGAAATGGAAAAAGACAAAAAGAGATAGAGGGACACACAGAGAGAGACAGACAGACGGGTATAACTGCTCACCTGCGGGGTCATCCCGTGGCAGAGGTAGAGGATGGGGACGTTGTCGGTGTCGGGCCCTTGATCCAGACACAGCTCGCTCTTCAGAGAGTTCCTCAGCTACACACACACACACACACACACACACACAGATTTATCATACCATGATGAACTCCTGAGCTGGTCTTTAATAAGTTCTCAGTCTGTTCTCTCATGTTGTGGCCCAACACAACAGTAATTAATGTAACTTTGTAACTGATGACATCATAAAAGAGGAACAAGACCCTCCATAATAATAATAATAATAATAATAATAATCTGCTCAGTCACATAACAACATCTCTAATTATTTTCCTACAACAACTCACGCTACATGTTTTATCCCTTCATGGTGTAGTCAAGTTCTATTATTCATGTCACGCCCCCAAATAATATACAGACACGCCTATTTTTTTGCCCTGCTGCACTAACGCCCTTATCCCAGCATTTTATTTATTTCTTTTATTTCTTTATTTCTTTATTGAGGGAAAGCCCCTTGAGATGCTCCATCTCATTTTCGAGGGGGACCCTATAACACATACATAAAGCAATACAAAATACAACACAAATAATAAACAAAACAAAAAAAAAATAATAATAATAAAAAAAAATAATAATAATAATAAAAAAAATTTAAATTAAAAATTCACCGCTCTCTTCCCAATTCACCCACCCATAATCAACAACTATGTATAAAATGTATTATATGTATTTTATTTTATTCTATGTATTTTACTTAAACTAGTGCTTATATTTATTAATATATTGTATTGAAATGAAGACATACTTATAATTGTTTCATTGAAGCATTATTGAAACTTTATGCATGTTTAAGAATTATACACACACTGTTACCTTGTCAGTGCGCTCTGATTAATGCCTATAAAGTCCATTTCGTTTGAACTACATTAACATATAAGCATATTGTAAAAAATATAAAATGAAATAGATATATTAAATCAATTCAATATATTATGAAGTATATTGCTGAATATAAAATTACATACATTAAGATATACATGAATAATTAATTAATATATAATTAATATATGAAAAGCAGCAATTCCTTATGTATTTTTTTAAATATTGTAATATATCAATACAATATATAATTTAGTATATTAAGAATATATTTTTGAATATGAATATCTTTTTTGTGTTAATTATTAGTCAATATCAGTCAGTGTAGCAACGAGGAATATTAACATTATAAAATCTTTTCAATTTACCAGTAGATCAGAACACTAAATTATATAATATATTGACAGTTAATATATAGAGAAATATATTTTCTTTGCGTAAGGGTGGATCTTATTACAGTAGAACGTTTTCTAAGTACGCCGAAACTGCAACCTGCCTGCTTCAGGTCTGTAACGCTGGCCTCCCAGGAACTCCTTTATTGTGGAAATGATTTGGAGTGAGGTCAGGACAGTACGGGGGTGTACAGTAGCAATAACTCCCAGCTGAGTTCCTGTAATGTGCAAGTGGTCTTGGTGAATGATTTTGTGTACCGTTCCCACACACAGGTGCGTCTCTTCCGCAAGTTGGCAAGAAGTTATCTGTCGATTTTTTTTAAGGATCAGACGTTCCACCCGCTGAATGCTCACAGGAATGACGGCAGTGGACTCCGGTCTCCTTTAAAACGTTTGCACTGTTTAACTGTTTTACTGTCTCGTCACTGTACTGTGCTTGAAGTCTTCTGTAAATGTCGGTCGTTTTTACGCCTTCATTCAGCAAAAGGTTCATCACAAGTCCCTGTTTGACTTGAACGCCCCCTTGTACAAAGTTGACATTTGGATTTGCATGCACCGATTTCTTTCTACAGCATTCGTGGATTAAGCACTAAGAGAGAGGTCACACAATTACATGCTTCCTCTGTGTTTCTTTAAAGGACGTTTCTGTGGAAACGACTTTTCTTTTCCCTCCTTAACTTTTGACCCCCGCTCCAGCGTGACCGCGCAATGCGCTCATCTGCTTTCTGCTCCTACGCTCCGGTTTGATTGACAACCCTCAGAGTAACGAGGGCAAGAGTTATTTCGCAATCTGGAATGAATTTTAATAAAACTAGCCCAGGGAACCACACGGTGAATTGTGAGGTGTATAGTAAGGTGACCGTGCAGTGACTAGCGAGTGTTAACACGACAGTTCAGAAAAGGTGAGACGTTAGGAATAGAAAATCAGGGTTGGGTCAAAGGGGTCGAGCACTGGTTTAAAAAAAACAAACAAAAAAAACAAGTCAGGTTTCAGAACTGAAAATCCAAATAAAGTGTGTATACAAAGACCCAAATATGGGCTAGTCAGAGACGCAGCATTAGCATAGATGACAAAATTGCAAAAACAAACATCTGTCCAGATTAATTTAACCCTTTAACCTCCTGCTGAACGTTTTTTTATTACTTTTATGCTTTATCCATCTATACTGCTTATCCTGTGCAGAATTGTGAGCGGGCCTAGAGTCTATCCCAGGGCACAAGGCAGGGTACACCCTGCACGAGGTGCCAACTCACACAACCATTGATTGTGGTTATTATTGCCCTAGCGAAATAAAAAAATGCAAAGCAAAAAAATTGTATACATTTAAAGTACAAACTATTTCTATCACATTTTTTTATATGTAAAAATATGTGTCACATTGCCGAAATTTCAGAAAAATGTATTGTGGATCATGATATCGATATACATCGTCTCATACTGACACATCAGTCTTTCGCAGTCGACCGTGATCAGCAGCCTGAGTCTTGTTGTTATGTTCCAAATTCTGTGTGTGTGTGTGTGTGTGTGTGGACAATGTGATGTTCGTGTTACTCTTACTTCCCCCCTTTTAATGCTTCTACTGTTATGGAGTCTCGACTTCATCCGGCACTCAGGATACTGATTATGCATCCGTCTCTGATTACGGTGTCTGCTTGGGAGATTGTTCTGAGAAAAAAAACATCACGGAACGCACGGCTTCCTGCCTCGGGCTTGTAAGAATTACACTCGTGTTCTATCAGAAACTTTCAATGACCAGAGTAGTGTGAATCCTCGAATCTGATTGGCTGAGAGATGTCAGTGTGGATTTATTTTCTATAACAGCAGCTTTGACAGCTGTGCCAGATGTAATTCATGCCTCAGGTTTATATGTATTTTAACATGTTATTGTTTCTATAGTAACAGCTTATTCTCAGGGATTTGTACGGCCGACATATCACCTCAACTGATCCTGATAGAGTTTATAGAGCACTGGTTTCCTAAAAATACAAAAAAAAAAAAGAAGATACACTACCCAGCCAAAAAAACAAACAAACAAAAAAAACACACACACAGTAATATTTCACTGGCATTGTTTCGATAAGCTCATGCAGGGTCACAACATTTATTTCCATCCAGAGTTGCATAAATTCTCTCCCAGATCTTGTATTGATGTTGGGTGAGTCAGACCGCTGTGTAAAGTTTTACCAAAGATTCTCAATAGGGGTCAAGGTCTGGACTGATGGTGGCTGATCCGTGTGTGGAAATGATGTCTCATGCTTACTGAACCACTCTTTCACAATTTGAGCCTAATGAATCCTGGCATCGTCATCTTGAAATATGCCCATGCCATCAGGGAGGAAAACCACCCCCCCTCTCTTCTTACCCTGATGCGCCCATCACTTCAGAACAGAGTAAATCTGGTCTCATCAGACCACATGACCTTTATACAATGCTCCACGGTCTATTCTTTATGCACCCTAGCCTTTATTTTTTCCCCGCAGCATCCAGGGCTTTTAATGGGTATTAACATGCCCAAAAAGTCATAAAAATCAGCAGACAGTTTGGTGCCATTAGGATGCCTGAGTGGCTGGGTCCTGGGCCATTGCTTGTCATGGGCTCAACTCAACAGGAAGTCAGTTATGTTGGGTGGTTTGCAAAACACACCCAATGGAATTTGATGTACTCCTCCTGGGGAATTTAAACAATCGCCACCAAACCGGGCCAAACTGATCTCAAGACATTGATGATGCAAAATTGCGGAGGGGTTTTTGATATTTCAAACCGGTCAGCCGTGACGACGCCTTAAACTTATGCCGAAAAGTGGTTAATAACTTTCTGTGTGACATCATATTGAGTTGCTTAAATGCGTGCGCCCACTGTGGTCATTGTCATTCCGGCAGCGCTTGGGCCCGATCATCGCTGCTTGCTTAAGGCCAAGTAGCCGTTTAGTCCCAATACTCTTTAAGTTTTGCATCAATATGACAACCATGTTAATGCTGGCACTGTTTTTGTGTTTGTAATACAATAACTTTTCTGTGCACGTCACATTTACCAAACAATTACATTGAACTCCATAAATACTGGCACCCTGAATCCTGAAATCTGGTTTAAATTTCTGTTACTCAGTGAAAGATTAGAGAAAAAAAAGTACATTTTATGGTAGTGGAAAGCATAAAATTTTATGTAGCTTTACCTCTGAGTGTTAGAAAGTGCTGACACTGAAATTTCCTTCCATAAATGTTAAGAATCTCCTTAAACAGTCAAATACCTCGTATAGGCGAGTGGATAATAAAGCATATTTCATCTGATCTGGTTTATTAAAATGATTTGGATGATTTGAAGATAATGTGTTTTAAGGTTAAGTTTAACATACTGATTTAACAACATTGTAAATCTTGTACATGTGAATGTGTAATAATGCGCATAATGGTTAAGACTCTGCATTACTCATCCTAACATCAGGGGGCTCAAAGCCCGGCCCTGCAGTTCACAGAGGTGAAAAGACACGCGGCCAGTACGATATGATATGAATATAAAATCAAGGCTGGGTCTAGTGGGTCGAGCGCTGTGGAAAAAAAATGCAAATAGATGTTACTGATTCGGGCGGTTCAGCACCGTGAGACAGGACAGCGAGGGTTCAGAACTAAAAGTCCAAATTCCATGCACGGAGACCTGAATCTGGGGCTAGTCAGAGAAGCAGCGTTAGCATTGATGACAGAATTCAGCGCTTCCCCTATGGGGCTTGGTGTGTGTGTGTGTGTGTGTGTGTGTGTGTGTGTGTGTGTGTGTGAAAAATACTGTATCATATCAGGATACTTGAAGACACAGTATGCATAATTTGTATTAAAGTATGAAACTTGCTGCCTATGCATAAAATATGCGTAGCATAAAAACTACAAAAAAATGTCCAACTGAGTTTAACCCTGTAATGTTCTGCTCAACTTTTTGGTAGAGGACAAGACTACTTCCATAAACAACGCATGTCTAATCTCCTTAAAAAAGTTTAATCAGGACAATAGAGCGCACGTCTCATTCTGATTCAGTTTATTAAAAGCGTTCGGATTCGCATGATCTGAAAATAAAATGTTTTAAGGTACTTTTAAACTCCACAACCTTCAATCTGCCACAGTTATTAACCCTTAACCCAGTACATATTACGGTTGACCCCGATATGTGCTTTGTGATAAAATAAAGGTAACGTGTGTGACATCGTACCACTCCGTAAGCGATGGTGTCCGTGTACATCCTCATCTCAGGGTAGATGTTCACCAGGTACCATCTGAAGGTCTTACACTGCAGCCTTTTCCTCAGGGCTTTCCTCTCTGAGATATCACCGATGTCTATGCCTGAGTCCTAGACACACACACACAAACACACACACACAAACACACACATACACAGACCAATATGAAAACATACACTTCTGAGTCTCTGTAGTTAATGGCATTGCAATAAAATGAAAGTAGAGACTGTAAATGGAAGCAAATGGAAAGTTGGCTCGGAATGTTTGGCTTATTATGAAAGCTCTAAGATGAGTGCTGCCTCATTCTGTATAGTGCAATAATTTTTCCTCACTCTCACACATCTTTCTGAACAACATTGCGGGTGATGAACGTTTGCCCAGTTGAGCACTTGAAGTCAACTAGGCCTGGACCAGTTACCGGTTTCAGTGAAATTCCGTATTGCGAAACGCATTTTCCCATTGGAAATAATGTAAATGCAGGTAATCCGTTTCAAACACACAAAAATATTATCAAAATTACTAATTTCCAACACTATAATCATGTTTTTGCATATAAAAACAATAAAAACATTTTTTAATAAAGACATGTAAATTAAAGTAAAATATGAAATAAATAGACATTAAAACACACTTAACCTTAATTTATGATTCCTCTTGGCACCGACTGAAAGTCTACAAAACTGAAACTGTGTCTCTTTTCTTCTTGCTACCGTCCTCGCTAACATTCTCGGGACCTATGGTGCTATATGTCTTCACTAAATTTTGCACAAAATGGGGAAAAAAAACAAAAATATGTAAATTCGCTTCACTTGGCTTTCCACTGATGCAAACAAGTTTGATAAGAACTTCTGTTGGCTGCACTGACTTATCAGCGCCTTCCGTTTAAGGCTACTGCCTTCCCGGTCGCTGCTGTGCAGGTGTGAACGTGTTACATCAGTTCATTTGTAACTACGGTGCGAGCAAAAAAGTATTGTGATCACGTGCAGTGATTTGTTTTTTGTGGTCTGAGGGTGCACCTGGTGGCAAAACAACTCACAGAAGAGTATAAACAGAAGTGTTTGGATATCTGCAAACAAAATTTGGACCGATCTTCTAAGGAAGGTGAAAGTTTTTTAAAGAAAATCATGAGACACGGATTCACCACTACGAGCCTGAGAGTGAACGGCAGAGTCTGGAACGGAAAAATCCTCAATCACGGAGCGAGAAAAAGTTCAAAAGCCGAGCATCAGCTGGAAAATTCATCAATTTGATAATGTTCAAGTATTGGAACATTATCAGGAAAAAGGTTCAACAATCAACAACGCTCGTTACAGTGAGACGCTTATTGAAGAGATGAAGACTAAACTTCGGAATAAACGCAGAGGACTGATATCCGAGGGATATGCCAAAACTTGAGGATGTTTAGAGGTGTTAAAGCGTCCTACCTATAATCCTGATCTCGCACCATCAGACTTTCACCTGTTTGGTCCCCTGAAAGCACAACTATGAGGACAAAGTTTCACTTATGATGAAGAAGTGAAGACAGCGGTGCATTCATGGCTCGCGGCTCAGCGAGGTTGTTGACGGACGAACAGTGTATTGACAAGCAAGGAGATTAAGTAAAAACAAAATGGTGTACTCGTCTTTTCTAAAAGTTTATTAAAATAAATTCTTCAGCCAGAAGGCATATTATTTTTGACTCACATTATGTAGGATGAGAATATTGTTGTGTCTCACAAGCCCTATATATATATATATATATACACAGCCTGTAGCAGCACCGTGAGCATCAGATCCTCAAAAGGCTCAAGCTTCTTTTAACAAAACATTTTAAGGTCACTAGCCGAGGCTAAACCCGTGAAACTCTTTATGCTAGCTCTCAGTGCTGTACAGGCGAGCTCTTGTAACTCAAAGCTCTGGATTCACGAACGTCCAAGCTGCTTGACCTCCAAGCTTTTCTCCTGCCATCTCCATTCCTCCTCTTCTGGCAGCGGAGCCTCAAGTGAACAACTGGCAGCGGGCTTGCTGTGCCTTCTGTTCTCTCCAAATGAGCTTAATTGCTAAGAGCTGGAAAAAAAAAAAGCACGATTTGATCGCGAGTTCCTGAATACAGCATGAGTTGCTGGAGGACACGATCAGCCGCAGAGCGACTACAAAAACTCAGAAACGCTCGCTTAACGCTAAAAAAAAACAACAACAACAAAACACAAAAACATCATGTAGCTTTTTTCTTTGCTTGTACAAATTAAAACAAAGCTGTGTGTGATTTGAATCGCGCGCCCGCACACACACCGGGAGAAATAAATAAACATCTGCTCGGAACTGATTATGCTAATCCCGTCTCTTTACCTAAGCTACCAGCGGATAAAATTAGCGGCTGCTTTCGGAAAACATGATGCAGCACTGTGTATACAAGACGAGACTGTTTACAGGGAAGCAGATCCTGTGTGTGGAAGTGGAAATGGAAGTGGACGTGGAAATGAGCAGCGTGAGACGGAATCACCTCCTGAGGAACATTCCAGGCCATGTAGACGTGGCTCTTAAACTCGTCCATCCACACCTCGGCCACTCTCAGGGCGTTCCGGCGCACGTGTGAGGTCAGGTCCTCGGTGTACGGCTTGTGGGCGCGCTCGATGTGGGCGACACGGGCGCAGGGCAGAACCTCAACGCTGCCACCACACTGCCACACCTGCACACACACATACATACATACACACATACAGAAAAATCATTTACATGGGAAAGATACACTCATCAAGTAGTAGGACAGATTTAAGCTTTACAGAGTGTACAATTAACTGCATAATATCTTGATTAAAAGCTCTTTGAAACAGAAATGTTTAATACTAAAACTTTCACTTCACTCCAATTAGGCCTAATGAACTGACTACGGCGTTTCATATGGCACGCCCTGGCATCTCATCTCAACTCATCTGCTTACTCTCAGCAGTTTGTGATTGCATTTTATGTAAATCTCTGCCACTCCTGGACTAGCTTGTCTTGAGGACTAGTCAGGCAGAACTTTATGCTCCTGCTGTCCTGTATAATAAAGAGCGCTGCAGCTGGGACTCGACTGGAGAGCAGAGATGCAGAGTGTGTAGCGTGAGATTGAGTGTTACGGCTGCCTAACCCTCAGCAGCTCCTCTGCTGCGCGCTGATATAAAGCACACGCTGAGACAGACGCTGACAGGAGTCACACAAGAGAAGTCTCGCAAAAGTACCGACACAAGGTTCTTGTCGAACGGGAAACATTAGCTACGCCTCAGAGACGTCAAAAGACACGTAGGTTCGTCAACTGCTGCGACGTGCCATGTTACAGTGATACTGTGATACACTGTATGTGCAATATTGTTTATTATACACCAGTTAGTTCCGACCAAGTACTCTGATTGGACGAGAGCCATTTCAACACAAGCCCTGGAATGTTTGACTATATGTATCACTCACAGCGTCACAGGTCTTCGAACAATCGCTAATTGCACAAACTGTAGGTCGCAGCATGGATGAAAGTAGGTCTGTACAGTCCGCAGTACAGGTAGTCCCCGACTTATAAACATTCGAGTTACAAATTTCCACAGATACAAACAGGCCGCAGTTTGACTTCCGGTTCAATCACAGAAGCAGCTCATGTGTACTGTATAAAAAATAGACACTGCAGTGCACAAGAAACCAATATTCACAATATATACAATATTATCAGTGTGTAAGTGAATGTATAAAATGTCTAAAGTCTGGTATATTGTATGTGTGTGTGTGTGTGTGTGTGTGTGTGTGTGGTTTCAATGAATACTGTATGTCCGGGAGCATGGTAAAAGAAACTGTCTGTCCTGAATAATCATATAGTCCAATCCGATAGTGAATAATCCTAATTTCGGAAAATCCTCAACAAAACAGAGTTCACAGTCCAATACAGTGGAAAACAGCTCTGAAACAAAATGGCGCCCGCGCTTCCCCTCGCAATTTAAAGGCGCAGAGACAACTCTTAACATTTGACGTTTGAGATTCATTTTCTTTGACGCAGTTACGGTTTTTGGCCACATGATGGGACAGATTTAGTCAAGTGGATTGGTACACTTTACCTCGTATGTTCATGTCAAAGGCGTATAAGATTCACTCGGATTTAAGAACAAATTGTACTTTGGAACGTGCTACTGGAACAGAACTCGTTCATAACCTACTAAGTACTGCCTGTATTAAGGAGAGAGCAACTGCCTGCCAAAACCCACATTCAAAACCAGTCACAGAAACACGTTCAGCAAGAAAACTCATCAGATAACGTTAGGTTAAATCTTAAATAACACTTAACAATTGCTTCTAAGTCGTTCTGAAATGCCAAATCCCTCTCTAACCCCTGATCAAGGGCACTACTTGATGTGTAGTACAAGTGATTGTACACCCTACATAGTGCACTAGCTTTCCATTTAACACTATTATTTGGGATTCAACTCCAGAACCTGAAAGTTAACAGAGCTGATATTCTAAAGTAGAGAAATATAAAGTAAATCTCGTAAGTGTCTCAGGACTGTCCACCACCTCCATGGTTTATTCTCCTCACCTTTTGGCTACATTGTACCGACAAGCATTTAAAATGACTTTCATCCCTTTTATTACACTAACTGTTGGTTGCCAGCTCTGAGAGTCGTGTGGTTAGTGAGTTCTGCCAGTTCTGCCATTTTCAACAAATCAAAATCTGTTGAAAATAAATGGTATTTGTGGAACTGTTGTATAAAAGCAATATCGCACTCAAGGTCGTGCTGTTATAGTGGATATGTGATGATATTGAGTACAACAGCACTCCCTTTAGTGTGATATTGCTTAATTAATATTAATATGTATTATAAACAAACTGCAGTCTAAACTAGTAATTTGAAATGTTACTTCAAATCACATTCCAAAAACCGTGTGTGAGCTATTCTTCTTTTACACATACACCACTAAATAAAAGCAGAAAATACATTATGTGATCAAATGTTTGTGCACCCCTGACTTTCAAAGTCATATCTGCGTCCTGACGATCCCATTCCAGAGTTATTCCGTCTTTGCTATTATAATGCTCTCCACTCTTCTCTTCGGGGAAGGCTTTCCACTAGATGTTGGGGCGTAGCTGTGGGGATTTCTATTCATTCTCCTACACAAGCATTATTGAGCTCAGGCTCCGATGTCGGTGTTCCAGTTCGTCCCAAAGGTGTTCAGGTCAGGTGCTTTGTGCCAGACTCTTAAGTTCTTCCACTTCAACCGTAATACATCACATCTTCATGGAGGTGGCTTTGTACACAGACGCACTGTGAGCCTGAGCCTCTTAGGTGCAGTAGAGGGTAACTGTAACACTAGAGCAAATAAAGGCATTCTGTATGATGGTGTGTTTCACATTTGTGTAGACTTATAGTACAGTACTGTGCAGGGGCTTTAAGGGAGGTATGGACAAATGTGAAGAAAAATAATAATCCTCAGTGCCATTGCTGGAAAATAAACTAGCACAGGCTCAGTGTTCTTCTAGTTAACATGTTATGAAGTCGATTCATAAAAAGAGCTGCAATTCAAATAGAGCATTAAAGGAAAAATTCAGTTTTAGTCTGGTTTAGACAAAGAACATCAGTTAAAAAAAAAAAACACTTCCTGCTACTTATTCTTTTTCCAATTGTGCTTTGACCCGGGGCTTAAACAATCCAATTAGATTTTCTCCCTGTTGTGACTTCACATACTGTAAGAAGAGCCCCGCCCCCAGCTGGTTTGCATTCGGAACAGGAGTAAAATAGAAACAATTTAAGGAATTCAGATCAAAAAAGTATAATCCGAGATGTATTTTAAATAGAGCATTAAGACACTTTGGGCGAATTCTGAGATGTATAAATTTTTTAAGAAATAGTAAAATATGGGACCTTTAACAAGTATTGTCCTGGATCTAGCCTTTCTTTAGAAACTGCATACTGTAGGTCTGGGAAAATTTCATATTCTTCTGAAATATTTGTTTATATTTGAAATATACATAATTAATAAATAACAGCATTGCTCAATGAAAAAAAAACAAAAAAAACAAAACGCTTAAGCAGTACAGAAGTCCAGCCGGTGTGTATCGACTAAGGAGGCTTTGGATATGTCAGGTAAAACCAAAGTTGGAGATGGAAAGTTTTACCAGAAAAAGAAAAAAAACAGGATGGGAAATGGGAACGATGTCGCAAAAATGTCAAACTCACCAAATGCTCATCTTATTATTATTATTATTTAGTCACAGAAATAACCAAAAACAACCATAAAAACACTGGATCATGTGTATCTGTGCTATTTCTTTGTTGTTTTTTATTAATTTTTTTGCTCAGTCTTGTTTGTATAGTTGGTTAAATTGAAATAAAATTCCCTTCATCATATTTCCTGGGTTTGGCTGAAAAAAGCTAGAACTAAATCTAGACTAAAAATTCACTCTATATTGTACAGTCCTAAGCCTGTATATATTTAATAAAACAATGTAATGCAAAAAAATACCTAAAGTGCTCTGGGTTTTATGGGCTACACATGAGCCAAGCATGCTGATGTGTCTGTGCTGCAGTGTGTGGGTGTGTTTCTTTGTATGTGTGTGTGTGTGTGTGTGTGTGTGGGTGTGTGTATAAGATTACTCGGCATGCAGCCAGGTCTAAAGAGCTATCTGTTCTACTCTTTGACTAAACAGTTTCTGTCACTCAACATTTATTCCCAAAGCTTGATTCAATCGAGTTTATTGCGCCGTGCCAATGCTGATTCCAAACAACATCAGCTCATATAGAACAAAGTGTCATTCATACATTTCATTGTGCTCGAGCGAACACATACACAATCCTCAAAAAGAAATGTTTTTATGCTTTGGCTCAGACCTGCAAGCGCGTGAATCAACGAGTCGACTCGATTCACAATTCATTTGACTCACTTTGCCTCGATCTCTCTACAAATTCCTGGCACGGATCTTCCTAAGAACAGGTGCTGGGACACGGGGAGTAAAATCCTACAAAGTTTCTTTAACGCTGAGGTTTAGGGATTGTTCCAGGCCAGTCAGTGTCCTGGTGTTCCATCAGGCTTATCAAACACATCACACACTCACTGGGATGTCTGACAGCCGTCGTCCTGAGTGATGGAGTGTCGGTGTGAGATGGTCTGCATGTTCGTGAAGGACGAAAAGCAAACTTCAAAAAAGTCTGACCGACAAAAACTAACACTTTCATTCACAGCGTCCACACTCGTGTTTTTTTTTTCATATTTTGAAAAAAATTAATCACCTTGAAATGACTGTAATTACTAAGTAAATTATTCTCCAGATTTTTTTTGTCTTCTAGACTATTTTTTTATCAATACATATCTCCAGTACACATTTTACACACTTTGGAATTATAATTTTACAAACAATTATTTGAATTCTGTGCCAGAATCAAGGCATTAGATTTTTAAAAGAAAATGTTTGGTGATTTATTTACAATTTCCTGGGGAAAAAAACAATATAAAATCCTCAAAAGATTTTTAAAAATTATTATTTTAATAGAAAAATTACATAATTTCTTACTCAATTACATTTTTAAGTGGACAATTCTTACATTTTTTAAAAGTGCTTTTTAAATGACGATGCTTAAAATAAAGAATAGTTATAGGTCTTAGTGTCTCATCTGCCATGTGGAAGCCCCGGGTTCGATTCCCACGCAATGACCAAACGTCCAACCGGTCCCAACCCCGGATAAAATGGGAGGGGTTACGTCAGGATGCCCTATCTGGTGGAAAACCTGTCCCAAGACCTTCAGAGTAGTGATGGGAAGTTTGAATCATTTTAGTGAATCGGTTCTTTGAATCTCTTTCATCAAAATGAACAAATCTTTTTTTGAGTCATTTAGTTAATTTTGTTCTTTTGATCAGAAATAAAATAAAATGTTGCAATTTCAATAAAAAGACTCCCAACACGTCTACATACACAAAGTTTGGCTATAGTTCCAGTAATGAAAATATTACAGTGCAGCTTATTATAGACATATTATAATAAACAGAATGAGTAGCTCACCTCTCATATCTTCCAGTCTGAGTCGTTCGTTCTTTTGTGAGTGGAAGATTCATTGAGAAAGAATCGCACAATTCTGTTTCCTGCGTACTGCATTGCATAGTGTCTATGGGAGTCACGTGACAAAAGAGAAAGAATTGCACAATACTGTACATAACCTACGGAGGTTTTGCGATGATTTGCGCATGCGCGTCCAGCAGAAAACGAACGAATCACTCTCCGAGACTACTCGTTCTTCTGAGTCACGGTAAAGAATGAATCGTTCATGAACGACCCATCACTACTTCAGAGGGTCCGCTGTGGCCACCCCTCACCCGGAGCAGCCGAAAGACTGACGGCAACTCATTGAAAGAATATTTAAAAGAAAACAATCTGAAGGATTCTAAAAGACGAGACAGAGAGACAGATCTGCTTATAAATAATGTAGACACGAAACGGTTAATAAAAAATGTTATAGGAGGAAGTGGCGCAACATGTTTACAAAAGTAGGTTGCTACTAGTAGGGTGATTTGGAGCGAGTCCAGAGGGAGGGGCGTTGGAAAATCCAGCCTACATTTCTTCTTTTGGAGAGTCTCATTTAGATCTAGACAAGGACTTGCGATGTATGGAAACTAATATGGTTTTATATGTTCAAATATATATTTATATACAGTATACAGGGCAATACTGTAGTAATAGAGAGAAATATTGTTCTTCTCTAATTTAGTCTTGGACTGTTACTACTGATGCACCGTCCCACCCAG
>JAQMYG010000007.1:24593212-24609418 GCA_030014215.1 Clariallabes teugelsi
CGAGCCTGGCCGGGGAATCGAACCCAGACCCTGGAGGTGCAAGGCGACAGTGCTAACCACTACACCACCGCGCCGCCTATCTGCTACTTCTGCTCTGTAAATCCTTCATAACGGCTCTAATATGAGCTGCTGGTTGTTGATTGGTGATTTCTGGGGCTTTTAACTCGAAATGAACTTCTCCTCTGCAGCAGAAGATCGTATTTAGAAGTTTTACAAGGTGTGTCCAAACTTTTGACTCGCACTGTAGTTGCAGCACTGCTGTGATGATGTCTCTCTTAGAGACAGCGATATTTTTGAAAGTTTTAATTACTTTGATGAAATTACTTGAGATAACCCTGAATGAACCTTACTTTGAGCATTTAATGTCAATTAACATCCACTCGCACGACGTCCGAGGAGGGTTTAGAATTAAACTGGTTAGATATCGGGACGGACACAAGAGCTTTGTGCACAAATTTCATCAAAGTCATTCTAACTTTCGAACTCGTTTTACTATAGAGCCTCACACACGCTGAGAGCTGACAACAAGTTCAGTACCACGGCCAGCGTGTTTTGGAAAAGGGGCCATAATCGCCCACATGGCCGGCTTTCCATTTTCATGCACTGTTGAACAAGGCTACACAATCTAACAACAACACCGTACAACATCAGTAACACTGCAGAGTAAACGTCACCTTAATGACCACTGTGTATTAAAACCCAACAAACAGCAATCAATCAATCAATCAATAAAACCACCATCACAAGCACTAGGGGTAAGTGTGAGAGGGTGGGTTTCATTTGTTGTTCAGAAAATATATACAACTAAATGCTGGGAATAAATTATTCAATAAATCAATTAATAATTATTTTATTACTTCACATCAAAACAACTTTGTGAACTTGTTTCCTTTTTCTATCCATTCATGTTTGTGCAGCATTTCAAGTTTTGTTCTTTGGCACACACACACACACACACACACACACACACACACACACACACACACACACACACACACACAAAACATAACCTCTGCTGCACCACATTTGCTTCACCCACTTTTTTGGACTGAATCAGTGATTCAATTATTTCTCTCCGTTAAGGGTCACATGGTTTTGTTCGACTTCTGCTTTCTCGCCTCCCTAAAGGATCGGCCCTGAGGAAATAAACACACCAGGATTCGATTGCACCTGACTAAATCGTGCGAATACAACAGAAGCCCGAACACTGTAGACGCTCCTTCTGCCCTGCGCTGCCCAGATGCAACCCGTCCCACTCGGACACAAGAACAGAGATCGGTTTGATAAGTCGTCCCTGTGCGTCCTGCCAAAAGCAGCAGAGATCGTTATTGTTGTTAATCTGTCAGGAGAAAGACCATTATCTTCATTAGCTGTGGTCAGGAGAGAGAGAGAGAGAGAGAGAGAGAGCTCATCACTCACCCTGACGCCCAGCTCCACGTTCTCGCCCCCGTAGATTTCCAAGCCTTCGTCCAGCAGCCCGATTTCCTCAAAATACTCTCTGTCTACAACGAAGCAGCCGATCAGAGCAGGACTCCTGCAGAGACACAAACAACAACAGGGCTGGGAATGTCGAACCTGCCACGTGCTGCGTGTGTGTGTGTGTGTGTGTGTGTGTGTGTGTGAGTATGTTACTTTATTTTAACAAATAAAACAATGCTGTCAATTTGCTGTTGTGCTAATAGAAGTAAAACTAAACAAAACTAAATATAGGTTCTTCTGAGACTCTAGAACATAATAATAATAATAATAATAATAATAATAATAATAATAATTATGATGATGATAGTAGTAATAATAATAATAATAATAATAATATTCTTTCTCATTAAAAAAGTACATCATTAACCAAATCATTAAATGTAGAATGTCATTAAAAATATTTCAAATTGACCCTTAAATATGTTTTATATCATTATTTATAAAAAAAAAAAGAAACATGACTTATTTAATTTTTTGTTTTTTTGTTTTTTATCTAAATGAACAATTCAATAAATCATGAAAAAAATGATTACACAAATATTTATATAAAACACATTTTAAAATTTAGGATCAATTTGAAATGTATTATTTAATGATACATTTAATCAATTAATTTTACATTTTAAATATCAATTAAATGAATTACTTTTAAACATTTCAATTATTTGATTGAATTTTTTTATAGTTTAATGAAGCGTTTAATCAATCAATTCTAAATCTTTTCCTAGAATAATTTCCTTATTGATGTTTTTTTTTTTTTTTTCAATTTGTCTCATTCCACCCAGCGTAATAAACGAGCGTCTGCAAATTTATGGCCCGGCCGCGCAGTCGTAATAGCTCCTGTAACTCACTCTGCGGGTGATTATCTTTTTTCTCGCATATTTATTACACATTACAAAAATGAGATTTGATTTCTATGTGGGAAATTCAGAAACATCCAGAAACACTCTTAATAAATCAGTTTCAGTTTCTGCACATATATTTACACACACCATCATTTACTAAATCATGTTACATAAATCATAAAAAGGTGGTGCAATGTAACATAATATAATGTAATATAATGCACATTTCTTTTTTCTTTTTCAATTACAAAACTCTAATTGGATTTTGTTTTTGTTTTTTTTTATTCAGTGGTAAATAATACATTTTACACTATATATCCAGTATATCTCCATATGTCTCATGGAAATGTCTTGCATCATAGTATAATATTGTCCCCAATAATCCCGGTGTGTGTGTGTGTGTGTGTGTGTGTGTACCCAGTGTGCTACAGTACCTGATTGGAGAGGTGGTGTTGTTCAGGTTCCACCAGGACTTGGGTGGGTTCAGGTAGCGACACCACAGCTCCCAGTCGAAACCCTGAGCGGACAGCGGGTACTCCTCCACCTCGAACGTGTCGTATTTGATGTTATCGAATGACGGCGAGATGATCCGCGTACGGTCCTCCTTGATCCGCTGGAGAATCGGCTCGGCCCTGAAGACGACCGGACGCACGTGCATTAGCATCTCACACACGCGATGCAGTTAATCCAATAAATCTATCACTTTATTTTTATACACTTTATACACCACCAGAGCTGTTGAGTTCTCGAATTGCATTAGTTACGGTGACTTCTTGTCATTGATTCATTTCCTATAACAGCGTGTCCTGTCATGTTTAATTCCACACGCATCACAGATGAACAGGTCTGCATCTAAAATTCTGAGTGGATTTAGGCCGTAATTTAAGGACCGGGGATTTTCAGGACTCAAGGATCACTTGGAAGCTCATTAAAGAAATATTTTGAAGATTGCTCCATCTGTGCTGACATTTCTGGGTCAGCTTGTTAAGCGAGTAACAGCAGCGATGCCACATAAGCCGTGGAATGTGCTCGTATTGACGATGCGGACCTGGACGGGGGGGCGGGGACGGACTTGAATCGTGTTTTGTCTGCAGGGTGAGACACCTGGACGCATTCCACAGATCAAAGGGATTCGGTTAATCCTGGACGACAGCGCAGATGTTTCATCCCAGATGTCCGGACGAACCTCCGTAACTCCCGTCCTGACGCACCTGCTTTCTAGCAAACGAGGTGCATCCGGGAAAGGTTATTACTGATGTCCGTATGAAGTGGCTTTTTATCTGGGATTTGATTCTCTACTGTATGTTGAAGTATTTGATCCTGAAATGGCTCACATGCCAGCTAATAGTTTTTCAGATATGATCACATCTTAACAAACCTGATGCTAAATGAGCAAACAGAGAAGACATGACTGAAAGGTTTAACGACAAAAAAAAACCCAAACAGTGCATAAAGACGCAATCTCGCTCTGTCTGAGGAAGTGATAAATTCCAGCATCGAACATCCACACGTTGACAAAACATATCTGAAAATCGATTATCATGTATCCGGCAGTTTGTAAAAAAATTAATATATTTTTTTCTCCTTGGTTGGAAAAGTGACTACCGTGCAGAAAGTCTAAGTCTAATCTAACAAGAGCAACACCCGCCTTTACAAAAAATTTTAACCGACTGACATTTACAGTATGACCTCAAGTGCAGATGAGACTCTTAGCTGCAGTAAAATATACGAATCGTTTTAAAGAATGCTGTTCGTCCGTGAAAGGCGATGACGATCGAGGTGGCCCACCGCAGTCGTTCCTGTCAACATTCAGCGAGTCGAACGTTTGATCTTTGAAAATCGCCAATCGCCAACCAGAAGAGTCTGTGTGAACTGTACACACACTCATTCACCAGCACCACTTGTACATTACAAGAACTCGGCTGGGAGTTATTGTCAAATACCATGATGGTATCTACGCGCTAGTGAAACACTAGTACAAGTGCATTAGTGTAACAGGGGATTATATAGAGACATAAAGAGAGTTTCTATTCTGTTCTGTTATTCTGCACAATCAAAAGTCCCGGATTGAATTGAACATGCCTCATAATAAGATGATCCATTACAGTACATATGAAACATTAAAGATGGTTGAGCCTGATTCTTTTTTTTTTCTTTTTTATCCGGAAATGATTAAAAAATATCCCCCAAAACTTTTTTTGTGTGTAAACTCCATAACAAGTCTTTAAACGACTTCAGAAAAGTCCTGTAGACCCTCTGGGGTGTTAAAGTTTTTAGGGTTTTATTGACGTCCATGATTGATCTCTATTCCCCAAACTGTCCTGCAGTCCTGTCTGTGTCCACTGGGTAGTGTTTACAATAAGTATTTATAGTCACACCAGTGAAAAGGGCTGGATCGTTCAGAAAATCCATAAGGACAATCGTTAAATTAGTTTAAAGAGTCAACAGACTTTTCAATTTAGAGAAATAAAACAATGTATACGTTTTTTTTGTTGTTGTTGTTTTTCTTGCAGATTCTAAATTGTGAACAGAATATGAAGGTTAATGTCACATCCCCTTTCTCAGGCCGTTCATCATCACCCACCAGCCGGTGTTAAACTCCACATGGGCGTCGAACAGCGCCACTACAGGGGCCGTCGAAGCCCTCCAGCCGCTCACGCGGGACCGGATCAGACCCTCTTGCTTGCTGTGCCGCACCATCTTTATAAAGCCTGGGCGTTTAGCGTTCGTCTCTCCTACGAAGTCCTGCAGCTTCTCCTTCAACTCCTCTAGAGAAACAGAGACAGACAGACAGACAGACAGACATTACAGCAGTTAGTATCAGGAGGTGTTAATACTAGTCACAGAAACGCCTTGTTTCTATTGTTGAAATCAGAGTGCGTGTGTGAGTGTGTGTTATTCAAGGGGGCGTGGCTTGGGCCTCCCCTACACACAAGACTCACAGACACAGAGCATGTAACACACTTTAACTTCAAATCCAACAGCACTCCTGTGTTTTCTTTTACTTATATTGGAGGGACAGTAGGTGCTGTATCTTTAAGTCTTAGATTTGAGAGGCGGAGGACTTTAGTTTGTGGGACGTCAAGTTTCATGTGCGCAACCCAAAAATGAAGCATAGGATGGGAGTTTACAAAAAAAAAAAAAAAAAAGATTTTTTAAAATTTTATTGTGTGTCCACTCTACAAACCCATTTAAAGTCTATGAAGTGATTTTTGCGATGTGATTTCAGGATAATTTTTTAAAGGGTGAATTATTTTTGATCAAAATGATTTTTATTAAAGTGATATTAAAGTTTTTTCGAGCCCTTCCACATGGCAAAAAGAGTGAAGCAAGAGTCAGGGGAGCAAAGTGGTGGCAAAAGGCTGCCCATAACTTGTGCCGGTGTTATGCGCTAAAATGCCCCCTGCCACGGATTGCCCCCTCCCCCCCCACCCCCCCACGCGCGCGCACACACACACACACACATAATCTCTATCAAATATTACATTAGAACATACATTTATAGGTTTATTATTATCGCATATGACATTACAATTATAATTAACCTTAGGCAAGTGACAGTCTTCGAGACCATTAATACAAATTCTCATGTAATATTTATTTTGTGGCAAACCCTATTAAAAGACAACATTTATGTTGTCATGTAATACAAAAATGTTTATTTTTTATTATAATTATATAATTTATATGATATATTTATATTATAATTATAAATGAATATTGTTTATGATGAAAAATTACACGGAAGATTTTTATTATAAAATAAGCAATATACATAAATATACCTGTATATGAAAAAATATATTCTGGCCAATTCCAGAACAGACCCTATGCTATGAGTTTTGTATCGGGCCCTCCAGCGGTACGACCCGCATTAATCACCACGGTTTTTGTGCTTCCAAAACAAAATACAATAATAACAGCGGGGGCTCCCTGAGGCCACCCGTACTAATAAAGAACATGAACCTGTACGCAAAGAGCAACAGGCTTTAGATTAAAACACAAGTCCCTTATCTTATACAAAGACATTCATGTATAACCATGTAGTGATTAGACACATTAAGAAATAAAGCAGTACACTGAAACGTAAAGCAGTATTTTTGATACACTCGATATCTTCCACGGTTTATCGCTTGCTGCAGCTGATTGACGAGAGGATCACCCGAGGAAGGGGCGTGGCCAAGTCACTGCACAGAATAAAACAACAGAAAGTAGCTTATCAGTCGGTGGTGTTCATGATTAGCTTCATGTCCTGCGTCCTTAATATTTCATAACTCACGTTCACGTTGCATTGCGCGGACAGCTAGCACACTTTAATCTGTTTGGCATCATGGTCACAGGAGGTCAAAGTTCATCAGAGAAAGAAGGTTCATGAAGAGTACAAAAAAAAAAAAAACCCACATTACAAGACACCTCTTATCTGCTTACAGGCAGATTACATTTCAATCCTTCTTTCTTCAAGTCTTTTTTTCTTTTCATCCTTCCCTCCCTCCTCACTTTATTTCTTCTTCTTATTGTCTTTTCCACTTCCGTTCTTTATTCAAGTTCTTTTCTTTCTCTCTTCTTCCTGGCCTCTCCACATTTCCTTTCTCTTCCTTCCGCTGTCTTTTCCTTCCTCTACTTCCTTCCCTCTTCTATTCCTTGTCATCATCATTTTCTCCCCACATTGTCTTTCCTCATCTTTTTCTTCTTCAATCTCTTTTCTTCTGTTATTCTTTTCTTCCTTTTCTCCTTCCCTCCCTACTTACTTTGCTTCTGTCGTTTCTTCCTTTCCCACATCCTTTTTTTTTCTTTATCTCCTGCCTTCCCACTTTTTCTGCTCTCTTCTTTCTTTCAAATTGTTGTTCTTTCTTTCTTTATAACTTTCTTCCTCTAATTCCTTCTTTTTTCCTTCTTGTCCTCCCTTTTATCCCATTTTCTTATCCCCTTATCTTTTTCTCTCCTCCCCTCCCCACATTTTCTTTCTTCATCTCTTTCTTCCTCTATTTCCTCTATCTCCCCCTACTGAAGTTTTTTTTCGTTCTCTTATACCTTCTTTCTTTCCCCTTTTTCATTCTTTCTTGATTTCCTCCCTTGTTTTATTCCTTCTTTCCCCCTTTTCTTTCTCTATTCCTTTCCTTCATTTCTCCAACACTGTCCTCTTTTTCGTTCCTAATTCTTTCATTTTCTCTCCATCTTATTCTTTTTCCCTCTATTTCGCTCCTCTCCTAGTGTTTGGCATTTTATTTTTCCAATTTTTTTCCTTTCTTTTTTCCACCTTCCTCTCCTTTCTGTTTTGAGGTGTCCTGTGTCTGTGCCACACACCACTTCAAACTGCCGTTATTGGTTGATTCGCACACATGCACACACACACAACACACACACACACTTACACACACACTCTCCTGTGTGTTTTATCCTTGAGCACACAGCGCTCGTCATCGATCAGTGAGGAGGTGCAATTGCACGGGGGAACGTGAACAGAATGTCTACGGGCCGCTTGTTTGTTTTCTTTTACACACACTTTGCCGTGAGCTTCTGTGGCTTCTTGCTGTTTCATGAAATTGCATTAAAGCCTGTCTTCTCGTGCCGCCCTGATTTATACCCCGCCACTGTCCTCTCCTGCCTCCAGCGTCCGAGCGAATCGTTTCTTGCACACGCCTCAGGGCCGGAGTGTGAGCCACGCCGTCTTGTGTCCTGCCCGGTGTATTTTCCGACCTCGTTTCAAAACACCTAAATCACCTGATCGGCTCGTTAGCCGCCTTTAATGGGCTGATAATTTGGTCTCCCCGAGCGTGCGAGCGAGGAAGCTAGCCCACAAATCTCCTCAGCACAGTGTCCACTCCTGCCTTCGCTTTTATTAGATTCTGCCCTGTCCAGATTCATAATTTAACAAATCTGAATGGAGGACAATTGATCATCAGGAGATGAGGAGTAATGGCTTATCAGGAATAAAGCAGCCGTGCATGAGAAGAGGTCGAGTATCGCGAGGCGCAGGATCAATCTTTTATAAAGCTTTGCCTCAGGTGCACTTGTTTTTATCAGGACACACGACTCGGACGAGCGGCGGCAGATTATAATCGTCACACGTCTGCCACGGTAACTAGGACGCTGAGATGGCCTTTGTTTTAAAACTGACATTTTCATTTGGCCCGCTCGGGCGTCTGGCATTTACAGCTCTCTCTGCACCGCGTGTCGCTCAGCTAGCTGTCACTGAACCGCGCTGCACATCCATCATTCATCGGCCTGTGGGAAAAATATATTAAATAAATAACCGTCCACTGGGAACGCGTTCCACATGAATCCCTCAGATCACAACGAATCCGATTCAAAGTGAGAAGTTCAGAAGATTCCGATTCAGCTCATTATGACTAGCATGAGATTATCAATCTCCAGCCCCACACGCAGCTAGCTAGCGTCTTTCTTTCTATCATTAGTAATTTCCTGGTTCATTCTTTCTTCCACCTCGTTATTTCCTTGTTTCCTTTTCCACTTTATGTCTATTTTTTCCTAATCTTCCTTTCTTGCTTTTTTTCAGCTCTTTCTCTAGTTCCCTCCTTCCATTCCCATTTTTTAATTGTCTATCGTTCTTTCTTTCTTCTTTCACCTTGTTCTCTCAATGCTGACTACATGATGACGTCATAACACTGAATGAATGAATCACAAAAATGACCTCGAAACAACAACAATATCAAACCGAGCACTGTGTGCTTACCACTTGACCACTAGGGGGCATGCTGTTCGTGGTAGCAAATGCATATAAATACCAAGAAGAGCCACTAACACCATGGTAATATTTTCCGGAAGTGGTAACATTATCACACTGAGAGATGCGTGACATGAGGTTCACGGGTTGTGTGTGGGAAGCTGTTGTGTCGGTCCTGATTTCTGATCGGAATTCAAAACCCTGTTAGAAACTTAAGGGACCTTGGACGTGCCTAATATCAAAAAGTTTCAAGATTAGCTCAGTTTACAAAGCTTGTTTACTCACCATACGTCCTCCCTCAGACGCCTTAAAACATGGTTTTGATGATCATGCACTCGGTCGAGCTGCGGACCTGCCTCGCCTTTTATTTTGCAGTGGAAATGATGGGCTCTTCCACTGTAAGGACTGTTGCTTTGCCTCAGGATCTTATCCGTACACCCTGAGACAAAGCAACACCGGTAATGATTCTCGACATGAAGGACAAGTCATCCACAGCACGCTGACGGAGTTCTTGGTAGACTTTGACGCATGTTCCTTTTGCTTCTGGGTCAGAGGCCTGAGGACGAACACAGCAGCGACACGGCGAATGCTCAAATCACACATGAGGATCGCCTGGACTATTCTGTATGACACACAGATAACGGCAGCAATGTTGTGGATTGTTCTCCGACGATCATCACGTACAAGTTGGCAGATAGTTTTGACATTTTCGGGGTTTGAGCTCGTCGTGTTCTGGTGATGTTCTGTTGATTTAAGGTTTTTAATGTTGCATTCGAGTTGTTCATTCAACGATATCTTATTAACGTTGTCCTACCTTTCAAAACCACCTTTGTCCTGGGGGTGGACGATGGTTGTAATATGCCTTTGCAAATATATTTTACAACGTTAGGGTTCCTGCTGGGAAGATATTCATTCTTTCCTAGTGTATATTAATACACAGCAGTGATAGTTAAATGAAGAAGCGTCCTATGGAGGTTGTAGCAATTACTTAACAATTATTCTAATATAATAAACCGATGATAAGCAACATGATTACATTTGATTACATGATTCCACACTTCACCACCATGGTTACGATGGTTGCCGTAGACCACACTCACCTTTTAATAGCTTTAATAGTGATCTAGACACAGGGGGCCGCGAGCGGTAAAGCGCTACACCTGTGCAGGATTTGTCGAACAAGTGTTCTGTGTCTCAGTGAGCTGGGGGAAGGATAAAGATGGAAGACAACACAGATAACAGTGTGTGTTGCAAAACAAAAGTGTTGAAGGCAATGAATGGATTAAAGATTTCCCCAGCCTGCCTCCCATCTCTGGTCATTTCCAGTGCAGAAGTGTTACAGGATTATAATATAATGCGTTCTGTTTTAATCAATAATTCTACATCAAACACAAGAATCATCATATTTTCTTCAGAACTGTAACTGTAATATTGTTAACGTCCCTATTTTAGATTTCCCGGTCCGTACTGTAGGTCTGCTAACTCATACTGTACAGTCATGCAGGGATTCAGTATGTCCTTTGATGCCACCATGGATAACTCATAAACCCAGATTCAATTTTAAATTTGTACGCCTTTAAACTCTTATATGCGCAGTTTTCCGCCGGTGAACGCTGATGGAAAATTTACAGAGCAGCTCTGGAGCCTTTCAAGACCAGCACACTTTCACACATCGTGAACAGAAAGCATAGAGGACGCAGCGGAGGCATCCAACATGTCACTAAACACTTGATTAAATTAGATGTAGAATGAATTGGAATTAGCTGGCTATTACGAGGGGCGTTCAAGTCAAACCGGGATAATGAAGACGCAAAACCGGTTGCCGGTTACTGAGGACTTCAAAGAGGTCAAGC
This sequence comes from Clariallabes teugelsi, assembly GCA_030014215.1. Lineage (NCBI taxonomy): Eukaryota > Metazoa > Chordata > Actinopteri > Siluriformes > Clariidae > Clariallabes > Clariallabes teugelsi. The sequence goes on from JAQMYG010000007.1 coordinate 24,604,075, forward strand.
ACAGTATGATTATGAGACTCTTAGCATTTCGCAGTGAAGCGTTTGAACGGTGCAATCGTTTAAAAAAGGTACGTCTGTCGACGGAGCCCATCGCGACCGTTCCCGTGAACATCCAGCGAATTTAACACCTGATTCTTGAAAATCGATGAATAACTTGTTCCCATCCCTCTGTGGGAACTGTATATACAATCATTCACCAACACCACTTGCACGTTACAGGAACTCTGAACTTTAATTGGAAGTTATTGCCACGTCGCCTGTACAGTCCTGACCTCTCGTTCCAAGACATTTCCACAAGTTTGGTGCATTAAAGGAGTTCCTGGGAGGCCGGGGTTTCAGACGTAAAGCAGGCAGTCCGGTTACTGAGAAAACTTTCTACACTGATGGTGTCCAAGCACTAGTGAATCTCTGGATAAGCGCATTAGTGTAGTTGGGGATTATATAGAGAATGGAATTAAGTTTTTACTCTCATAACTGTTATTTTGTTATTCTGCACAAACAAAAGTCCCAGTTTGACTTGAACGCCACTTGAAAATATGGAACGTCCAAATTTTGTTGGTGCATCCAGACTGATTGTTAAAATCAGGCCTTGACCCCAATAATCAGTTGTACATGAAGGTGTATACGAGTGCGTCCTATTCTACTGTTTCATACTTGATCTGGATTTCTGTTTCAAAGCTGCTTTGTTTCACTGGATACAAATAAATGTATTTAATATTAAAAAAAAATTGTATCTTACGTATAACTTTCACTAAGACGAACCTCGCCTGATCTGTAGCTTCGTATTGAGTAATTATTGATGGGTTACTGCGATTATATGCACGGATTGCTCTGTTGAGCCTAAAACGCTCATTTATTTCAATTAAACGCTTGAATTTATTGACCGTTTTCTGAAAATGCTCAGTGGTTTCTTATAAATGACCTGAAAGAAAGAAATCCTACAAATGAAGAGCAATAAGACAATCAGGACAAAAGTAATAAAAGGAGGAAGGGCTGGTGTGTGTGTGTGTTTGGGGTATCTGAGTCACTGCAGTGGCTGAGCTGCTTTACTGGAATACAGTTGTTTACTCGCCATTTTATCACTTTGCCTTCAACAGAACATGGTGTTGCTTTATTTAAATCATCTGCACCATGAACATGCTCGATGCTAGATTGGTGTTTATCAGCATGCGCATTTGAGTGCAAGTGAAAATCAGCAACAAATCTAGAGAGATTCTTTCTTTAGGTCTTTTTTTAAAAACATTGCTAAAGGAAGTCTGATGTGTGTTGTTAAAAGTGCTAAACAAATCGATCTGAACTTTACAAACTTGTTTCCATTCATTTTCCCGTCCTCGGAGAAAGGTCCCGTTGTTATGGCGACGTTGTTGACTTCCTGTCTGGGTCTTTAGTGACTGCTCAGACAGCGCTGTCGGAGATCCGAGACGCTCCGTGATGATCCTTGACCCCTTGATCGACCCCCGGCTCCCGAAAATCATCCAATTAGCGAGGAGTCGGCCCGGTTGCCCTGAACTCACGCCGCCACAGGCGAGCACGCTGCTCGAGGCATACTAATGAAGAAACAATCAACTGCGTGCACAAATCTGACGGCACGTTCCACACAGGTGTTGATGAGCAGCGATTAGATTAGATAAGATTCGATTAGATTAGATTAACCATCACGGCCGTAATGACATAAGAATCTGTGTCGCCTCTGGAGTCTGACACGGCGCTCCGGCACACGTGCTGCAGGATGCTGTTCGCAAAATGTCAGCGCTTATGTGACCTGAATGCCTGAGGAGGAAAAGAGTCAAACAAATAAAGATCCTTAATCCAGCCAGGAAACGGCACACGAGGAGGTGAAATAAAGGTCCTGCTGCTTTTTTTTTTCTTTTAGGAAAAAAAAAAACCTAAAAACTTTTGATTTAAGTGCACGAGCGTCTGAGCGCTAGCGAAACGCTGGGATAAATGTGTTAGTGTAGAGGAGATTATATAGAGAAATAGAGGGAGTTTTTTAACTCTTGTAACTGTGCTCTGTTATTGTGCACAGTCAAAAGTCCCGGTTTGACTTGAACGCCTTAAGGTTACTGTTTTCTCATTCTTAGTAAAAGTATATAAAATTATCTATGGCTATTACACTCACACAAACTACAACTGGCAACAAGGTACAAGCCACAACTTAACCAGTACGTGCGCACACACACACACACACACACACACACACCATAGGTGCAGAGCCTCGTCCATGCCTGACATCGCGTTGCGTTTTTTAAATTTTTTTTGTCAACAATTTCGTCATTTTTGTTGGATAACACACGTCGAATTGCACCGTCACTTTTTTTTTTTTCTTGCCTCCAGACTTCCTTCCTTCAGTGCTTTGTTGGAGGAAGCGGGCGTGTACTTTGACATGCAAGCCAAAAACCACACACTGATTGGCTGCTGCCATTCGTTTATGTCTACAAGCAAAAATGTCTGAAGCATATTATTGTTATCAAAACAAATTTTATCGTGATGCAGGTTCAAGATCGTTTTATCACCCAGCCCAAGATTAAAATATCACCAAGCTGTTTTTTTTTTTAATCACTTTAAATCACTTTCCTGAGCCACATGTGTGTAACATAACACTAGGGTTCGGGGCAGGATTTCAAAAAAGACACAGAATTAGATCCATCTTATGACTTCTTATGATTTTAGACTGATGCAGCTGTAATTAAGCAGCGCAGTGGCTCACTGGTTAGCACATGCAGAGCTGGGGGTTTAAATCTGACCTTCGAGAGTGTGTGTGTGTGTATGGAGTTTACATGTTCTCCCCAGGCTGGTAAGTTTCCTCTGGGTAATCCGGTTTCCTCCGACAGACCAAATACAGGTGGTGTCGGCTGATTGGCATAGTGTGTTTGTGTGCCGTGAGATGGATTGGAACCCCATTCGGTTCTGCAACCCTATGCAGCGGTTAAGAGGTGTAGATAATAGATGGATGGATGGAGAATTTTAATTGTACAGTATTTATGGGGTGCCAATATTCTTATTAGTATACAAAATTATTATTTGTTTAAAGAATTTAATTAAAACAAACAATGCACACACAATGCATGCACAAAGGGTGAAAAAAAAGGGTTGAGGTAAAATGAAGACTAAAAAAACTTTTTAAAATGTTTATTTTCCATTTTTTAAACATTTTTTAAGTGATTTAAGTGATTTTTAAAGGTTTTTGGAGACATTTCATGTTGAAACAAAAATGTATTAATTAAGTATAGATTTTGCCTTAACTTTACAACAAAACACAAAAGCAGATTAAAGTGATAGATTTTTTTTTTTTTTACTGCTTTCTCTTTTTCATGTTTTCACATTTCTCCCCTAATCTCCATCCATGTTTTTATATTTAATTTTTTTTTTCCAATTTATTTTTTAGATTTTATATAATAATGATTAGGTTTTGCCCTAAGGGCTGAGGTGTGAATTAAAATCCCGGCGCTCTGCCGGTGCTCTTCGGTTCGCAGCGGCTTTGATAAAGTCAACTCGGCTTTCTTTTTTTATTAGCGCACCACGCTTTGCTAATTTCTCTCCTGCTCTAAAGGTCACGGGTCTGAGCTTTTATTACCATCGTGAACGTGAATGGAGCTGAACTGATATACGAGCGGAGCTCTCTCCTGCCTCACAGCTTCGGTCTCATTCCTCTGTGGGATTCATCGGGGTTCTCCGGTTTCCTCCTTTCTCCCAAAAAAAACCCGCCGGCAGAGGGCCTGAATATGCTGCTTCAACAAATAGCATTTAATTAAATGATTTAATCAAAACTAAAAAAGAGGATACAAAGATATCTTCCAATGATCTTACAGCTGTCCTGAAATCTCCTTATAGTGTTTAAGTTGTTGTTTAGCTTCCCGTTTTGAACGGTTGTAGTGTTGATAATGTGAATGGTGTTAAAAGACACATTTTAAAGTAACATCCTTGCTGTAGACTCACCGCTGCTGCTGTTGTCGTCCACCAGTACGATCTCTTTCAGCAGGTGGCTCGGGGTTTTGTTTATGGCCGACTGGACGGAGCGCAGGATGACGGACAGCGCCTCGTTCACGAAGATGAAGACGATGCTGACCTGCGGCAGGTTCGAGGGGTACGACATGTTCTTACACCTGCACAGAGAAAGGACATTTCTCACACCGAGTTCTGATTAAACGTTTAATAAAAGCAGCGCGCGTGGCTTTGTTCAGGGTGTCCAATAAAGGCCGAGCGAGAGAGAGCTGAGGAACTCATCGGCTGTGACATTCGCGCACGTTTTTTTAACTGGATAAAAAGCAGCTCTCTGGCACCTCAGTGAAAAAGAGGTATGCGGTAATTACAGGTGGCAGGATAGCACTTTTCTATTCAAAACCAACACCTCGCTTTAGCAGATTGTCAAAACAGCGGCAGGGCGCGGGCTACGGAGCTGCGGGGCGCCGCGCCTCGACACCTCGGAAACGCGCGAGAATGAGAACGTTTTCACCTTCTTTATACCTTCTCATTTAAGGGCTATATCTGGAGTTGAGTTAAACGCAGGTAATCAGGACGCAAATCTGCACTAGACCTGTGAATCATACAGTGCCATGAAAAAGTATTTGCCCCCTCCCTGAATTCATATGTTTTTTGCACTTAAATGACTGAGTTCATCAAACTAATTTCAATATTACACGGAGATAACCAGAGTAAATAATGATTTCATAGCACTGTAGCTAGACTGTCGGCTCGATTCATCACGATTGTTATATATTTTTTATTCAATTATTTTGATTAAATAGCACTAACAATATTTACTGCATCATCCGTCTCAGGCAGCCGTGCTCCTTACACATTTTTAAAGAATGTAAAACTTGTGTTTTCGATTGTTTAAATGTCATGTTTCAAACATTGATGATAACAGTGATAATATTTTTCCCTCCAATCTTCTGCTCCAGTCTCCAGTCCAGTAGGTGGTGAGACCACCTCTGTGGCTTTTTTTGAACAACGCTGGCAACACTGAGAAGAACCGATACTCTCACAAAATAAGAGTATTTTTCATGTTTTTTGCAGAAGATTTTTATTTTATTATCATTTTTTTTTTTTTTTTTTTTTCTGGGATACTTTAAATACATTTTTCACTCTTTGTCCATGAAACAAAATTATGTTTACCTGAATAGTTTGTTTTTGTTTTATGTTTATCTAAATAATAAATAAAGTGTTAAAGATTGATTCAGGCTATACATGTACACAATAAATAAGAAGAATATTCATAAAAATTCATATCTATAAAAAAAATCCTTCTTGTCTTTCGGTTGTTCCCGTTCAGGGGTCGCCACAGCGAATCATCTGCCTCCATCTAACCCTATCCTCTGCATCCTCTTCTCTCACACCAACTACC
>JAQMYG010000007.1:24610062-24623273 GCA_030014215.1 Clariallabes teugelsi
CCATCTCTCCTCTGAACATGTCCAAACCACCTCAATCTGGCCTCTCTGACTTTATCTCCAAAACATCTAACATGGGTCATCCCTCTGATGAACTCATTCTTGATCCTATCCATTCTTGTCACTCTCAAGGAGAATTTCAACATCCTCTCCAGCTCTGCCTCCTGTCTTTTCTTCAGTGTGACTGTCTCTCAGCCGTGGAGCATCTATCTATAAAAAAAATTAATTCTGAAAATTGTTTTGTGTAGTCTGTACGTTTAATATGCTAATTAGGCCCAACCTCCCTTCCATGGCATAATTTATAATTTATAATTTATAATTTTCTTCAAAACAACCATCATAGCGGACACATAGACAAAAAAAGACGCAAGGTTTTTACAGAATCTACCAAGAAAAATCTTGTCAAAAGTTTGGGTTTCCACCATCTTGTTTGTTTTGACACCTTGTCATGTGATCGCTGCTTTTGCATACTCATTAATATTCATTAGTGTCCGCCAAAGATGGGCGTGTCCACAGGATCAGCCTTGTCTGTGTTCATTTATTTCGATGTTTCGACACAACACATTGTATAAACATTCGCTTTAGTGACTTTATTTTGTTTTTTCTCTTCATTTTAATATACATTTTATACATGCAATATAAAGTTTGATTTATAATCAATTCATCAAATCAAATCAATTATGTTTAATCGATTCTGTAACATTCAACCGAACTACAGAACTAATTCATTCACTCAGCACTAATCTGTGTACAAGACACAACTAGTTGCGCTATAGCCGCGCGAGGGGGGCGGAGTTAAAATAAAACAGCGGCCTACCTATGTTATATGTGATTCTTAATCAGGTTTTGTTTTCTGTGCAATACTGAGACGCACTATGAGTTAATCTAATAAGTCCAGCAACACTGGCTAACAGGTAAATGTAACATCAATATATAAACACACATATATATAACATTATTTGTATTACATTATTTAGCTATAGCACATATAACATTAATTATTTAAGTGTATAGTCACTTGAAGTGGTATAAAAAGTATTGTTTTTTTGTCCTCTTACCAGAGGCGAGGCTTAACCTGAGGACTGAACCCTTACAGTAAGTAATAAGCGTAGCAGAGAGTTCTTGTTCGGCGTATCCTTCAAACCATCATAACGTTTTCTTTACAGGAGAGAGGGGGAAGAAGTGACCCCGGAGGGGCGGGGCAGGGTGGTGCATGGGGGGGGGGGGTGGTAACCTCCCCAGGATCCCTGATCCCAAGGTGGGCCACAGCACTAACGCTTTATCGCTGATCTCACTGACTTGCAGTTTTATGGCCAGACGGCATTGTGAACTCAGCACTGAAGGTTCAGCAATTCAGCTGTAGTCAAGGGCAGTAAGAGCTGCATCACCAAATAGAAACCGCCGCGAAAACGTCCATTATTAACAGGAACTTTTGCATTTTGGAAACTAAATAATAAATATAAGATACTATTCAGTTTATCGCCGTGCATCATAGGATAATTGTGTGTGTGTGTCATGGAATACTAGAGTGTATAAAGGTGTGTTAATCAGTTTCATAGCGTCCGGTCCTCCTCTTACATCTCACTTCTCATTGTGCTCATCTGCTCAACACAACCGCGAGCAGAACGGAACGGATAAAAATAACTTTAGGTTAGACTTTATCATCTTAAATCTAAAGAAAACGACAGTCAGAATGTTAATCTGTCGAATCCTGTGGTTGCTGAATCCCGTCCCTGTCTGTGTCGCTGCCTGTGGTGTTGAAGACCTACTTTTATTTGAACATTTGTTGCAGAGTATTTTATGTTTAAACATGTCTTTATGTAATGCTGTGTTAGAGAGACGTGGTCCTGACTGGGCAGTGCCCCCCGGTCTTGTTCGGCACCATGCTGTCCATCAGCTGTCACTGTCTGACTGTCAGGACGCGGCGCTGCCCTCGGGGACACGAAATATCTGAACAAGACTGGCATCCTGTTTTTTCATCTTGTCATCCTTTTTTTTTTGTCCTTCAAAACAAACTTGTGTGGCTTTGGTTTATTGTTTTATTAGACGTGGGATTGCGTGGCTCTATCTCTGACGCAGCACAGGACACAGTTTATGAGCTATATTAGACCGGACCCTTGAGAATGCTCCACCCTTTCTGTTCTGAGAGTCTAGCTCCGCCCCTTAAGGAACGTGCATCGAGATTTGTTTAAGGAATTATGTTGATAAGGTTAGGACGAGTACCAGAAAGGGTAAGTTTGGTTTTCTGAACCGGGAGAGGGACAAACACAAACACAAACACACACATGCACGCAGTCAGCATATGTAAGCTTATAGCCAGGCGCCCTGTGTCACCTACATCAAAAGAACAGAAAAAAAATCAATAACACTTTAGTCATACAGAGACCCGACAGACCTACAGAATACAGGAAACGTGTTGGCGCTTTTCAGTTAGACAAAAGGGTTCCCGTGGACACGAGCTATTCGCCTGGACTCGGGCTACAGGAAGTATTACCATATAAGGAATCGAGAAGCGCAATGATGTAGGGGTTGTATTATGGGCACAGAGGCGTGCTAAAACTCACACAATATCAGTGATGTAACAAAAAATAGAGTTAATCAACAGAAAAGCATCACATACATTACTGTACAAATCCATGATAACTATTTAGTACCTTGTGGTTTCATTAAGATGTTCATACAATGCAAATCAACATGTTGATTTGCATTGAGATGGTGAATAATCAGGTTTAAAAGACTTTTTTTTTTTTTTAAAAATTAGACCAAGTTTGCAGTGATTAAGTCTAAATATGTGAAATCTGCCTGTGTGAATACTGATGTGATGCCTTTAGTCTTCATATTTAAGCAATATCACACTCAAGGTCGTGCTGTTGTGCCGGATTTCAGCACATCTGTGATGTGGTCGTAGAGCATCACATCCGTGCTGATGACCAATAAAACAGCACAACCTTGAGTGTGAGATTTTATTTTATTTTTTTTTACAACAGTTCCACAAACACCATTTATTATCAAGAAATTATAATATGTTTGTTTATTTAACCTTTTTTTGTTTTTTTTCCCACCAACACATATATTTTCACGCGTGGTGACATTAACTGTGACTGGCAGAGCCGGTGACCGAGAGTGTAATAAACAAGGGTGAAAGTAGTTTTACATTCTTACTGTACGTAGCCAAAAAGTGAGGAGAACAAACCATGGAGGTGGACATGCCTGTAAATCTCGAAAGTTTCTCTTTATATTTTTCACTTATTCTACTTTAGAATATCAGCTCCATTAAGTCCCAGGTTCCGGGGGTTAAATCTCAAATGGAATTAAGTGCACTATGTAGGGTGCACACACCAAGTAGTGCTCTTGGTCAGGGGTTAGAGAGGGATTTTTGATCCAGCCTAGTTCGCTTTGCAGCTGTGAATTGTTTTGTTTTTTAATGTCATAACGTTATCAGATGTGTTGATGTTCTTGCTGAAAGTGCTTCTGTGACTGGTTGTGAATGTGGATTTTGTCAGGCAGCTGCTCTCTCCTCAGTACTGCGGACCAGGCAGACCTACTCTCAACCACGCTGCGAACGACAATTAGTGTAATTAACCATTGTTAGAACACCTGTAACGCCGAGTGATACGTATAGTTAAACGTCACAGTGCTGTTATTGTCCAAGGATCTTGTTCGGATGATAGTTTTTATAGTTTCATCATTTAAAGTCTTTTTTTATTTCATTACACACTATAGTATTCTCCTAAAATATTGTAGATGCCTGACTATCCCCCTCTCAAACATGACCTTGTTGAATCTCATTTCATGTTTACAGTAACTTAGTGAAGGGTACACGTTGTACTACAGCATACAGACATCCGTTACTCCTGTCGTTTGACATGGATGTGATGGTAAAGGGTGCATAAACTTTATAGTGTGTGTCAGTTTCTAACCAGCTTTGGCAGACAAACATTTATTCGAACTATTTTTTTTCAGCTTGTCTCACCCCTCGGGTCTGTAGTCGGGGATGGCTCGGTCCATGGGCAGGCGGTCACTGAGGTAGCCGTTGTAACCGTAGTACTGGAACATCTTGAGGGCGACCCGGCGGCTCTCGGAGTTCAGATCCTGGCCCCAGTGGCTGAAGAGCGAGGAGTCGGAAAAGGATCGGTCCTCCTGATTGCTGTCTTTCAGCGGGGTTTCTGTAGAGGGTTCGAAAGAGTCACAGACAAATGAACATCTGCTTCAAAGAAGGATCGCTTCGACATTTAATTGTTGCTTTGCATCAGAATATCAACAGTCTCAAATCAAATGTGATCAAAAACGTAACACAAAGTGACATTTTCATTCGCCGCAGATTTAAAACAAAATTAGAGTCATTTAAAAAAGTCATAACAATATGTTGTACTGAAATTATACTACAGAGATGGTAATTTTTACATCCGCGTACTTCATACAACAAACATGAAAAATCAGAACCAGAGCTATTGACATTTACTGTACAATAATGAGTAAAAAAAAAAAAAAAAAAGGTTAAATGTTGTTTAGACAGACGATCAAGTTCACACGTCTATACCGCTTTATCCTGTATACGGGGTCGCGGTGGTCCTGGAGCCTATCCCTGGACACTTAGGACACACCCTGGACAGGGTGCCAACCCATCGCAGACCGCATACAACATACACACACTCATTTACAAATTACAGGCAATTAGCCTAATCTGCATGTCCTTGGACTGTGGGAGGAAACCGGAGTACCCAGAGGAAACCCACCAAGCACGGGGAGAACACGCAAACTCCATGCACCCAGAGGAGGGAATCAAACCTAGTCGGGAATCGAACCCAGACCCAGGAGGTGCAAAGAGACAGTGCTAACCACTACACCACCGTACCGTGCCGAAAAATAAAAATTGTTTCTTCCACAAGTGCAAAGGTCACCAGCAGGGGGAGACGTACAGACAGGATTTGAACTGGCCAAGGTATGAGTTAAACAGCTGACAGACATCACTATTAGCTTTTTGCGAGTATCAGCAAATTCAATAATGTAATGTATTTTTTTTTTCAAAGATTCTACATTTCAATCTAAACTGAAACTATGGAATATAATTTCTGTAAATAAGAAATGTTACAGCCGGAGAGAGAACTCCAAACACAGAGTAGAAATGTCGGGTAGAAATGTCATGTAGTTAATTAGTTACGCTCCTCTAAACCACTGCTGAAGAAATCTAAGGTTGTGAAGTCAGATGTGTCCTGAGAGAGAGAGAGAGAGAGAGAGGAATTATGGGAGGTCAGTGTGCTGTAACAAACATCCAGCGTACAGAACTACAGCGGGATGGAGAAAAACAGAACACCGGGATGAGCTGTAATTAAATCAGTGTCACCGTGGACTCGAGTAGAGGCACACATTTATTACGCTTGTTACACACTGTACGAGTGTGTGTTTGTGTGTGTGTGTGTGTGTGAGGGAGTTGAACAAGACTGAGTGGTGGAGAAGGAGTTTTCATCAGCCAGGTGACACAGGAGGAGCTCGGGCTTAAACAAAGACGCTTCTGTTACTACGTCTGAACCCTGACCAGCGCCGAGGCGCACGAATATACACACACACACACACACACAACACTCATACACACATAACGCTCACACACACATAACTTTCGTACACTCATATACTGGAGTAACTTCTGCTCCAAGCCATCAAGTGAGCCTGTATACTCCCCACACAACATCTCGTTTCATTTCATCTGGATCCTCCTCCTGGTGCGAAAGTAATCCCCCCCTCCCCTTTTGTCCATACCTGCATTTACTCTTGTTTAATGTTCATAGAGAGACTACAGAGAAAAAATAAGCATGAAAGGAAGCAGCAGGGGACAAGACAGACGTCTGGGGACTTTATGTAATTACTGCTTGCTTTGCTAATCTGCCAATAAAGCTCGTACCAAGCTGATCACCAAATTGAATTACATTTTAAGCAAACATGGTGTGTGTATGCTCCACAGTGAGCTGAATCTGGCCAGTACAGTATGTCGTGTATGGTGAGATGAGCTATAACCCAGTGAAAAAATTAAGAAGAATAAAATCTGAAAACAGCGCTTTAATTAAATCAACATTACAGTACGTCCTCACTGTTAAACCTGTTTAATACAAATAGAATTTACCAAAAAAAAAAAAAAAAAAGGTTTTTCCTGCAAAAATAGCAAAGCAAATTGAAGACGTAAATATCAGGGAGTGGTGCTGAGCAAACCAAGGCTCGTGTACACACAGCCGGTCTCTGTAGATTCACTGTTCCTACAGGAAATGGAAAGAAAAACAAGCTGAGAAGCTTCATCCTCTCTGAAGTCCAAGTCCGCTTTCAGAGTCAAATTTATAGCAGAGGAGTTTCCACCCTGGGGTTTATCAGGAACATGACAAACTGTGTTTCTGTCTGTCATTTTGATGTGATAAAAGAAAAAACCGAGTGTAAGAATGATTCTTCAGAGCTGCTGTAATGTAAGTGAAAATAGGAACTTGTTTTAAGGATATAATAATTTAGGATTCAGTCTGAGAGAGAGAGAGCTTCGGTCTGTAATTAAGAAAGACTGAGTCAGTGATTCGTTGAGCTTTAGTCTGTAATTCAGAAAGAATAAAGGTGCGTTCCGAACGGCCTGAAGTACACGGCGAAGTAAACTGCACAGCTATGTTAAGTGTGATTTCAAACCGCAGGGAGCGAAAATGTTCAGTTCAAAGGGAACTGCGAACAGTGTAGGGAACGAGTCAACACCGGGTCTTCACTTCACCGGGAAAGGGAATGAAAAAAGTCCCATCAGTCATTGCGTCTCGCTGGAGCTCGAAAAAGGATTTATATATTTATTATCATTATTATCGAGGATGACATCATATTAAAAGGACACAAAAAATGACATTTTAATTTAATCACATAATCCTTAGTATTATATAGGCTTATATACGTTTCAATACTATATGTTTTATAATGGTGTTAGTTTTTGTTTCAATAAATATTCACTATTTAATGAAATTTCCACAGCAGCAGCGACAGGTATCCGAGGTGTTTATGTTACCATGGTAACGCACGGAGGAAGTGACGTCTGCGCTGGTGACTTCGCAAGGGGGTTCCGATTGATGGAGTTTTGTCGGGGGAAGTTCCCTTCACCGATATTCCCTGCAAACAGAGCAGGGAGTAGGGAGCACTGCAATACAGCCTAAGTCAGTGATTCAGTCTGTGATTCATTGAGCTTCAGTCTGTGATTCAGGAAAATTGAGTCAGTGATTGAGTCTGTGAACTTGTTTTACGGCTTTATGATAAATGAATGAAAAGTAAAATGTATTATACTTTAATGAATAAAACTTTGAGAAGATTCAGTCTGTAATTTAGTCTGTGATTCACTTCATCATTAGACGAGATTCAGTCTGTGATTTAGTTTGTGAGTTAGTAGGCTTTATAATCTGATTTAGATGACAATTAAGCACGATTCAGTTATGTGATTCAGTGAGATTTATTCGGTAATTCAGTCTGTGATTCAGTGAGACTCAGTCTGTGATTCAGTCTGTGATTCAGTGAGACTCAGTCTGTGATTCAGTCTGTGATTCAGTGAGATTTATTCGGTAATTCAGTCTGTGATTCAGTCTGTGATTGAGTGAGACTCAGTCTGTCATTCAGTCTGTGGTTCCAGAAACTGTAGTCATGTTTCCGCCCCAGGACATTTAATCCTTGCCAGAACATTTCGAGGATCTTTAGCCATGTTTCCACCGAGACAGCCTTCAGCACGGCTAAAAAAATCTATACCATCGAACATGAGATTATTAAAGTTTGTTTTATACCCGGGGTGGTGCAGCATGGGTGATAAAGCAAACCCTTCTTTCCTTTAGCTTTCTGTAGGAGTGTGTTTTGTGCTCACTTCCAGCGGCTCACAGCAAAAAGGCCTGAAGCGTGAAATTGCATTTTTTTCTGCATGCACACAATTTAAAAATCGAATGCTAATGCTAACACCATATTTACACAACAACATAAAAGCAATAAACAACTTCACTCTGGCTCATTTAAATTTGCTGCTGGTGCAGTTTCTATTTTATTTTATTTTTTCGGTGTGCTGCAATACTATACAGTATCAGTCACCTCGATGTGTCACTAATAATTTTTGCAGTGTGGTAGAAATGCAAAGTAGGAATTTCCAGAGTTTGCCCAGGAGCTGTGTAGTTCCTTGTTAGAATGTCCCTGAAACTATAGTGTAGACCAGCATTGTGCTGAAACGTGAGGAACAGGATAAAAAGTGAAGAAAATATTTATACCACAGTGCTGAATGTTTATGGAAGGAACCTAAATGACCACAGGTAATGCTGTGGCTACCGGCTTTCTCACTTAGAGCCTTCTCATTCACAATCAGTGAGATTCTGTCTGTGATTCAGTCTGTGATTCTGCAAGATTCTGTCAGTGATTTCCACAGTGATTCAGTCAATGATTCAGTTTGTGATTCTGTATGATTGAGTCTGTGACTTAGTCTGTGATTCTACAAGATTCGGTCAGTGATTCAGTCAGTGATTCTGCAAAATTCAATGATTTAGTCAGTGATTCAGTCTGTGATTCTGTATGATTTAGTCTGTGATTCAGTCTGTGATTCAGTATGATTGAGTCAGTGATTCAGTCAGTGATTCTGCAAAATTCAATGATTTAGTCAGTAATTCATTCTGTGATTCTGTATGATTGAGTCTGTGATTCTACAAGATTCAGTCAGTGATTCTTCAAAATTCAATGATTTAGTCAGTGATTCAGTCTGTGATTCTGTATGATTCAGTCAGAGATTCAGATAGGGATTCTGTAATATTTAGTCTGTGATTCTGTAGGATTCAGTCTGTGATTGTGTAGTAGCTGCAACAGAATCTGTGTAGTTCTTTGCTAGAATGTCCCTGAAACTCAGTATTTCTGCCTCGTGCTGAAACGTGAGGAACAGGATGAAAAGTATAAAAACAATTATACCACAGTGCTGAATGTTCATAGAAAGATCTTCTGAGTTAATGCTGTTACTACCGGCTTTCTGACTCAAAGCCTTCTTATACACAATCACTGAGATTCTGTCTGTGATTTTCACAGGGATTCAGTCAACGATTCAGTTTGTGATTCTGCAATTGTTAGCGAATCGCTGTCGTATAAGAAGGAATAAACCTCTGAAGGACATGCTGTTATAGAAAAATAATAACAGTGACAACTTCATCACGCCACCTCACCACTGATTACTTTTCTACATCACGACACCGTGTTTTAGTCGACACCTTATATTATATTATATTATATTATATTATATTATATTATATTATATTATATTATTTAAAGGTCATGATGTAGTGTAATGAATGGTGGCAAAACTACTGAAAATCTAATTCATACTGCCAAGCCTTACTCACACACTTTACTCAGTGTCTGCACGTATGTGTGTTTGTGTGTATTAAGACTGAAAAGGTCACACATGCAGCAGAGTTTCATCCTGGCGTGTCTAAGAACAGCTATAAACCTTATAAAGGCCATTAACAGAGAGATCAGCGAGCTCACACCCTGCACTCCCGTGACACCACATAGAACTGGTCACATTTCTCTACAAACGTCGCCATGACAACGGAACACCCCCTGTCTGGATGAGGGAGGCGGTGCGATAGCCGGAGACTACATCGGGAAACCGGAGCGCTGAGACTGAGCGGACAAAAACAGATTCATTTCCTACAAAATATATGCTATTAGTTGTGATAGCTATGATTTAGAATTTCTCACTCTCACTCTTTATCTTAATATTAAAATGTTGATCATTCACCTGGTAAATTATCATGTTATTTTTACTGATTTTTAAAATATAGTTTTTGTCATTTTTCTCTTGTCAGTGTTTTTATGTCAGGATTTATACAAAACAATAATCCATAACACTGATGTATACTGTTGCAGGAAACTTTTCAGGACGTCTCCTTTGTCATATTTCACATATAGGAACCTTAGTCTTGATTAAGGTTTGATTGCACCACGAGAACCTTATCAGAAACTTTAGTCACTACAGGAACATCTGTAACACCTGCCAACGTAATAAACCAATCAATTTCCCACAAACATAACAAATCCTTGCAAATGTAATAGCTGTTACATTTGCAGCCCTATTATGTTTGTGGGAAATCAAATTCAAAATTTAAATTTGATTTGTCTTGTACCCAACCATACACAGTACAATATACGGTGAAATGCTTAAACAACTGTTCGTGATCTATAAAGGAAAGATAAGATAGAATGAGAAGACAAAAATAGAAAGATTTTTCTGTTAAAAAAAGAGAAAAAATGCAAAAAAAGAGAGAAAAGAATAAGAAAAAAAAATTTTAATCTACAAATTTACAATTACAATAATTTCATTTAGTTGCACACTCAGAAGTGTGTTTTAAAAAATGTACGTAATCTGTTGAATTTTGGAATTAACTAACATTTTTATGTTATGAAGGTGTGAGATCATGTTTATTAAGCGGATTTCAACTGCACACTCATGAGCGCGTATTAAAAAACAGCGGCATCTGTTGAATTTTAAGATGAACTAATGATTTCTTCAAGATCGATTTTGTAACGTATCTTCTCTTTCCGTGGGGTGATTTCGATGAAACAAAGCCTATATGTTGCCTCAAGCTCGGCCAAATGCATGTGTGAATACCTCATTAAAATTGATTCAGTAGTTTTAATGTGATGCATGCACAAACAAACAGACAGACAGACAAAAAATTTTAAAAACATCTTGATGTGCTATTACTCATCTTACGTCCACCCCCAAATTATTTTTTCACAAATATCTTTAATATACTGACACGACAACGTTATAGTTTTATTATGTGTATAGACGTATAAATTATACAAGATGTGCAATATAAAATATAGAGTATAAGAGGGTAAAGATATGGTGTACGAGTAGGTATGACTGCAGCAGTATGAAATTAAATGATGTGTGTGACAGTGATATTGTCCAGGTTTTAAAGTTTCCACAACACGACCTTTTTCTTTGGAAATACAATATAATGTTTTTTGTCATAGCCTCTATTGAACCTTTAAAGATTCATCTTAAGACACACAGACCCAAGGTGGGAACTGAACCTCGACCCTGAAGGTGTGAGGCCACGGTGCTAACCACTACCTCAAGGTGCTTCTAACTCATCACACACACACACACTTACTTTCCATTCTGACTTCAGTGCTGCAAATAAAAAAAACAACAAAGCAATGCCGGGAAGAAAAAAAAAAAATCCTAAGAGCTAAACGGGACGTGATTATAGTAATGTGTCAAGCTTTTATATAACGCAAGAGTCCATAATAGTGATATTTTCAACGGTGGTAAATAATGTCGTTCAATTGAAAATGTCACTTTTGCCCTTTATAATGTTTCCCATGTGCAAACAGTGAGGCCCATTAAGAGATCTTTGTTCTTTTCTCTCCCCGTTTGGGAACGGCCGCTTGTAAACCGCTCAATATTTAGTCCATATCCGTATAATCCTCTGTGGAGGCCAGCGACAAGCTGAGAAAATTCCAAAGCGTTTGTGTGTGTGTGTTACTGTTAGCACTGTGCTGATATTTATTCAGAGAGCAGCTCCACAGTGGGGTGTGTGTGTGTGTATGTGTGCGTGCGTGAAAGAGAGAGAGAGAGAAAGAGAGAGACGGGGGTGTTCAGGAAGGTGTAGGCTGGCTGTGTGGGAGTTTCCATATCTGCGCCAGAATTCGTCGGGCAGCAGGACCGAGTGCCCGAGAACGATCCAAATGTCCCCGTGTGGTGCTCAATCACCTCCCACATGATCGTATTAATAGCGTGAGCAAAGCGAAAAGTGTAAAAACCAAATCAGAACGGGACAACGAGTGAAAAGTCTGTTTGTCTCTCACTTGTCTCTGCTTTTTTTTTTTCCCCCCGTTATAGTTTGCCCTGTACATGTTCTTCAGGAGGCAGTACTCAGGTGGCAAGTTCTCCTGATTTCACACTTATATAACTGAAACTGCATGGAGGATTTAATTTCTATTCTAATCCAGTACTTGTGGTGATAATTCATAGCATCACAGGTCACATCACATGCAAGCAACGTCAATCAATCATAACATCATAAGTGTAAATACCTTTACACTTGTCAGTATTTCCTTGATAGTGCATCTAACGCATGTCCTGGGAACACTGGGTGCGAAATGGGAGAATTCACCACACATACGATTATATATTTTTATATTTATATATATATATATATATAGGGCCATTAATGTTGGAAACCATTAAACCAATAAATGGAGGAAAACAACATAAACACAAAGATAACTCTCCAAAAGACAGTACTCTGAGCTCGGGATCAAACCCAGGGCCTTGGACAGGATTAGGAGTGGGTAATTGGACAAAGTAACACAATATAGCCCAATGAGTCAAAACCTCATGACTGCTTACAGTTTAAATTATTATTTTTAACAACAAACTCTGGGATATATTACGTAGTAAGCAAAGAGCTGGCTCTGAAACTCGAGGTGTTGGATTCAAGAAAAATGAGTAAATTGGACAAGAGCCAGATAGTTTTTGCCAAAAAACAGTCATGAGTACCTACTGACAGAAGCAGAAGAAGGGACAAACTACAAACTAGTAATAAAGCACAAGGCTCACCAATGCAGGAGGGTAACAGAGGTTATCTCGTCTGGTCTGAATGGACCTCAGGGAACTCAAGGTGGGGTAAACCCTGGATGGGGTTCCTACGCATCCCAGGGCATAGGCACACCATGCATTATGGGCAATTTGGAAATGCCAATCAGCCTACACTGCATGTCTTTGGACTATAAACGAAACTGGAGTACCTGGAGGAAACCCATCAAGCATGGGAAGAACATATGAACTCCAATGAACTTGGAGATGCAAGGTGACAGTGCTAACCTTGAAGGCACCGTACCACCTAACATGGAACAAGCCCTAAAAATGATAATGCCTATGGGAGGAATGTGATATGTGATGAAGAGCAGAGAGGATCTTGGAGCGAGATCGGGAAGACGTTGCAGTACGAGGATACACGATGGGAAGAAGACAATCCAAGAGACTGAAGAGAGTATGATGCTCTGCGTAATGTTATACTTGGGAAACCAAGGTCTAGGCCTTCAAATGAAAGTCAACTGGACACGTGCCACCTACCTAAACATCGCTGAGGACAAGGTAGACGTAGGTGCGTCTTTCAGCTGGATAACGCAACAACAGCCATGCACCAAGGAGACTTTAAATGTTAAATGTTAGAACGTTG
>JAQMYG010000007.1:24679508-24699280 GCA_030014215.1 Clariallabes teugelsi
ACAAACACATATATATATATATATATATATATATATATATATATATATATATATATATATATATATATATCTTGCATGCACTGTATACTGAAGATCAGTTTACACCATTGAGACACTTCCTGCAGTTCTTCTTCCCAATTAGTCCAATAAATAAGTCGTAAGCGTTTATGTTCATCAAGACCCAACCTGAATGCATTATTATGATTATTATTGTTGTTGTTGTTGTTATTATTATTATTGTTATTATTATTATGAAGTGAATAAAGACACTTGTTGTAGGATGTTTGTTTTTTTTAACACAAACGCCTCACCCTGTATGTGCTGGTTCACGACATTTTCCAGCCGGTTGAGTCGCTCTATAATCCGCAGAGTTTCGCCCTTCTTGTCGCCCTCCAACTTCCTGGCCGGGACGGGCACCGGCACTTTGATATACACGCTGGCGATGTAGTTCGTCACCCATCCGACGTAGAGCAGACATACGATGTTGGTCATGCCGCTGAGGATCACACACGTCGACACCAAAGTTTTGGTTCTCCTGGTGCACGCCATGCCGACATGCCTGCGTGCCTGCTTGCGTGCGTGCGAGCAGCGCGAGCGCCTCGGCAGCCGGTGTGCGCGCGGACCAACGGAACCGCCTCACTCTTCTATTTCTTCTTCTTCTTCTTCTTCTTCTCGCCTAATAAAGTAGCATTCCTCAAGGTGACCTGCTTCTCTCCATCCGCACGGTGTAATCTCTTCTACAAGTATTTTTGTTTATTATGTTTATCTCTCTCTCTCTCTCTCTTACGCGGACGGTCCTGCTCCGACATGTACGCGCGCGCCTTCCATCGCGAGCGCTCTCTCGCGCTCTCTCTCTCTCTTTCTCTCTCCCCCTCTCTCTCGCGCTCTCTCTCTCTCTCTCTCTCTCTCTCCAGTAAGTAGCGTTTCTATAGGAACGAGCAGGCAGCCAAGGAGCGCGCGCTCCATCCTCTCAACCAATCAGACGAGGCAAATGAGTTGCCTTCAATTAGACAGCAAGCCAATCGCAACGAAGTGGGCGTGTCCAAACGGACCAAACACAGCATCAAGGAGATTCTAGTTCTAGTAATTAATTTTTTAAAGGTTTTAATTTGCTTATCTAGTTATTACTTTTTTCTTGTTTATTTTTATCTGGACTACTGTAAAGTATAAGCTGTACATATAGCTCTGGGTAATCTTAACATAATACTTAATACATTTTTTTTGTTTATTTGTATAAGGCGTTTATTCGTACTGCGGCGGCAGGGTGGTGTAGTGGTTAGCACTTTCTGTGGCCTCGCACCTCCATTGCCCGGGTTTGATTCCCACCTAGGGGTCTGAATGCATGGAGTTTTCATGTTCCCCCTGTGCTTGGTGGGTTTCCTCTGGGTGCTGTGGTTTCCTCCCACAGTCCAAAGACATGCGGATTAGGCTAATTGGTTGATTAGGCTTCTCAGATTGCCATAGTGTGTGATTGAGTGTGAGTGTTGACCGGATGTCCGTGCACGTGCAAATGTAGAAGCAAGAGCGACAAAGTGACAAAGCGACAACATGACATTATAATACTTTGTGATAATGAGGTGATGAGTTGAGGTAGAGGGAGGAGAAACAGTAAACAGTTAACGTTCCTTGTAAGTAGCAGCAAAGATTTCATGGATGGATGGATTTATATGTACATAGTCTGTGTGTTAAGTGATAATTTCATGCATCGGCCTTCTATATTACTCTGTATCCAAAGCGAATTATGACAAACCATGAACATATATAGTTTTTTAAAAAACTATTGTTAGATTTATATTTGAGATGAAACGGTCGATCTGCCAGTGACCAGAATCGGCTGGTTTTCAGTTTGATTGCCCGTAACCGGTGGTCAGCCGATCAGCCTCTGATATAAACGATTCTATACCAAAAGAAGTGGCGCAACAGAAACACATTTTTGTTACATTATCAAAAATCGTACACATTTAAAGCCTCCAATCACTCCTTTTCTCCATACAAGAAAATTAGTCTCACTCCCACTTACTATACAAGCTTACACCTGTCTCAAAACACCGCGAGCCTTAACTGGACGAAAATTGTGTGCATGCAAGCGTGCGCGCGTTAGAAGCCGCATGTGTCCGCGTGCTCACAATCAAGTTGAATTTTGAGACTATGGAGGCATTTGAGGCCGAAAAACATCGCCATTTCTTTATAATTTTAATAATAATGGCAGAGGACAAAGGTACGTGCTGCTCAGTTAAATGTTAAAGTCCTGTATTTGAATGGGCTGCATTTACTTACTCATTAAACTTTTTTTAAAGGTTTAAAATCGTAACAAAATCAGGGAAAACTGTAATATCGAATCAGGATATTTATAAAATTGTTATACTTATAGAATTGCAATTTTAATCGAATCGGTACCTGGGTATTGTGATAATATGGTATCAGGATGCGACTGGTGAATCCCATTCCTAATACATAGTACTGTATATACACCAATTAGCCATAACATTATGACCACCGCCAGGTCAACTGAACAATATTGATCACCAATTATACACCAATAAACTAGTGACAGGATCATGGGCACCCAAGACTCACCCATGCCCATGAGGACCAAAGGCCAACCTGTCCGGTCCAATGTCAGGATGCAGCCAAAATGCAGCACATGTCGCAGAAAAAAAACAATGCTGACCATGATAGAAAGGACACCCAGTACACCTCAGGCTGCCACACACGGGGCTCAGAGGCAAAGAGCCCAAGGCTTCCGACCCGGTCTCCAAACTGCCCAGATCCAAATCCGATAGAGCCCAAGTTCAATCCATGGAGATCCCACCCCACAGCACATAACACCCAAAGGATGCACTGATATACAGTACATTCTGGTTTGCAGACATCACAGCACACCCCCAGAGCCCCTCCGGAGTCACACCCTAAGGGGCTGGAGCCACCCCGGTGGCACAAAGGGAGCTCAAAACTTAGGTGGTTTTATTGTAATTTTGTTTTACTGCTGATTAGCTGATAGGAGGCCAAAATGTAATCACTTAGGCAAAATAATTTAGCAAAATAACATAACTCGACTTTGCAGTTTTGAGAGAAAAATGGTTGGTTTCTTTTGCTGTATTATAAGCTGGTAGAAAATAATTATACATCACTCCTTTGAGTCACAAGAGTGTTAAAAAGCACAAATGCCAAAATTCATTTTGCCCAATGAATAAATCCAATGCATTTGTATATGTCGTCATGTAAATATGCAATTATATAAAGAGTCAGCCAAAAAAATGTATACACACTTCAGAAAAAGAAAAATAGTATGATGTATGTTACAATATTATAATATTAATAATATTATCATATAATTATCATAATATTATCATATGCGTCTTCTTTTCCTGAAGTGTATATAAATTCTTTTGGCTGACTCTGTATGTATAATTGCATATATATTTCATATATTTATTTCATTTTGCTGTCAAACAGTTTATTCATAAATGAAGTGATATGAATGACAAGATTTCTATCCACTATGAACATTCTAAAAGAAAAAAAACTTATAACTGCATCAAAGGAACCTTCCAACATAAGTGCCCTGATCTTCAGTGGCATATGAGATCAAATTTATAATAAAAGACTGAAATTCTGATTCTATGTATCTTTCAGCTTCATTTTCTTTTGTAGATATTGCTCTCTTCACAAATATTGATGTGCATCCTGGTTCCGAAATGCAGCAAACCCTGTGCTAGTAATAGTTCAAACCTTCTGAAAGAAAAATGTATAAAAATATATCATGATTTTCAGCAAAAATGTTTCGTTATGGACAACCTTGTGTGCCTGCAGGCAATAATTTGCCAAAATAAGTGAAAGTCTGACAATGGCATTTATCTCATTTTGCTGTCAAACTGTTGAAAAAAAAAAAAAGTAAAAGAACCGAGGAAAAGTAAAGAACTGACTTTTTTCTTTCTTTCTTTCTTTCTTAAAGCTGCCACTTTCTGGACTCAGATAAACACACACCACAGGGCAGATACAGAAGATTTATTTTACTGGCTTTAGGGATCTGAATGTAAACAGGGTCATTAAGGAATTAATGAAGACTGATATTAAAGTGCAGTTACAGGGCGCTGTGTGTGAAAAGGTTGATATATTTTATAGCGTATCATTATGACATAAGGTACTGTATGTTGCTGCCTGGGGAGAACTAAATAAGCCTGTGAATATTTTAATTGCTTTTAAAGGTGGTGTCAGTTCATTTTAAATACACGGTATATTTACAATGATTGCATGTAAAAGGTATCGAGAGCAGCTTTATTCAACCGTTTAATCAATCAGAACATCAATGACCTGATTATCGTCTATATAAAGTGTCGATGAAAACTGTAGAGGAGAAGTAATGAGTTTAGATTAAATGTAGATTTCTTTTTTCAAACTTGAGACTCATGTCACGGGTTTTATTCCATGCTGGAGGAAAAAAAAAAGCATGGTGGTGCTTTTAAAGGCCGTATAGAGCCTGGTATAAAAGATTGATGCTGGTAATTGCTTCAAGGACTCGAGAAGCACACTGATGTGTAAGTGCCTTGGTAATAAGCCCTAAAGGGGTTTGGCTGTAGAGCTACACCACTTATAATCTGCATTCCTGCTCCCTCTCTGCATCCTCCAGCATGTTTCGCGAAGAGGAATGATCTTATTGATGTGTTCTTTTCTGTTTGAATGCTTGTAGGTGAAAAACAATACAGTAGAATGCGACGGCGCTCTGGAGGCTGGGTGAGAAATGACAAGAAGTCATCGTCAAGCTCTTCTGTCAAAACAACAGTATTCATGATGTCGATAAACATGAAATCATCCCGACTCTCAGATTTCGCTCTCATATTAAGGCAATAAATCATGTCTAACTGGAATCGTGGCATACAATTTCATAAATAAAAAAAAAAAGTTGACAAAGATGACGAAATCAGTGATTAAAGAAAAATGATCAACAACGACAACGTTAACGTCACCACCTGTACTGTAACAGTGTGTCCTGAAGCGCTTTATTCTTCTTATACCACATTCTTCTTATATTACAACAATTTCTAATTATTGATTTATTAACGCCATTCAATAATTTGTATCCGCTTATAGTTTATACATTTATTAATCCTGTGCTATAATCAATCATTCCCTCGCCAGATTTTCTTCTTCGATCTGGAAGTCAAAAACTTACACACTTTTTCACCTTACCAGAAAACTGCAATCTGGGAACTGCTGAGTCGTGAAGATGCCAAAAAGAACTGCTTTATGTGACACTAGAGACTTCTTCTAATCATTTCCTTACACAAAAATCCATCATTTAATTAGAACAAATATTATGCACCACCTTTAGTTTTGATTGCATCCCACAACGTGGTTCATGTATGAAAATGATTCCTCGTGCACCCAGAAACACTCTTTCACAGTTTGTACTGGAATATGGTCAGGGGTGAAAAACCTGCATAGATAACCTGGTCATTCAGGTCGTCAGCTGACTTCACTTTATTGCCACATAACATTAATGAGTCTCGACCTGAGCGACTGAAGCAACCCCAGATCATAACACTGTCTCCAGAGACGTGTACAGTGGACACTATGCATGATGGGTGCATCGCTTCAATGCTCTTCCCTTCTTACCCTGACACGCCCATCACTCTGGAATAGACTTAATCTGGTCACATCAGGTCACATGACCTTTTCCCATCACTCAAAGTCAAGTCTTTCTGCTTCCTAGTCTTTTTCTGATGAGTCTTACTAACAAGTGGTTTTCTTATGGACACACAGCTGTTTAGTCCTAATCCTGAGTTTCTCTTACTCTGTCTTACTTGCACTATTAAACATTTTTACTCTATTTTTTCAGCACTATCCTTGATAATGTTTCGGAGAACTCTTAACCCAATTCCAGTCATTTTAATGCTAATCTGCCCCATCTGAAACAGCCAGGCAGTGTCAAAGTTCCTGTGTTACATACAGCAGTGAGTTGTTACTATAGAAACAATACCATAACAGGACGAGGGCATGAATTATTATAAACCCGTGATTTGCAGCTGCACTACTGTCAGAGTTCCTGATATAGAGCATTAATCAACACCAACGGCCTCGCGGTATAATGCATTTTAATGACCTCGGTACAAGGCTAAATATATATATATTTTTTTTTTTTCTCCACCATCCGCCATCCGTTGCAGTTCCAGAATGGCTATTCTGATTTACGTCGGACGTATGAGTTTTCATTTCCTCAGTTCAATCATTTAATCAGGTCGAGTTCTCCCCAAGATACACGCTGCATATATATATATTTTTTATTGTCTTATTGATGACATTGTAAATTGAGTGCAGCAGAATTCCATTAGAAAGGTGCAGCAAATCGTCATCCTCCATTTAACACCGGAGTCGTGCGAGATCCTTGTCTTAGTCACTGATTGAAAACAGCAGTTGGCCATCAGCTCCTTCTGCTTTTCTTCTGTCTGGTTTATAAGGAGGGTGTTTCCACTTGTCTGTTTCTAAACATGGCTTTCCATCAGGCTCGGGAGGAAAGTCTTGCTAACACACCCTTGTTGATTTCCTCCTCGCAATTTCCACTCTTATGTTTTTCAGTCTTTTATTGTTCTGGGTTGGTTTTTTTTTTTTTTTTTTTTTTTGGTTGTTGTTTTTTTTCTTCAGGAGAGAAGCAATTCAACCTGACGGTAGATTGCTGGAATTCAAATAAAAGGATCTGTCCTAGTGTGAGGATGTTTTTCGCCCGGAGACTATAAAGCACTTCAGGATAAGGGCACTTGGCAAATCCTTTAAATTTGGAACGTAGGAATCTGTTTCTGTCTCCGTATTTGATTAGGGCTTCAAGTATTCAGAAAAAAAAAAAATGCACTCAGAAACCTTTAAAACGATGTAGAAATTCAGAAAGTGCACATGCTTTTCCTTGTGTGTGTTCCAGTTCCTTTGTTTTGATTTGAATTGAACTCCTTCCCTTCCCAGCGTGTCCTCGTTACACCCTGAGCATTTGGTCTATTTAAAAACCTGGGCTTTAGTTTCATGGCTGTCATGCAGCTTTTCGAGATGTGTTTTCTTCTGGTCTAGTTTTTGGAATTCTGGTTCTGACAGTTCCTCATCCTCAGCTACATCACTCGAGTTTATCGCTGGTCCAAATTAGAGACTCAGGACTGTTTTTCAGGACTATTTTTTTTTTTTACTAAGGATGCTGTAACAACATCATGCAGCACTGGACATTCTATCTTTGTCTGGGAAAAATATGAAGGGTGTTCAAGTCAAAGTGGGACTTTTGATTTTACAGAATTACAGAACACAACTGCCTTTATTTTTTTCTCTATATAATCCGCTGCTACACTAACGCTTGAACACCATAAAGGTAGAAGGTTTTCTTACTGAATGTTTCTCAGAGCTGTGATCAGACTGCCTTCTTCGTGTCTGGCCTCCCGGGAACTCCTTAAATGGCCCAAATATGTGGAAATGGCTTGGAGCGAGGTCAGGACTGTACAGGGGGTGTGGAAATAACTCCTAGCCGAGTTGCTGTAATGTAGAAGTGGTGTTGGTGAATGACTGTGTGTACAGTTCCCACACACAGATGCGTCTCTCCTGCAAGTCGGCGTGGATCAGGTGTTCCACTCGCTAAAGGACTGCAGTGGACTGTACTGTACAGTCGTCTTTTGAAATGTTTGCACCATTCGAATGTTTTCTTTTCAGAAAGAAGTATGTCTTTAGACGTCGTTTGAAGCCTGAAAGTGACTCAGGAGTACGAATATCTCGGGAAAGGTTCATTCCGCCTCCCGCTGTAGGTGCCAGAACGGAGAAGAGTCTTGATGCATGACCTCCTTGTACCCTGAGAGAAGATGAGACCAAACGAGCCATGCTGCTCATTTATACAGAACGCACAAAGCAGGAAGAAGAAAGATTCCAGGAAATAGCTATTGTCCAGAGACTTCGTTCCTATACTTGAAAAAAAGGGACTTTAATTTAATGCATTTACTGCATCATTAACTCACTCAGAAACACCTATTTAATTGTAAAATGAGTGTTGACTGGAACACGCAGCGTCTGTCACATTCCTGTGCGAGCGTAGGAATTGAGATCCACAGCCAATAAGCTACAGAATGTGTTCTCGGTGCCTGTGGCCAACTAATCTGGTTTAAAAAAAGCAGCGAGGTTTATTGTCCCTCGGAGCGTTCTCCGTCATAACTCTCACGCAGAGGTAACAGAAGAAGTGTGTCCAGAACGATGACGAATGCCACGGCAGAATGAGAGAAGGGCTGCACCGGGGTGAAGCGTGGATGATGGAGGTACAGAGCGTCGGACCCTGCGGGATGAATCTGTACTCTGGACCAGATTAAAGACGGCTAATTATGACAAATCTGTGCTCCATGGGAACGCAGCGCTGTGCTTAAAAATTATGACTCAGATTGTTTATCTGCGCTCGCACTCCGCCAGCCCACAGCACATTAGATCATTTTCTGATATTTCATCTTCCAGCAGTTACGATGAAGAATAAGCAGAGCGAAGTTTTATGTCTTATATAAAGCTTAGATAAAACTGATGAAGGTCATCAGTTTGAATCCGTTAACCTTCGACTACTCAGCTCGGTCGTAAGCCTCTTTGGATAATGAAATGTACATTGTTAGAACACTTGCATGAATGGTTTTCTCAGGGTAAAAAAAATAAATAAATAAAAACCAGCAGCCGGCAGCGATTCATGTAACAACCAACCAATTAAAAAAAAAAAATTTAAATAAATGACAAGAATAGAAAAACAATTGGACAGAGGGATGAGGAATAGAGGTCAGGCAGCGATAGGGCATGGCATTGTTTTCTACTAGATGGACACCCATTAGGGCACTTCATCATGCATCTGTGCATGTAACTGAACCCTATAGGGCACTGCATTATGTTTTCCTGACTTAAAGGACACTCTTTAAGGCACTTTTTCATGTTTGCTCAACTAGAAGACATGGATTAGGAAACTTTGTCAAATTAATTTGGCAAAGTTAAATTACAAAGTTAACAAAGTTAAATTACACCCATTTGGCCACTGCATGAATGTTTTCTCCACTAGAAGGCCATCAAGTAGGGCACTTCCTCATGTTCTCTGCATCATGGTTTCCTAACTACAAAGACACCCATTAGGGCACTTCATTGGGCAGTATATCATGTTTCCACCATTTAACGGACATCCATTAGAACCTTTCATCACCTTTTCTCTACATGTAGCTGAACCCTATAGGGCACATTTTCTTGACTTAAAGGACGCACATTAGGGAATGTCATCATGTTTTTTCCATAAGTAGCCGAATCCTTTAGGGCACTGCATCATGTTTTCACAACAATAAAGACATTCATTAGGGCATCTCATAGGGAACTACATCATGTTTTCTCCACTCAGTGGTTAAAGACACCCATTAGGGCACTTACAGTAATCTTGTTTCTCCACATGTAGACAAATCCTTTAGGGTACTGCATTGTGTTTCCACAACTATAAGGATACCTATTAAGGCACTTTGTCATGTTGATCTGCGTGTAGGGGAAGCCTATATGGCACTGCCATGACATGTTTTCTTAACCATAAGGACACCCATTAAGGAACTTCTTTGGGCACTACATCATGTGTTTTCTACATCCATTTGTTTGTTTCATCAGTTTTTTCCCCTACGTATAACTGAACCCTATAACTCCACAACTCCAGGTTCCGGGTTTGATTCCTGCCTTGGGTCTGTGTGCATGGAGTTTGCATGTTCTTGGTGGGTTTCCTCCTTGTACTCCGGTTTCCTACCACAACACGAAAACATGCAGATTAGGCTAATTGGTGTTCGCAAATTACCTGTAGTGTGTGTGTGTGCACCCTGTCCAGTGTGTACCCTGCCTCCTCCCCTAAGTCTCCTGGAAGACCCTGTATACAGGATAAAAGTGCTATAGACGATGAGTGAGAATACCTACTTATATAGGGAAACTTATCATGTTTTCTAGACTAAAAGGGTCACTGCATCAAGTTTTCAACACTAGAAAGACATCAAATAGCGGACTTCATCTTTATTTTCGTGTAGGGAAAGTTTATATATATGTAAATAATTTAGGGCATATAGAATATAGGGGAAGTCTATAGGGCACTGCATCATGTTTTCTTATCTATAAGGACACCCATTAGAGCACTTCATTGGGCACTACATCATGTTTTCCCACTAAGGATACCTATTAGGCAGCCTCATCATTTCTCCACATCTACAGTAGGTGACAATATAGGGTACAGTATCAAGTTTTCATGACTTACAGGCCACCTATTAGGGCACTTCATCATGTTTCACCACAGGTAGCTGAACCCTATGGGGCACTGCAGCATGTTTTTCTCAGCTAGCCAGACACCCATTAGGGCACTTCATCATGTTTCATCGTATGTAGGTGCACCATATAGGGCAATGCTTCATGTTTTGTCGACTAGGACACCTAATAGGGAAATTTCTCATATTTTCTTGACTTAAAGGACAGTCATTAGGACCCTTCATACCGTAGCCCCACTGGAGACTGAAGGCCTTTTTTTTCTCATTTGAAGGGCAGACTTCTTTACTTTCTTCACTTCATTTTATCCACTGTACCCTTATCATGTTTCATCTACTGTACAGACACTCTAGAGAGCACAATCGTTATTATTATTTTAATAACTATAGGGACAACATCAGTGCAGAGAAATATACATTCAAACAGATGTAGAGTATGATCTATTTAAAGGCCATGTGTATAGCAACTGAATTAGGTCTTACAGTATAAGGTGATGTAAATACCTACTGATGCTGCTGCCGGACTTGCTGGAGCAAGTGCAAATGTGTGAATTGTCTGCAGATGGTGAAAACGTATTGTATTACTCTTTATATAGTGGGTGGCACATATGGCAAACTGGCACACATGGATGGTGTAACAAATAAACAATCCCCCCCTTATGAATGGTTTGTACTGTAACTATCATAATCCTGTCAAACCCAAATATTGATAACATGCATTACAAGCGGTAACATAACACAGGTCAGGCGAGGCGTATTCAAGCACAGATCTTTATTACTCTTAATGCAAGCAAATAAATGTGAACATAACTACAGGGTTATTAGGTAAGGAATACAACAACTATGAGCAAGGCTCAATGAGTCATGTGATACACAACACTCAGTTGTTTTTAGTCTTTCAGGACTCGAAACAGTGGACCATCCCATCCGTACAACCGCTTGGCACAAGTTTTATGCCGGATGCCCTTCCTTACACAACCCTCCCATTACGTACTGTACTGTATATCCGGACCTGAGACTGGCACTACATCCAGTTGCTGGGGTTTGAGCATCGTGTGGGAGTTGAACCTTGGTTTTCCGCATGGCAGGTGAGAAACCTACCGCTGAGTCACCAATACCCTGATACACAACACGAAAGTTAGACAGAGAGAGACACCGAGAACTGAAACGTCAATAAACAGGAACGAGACAATGAGACGCAAGAGAAAGCGATTAGGGACGAGTGGCATGCTGGGGCATGATGGGAAAAACAAAAGATAACCACTTTTAAATTCTCGTGTCTTATTTATAAGCAAGAAACTGTTACTATTGGTTTAAGGATTAAAACCTTTCAGTCATGACATCTGCTTATCCGGATGTCCATAAAGCAGGAAATTTTATTTAGAACCGAAGAAAGCATCAGATTTGTGTCAATAAAAGATTACGAAAGCCAGACAAGTAGCACTCTTGTGATTTGCTGTTTCCATGGACTCCACTTGCCAGGAGATAAATGTCTGCGAGCCGTATCAATGCGTCCATCTCTCTCCTTGTGTCAGCCGCGTGTGAGAGAATGACTCAGCCTCGCATGATCGATGCTTTCTCATCAAATGGACTCGCCCACTGTCCGAGTTATCGGCTCTCAGCTGCGAGGCCTGGGATAAAAAATAAATAAATAAATAAATAAATTAAAAGAGGTCTGCTGGGTGATTATATGACACACACACACACACACAAACCTCAGTCACATGACTCGAGAAACAACAAATACTGTATTCCTCATGAGAAAAAGATCAGCTTGTTAACGATGTCTTCGAGTCTCGGGCTTGTATATCGCTCAAGTGCTTCACGTTACTGATTGAAGGGATTAGATCACAGCAGGAGGATTTGTGCAATGTGGAGAGATTACGTACAATCATGAGACATTACCCAGGTTTCGAAAATGATCAGCTTTTATCACAAGTGCACTTCAATCCATGGAAGTGGCTAATTTCTAAATACAATTGGAAAAAAGTTTGCACACCTGGTGTTCAAATCAAACTTCGATTCTTTTTTTTCTTTATTTCTTTTCGGGGTTTTTTTTTTTTTTTTTTATTGATTTGGTTTATTTCTCATTACAATGATTTTCCAGTCCTGTTTTTTGCCAGTTGGTGGAAACTTCTTATTGGTTCTTATAAAGGAGGATTTATTCCATTCATTTAGATGTAATTTTATCAAACAAAAGCAAAAACAATACAGTAGTTAACTACAAGTATCAATATCCCCACTAGTATTAGATCAATAACAATTTCTTCATGCATTTCCAGTATTGAGTATTTTGTTTTATCCCATGCTGTTTAATGCAAACTAAATGCATGTTTGTTGTTCTGCATCTGCTCCGTGAATAAATAGAAATGCTTCATTTGATTCAACACAGAAGTGGCTTTTTTTCCTCCTCATAAACACTGAGTTATATGTCGAGTGTCACGGTGTGCATCATCTCAGTAGTTGTACTCTTGTAAATCTGTAATTATGTATTGGCCTCCGCAATCTGTTCAACATAATTAGAGCTGAAATGGCAAGTCGAGAATAAAATTAAGCTTACCACCTGTCATTAAACTATGTTTCAGTGAGTAACAAACTGAACCGCGGTTCATGTAGATGAGGATCGTGTAGTTAAGTGCGCATGGAGTGTTTACGTTGGTAAGAATTTTTGCCGAACTAAAGAAAGTTTAGGGATGTAATTGATTTAAGTGATATTATTTTACATCAAATGCAGGTGTAAAGTACCGTGCAGGATCCATCCGCTTCCAAAGAGCCAGACCCATCCCACGGCCCTGACTGGTTCTTGGTTCCCCCATAAAATCCTACAATCGCCCCCGAGGGTGACCAGTCAATCATTCAAGATCATCTAACTTGAGTCATGAACCATGAAATGCAGATGATTTACAGATGATCAGGTGGTGATTAGTGTACTGGTGATGCTGAATGCCGAGTGGTTGGAACAGACGAGAGGGGAAATGAGGTCGCTGCTGACGTTGTTACATAAACAACTGATTTTTGAAGTGAATCTTTAGGCACTTTGCAGGTTGACGCAGTAAAATATTCCTTCTCGTTTCTTTAATTTAATCCACACCATTTAATTTTATTTAACATGAAGAATTAAGGAGGTGTTCAAGACTTTTGCACAATGCTGTAGATCTGCGCATTACATAATAAAGCTTTACAGAACTCCTGCAAATAGGACGTTTTTAATCCCATGTTTTAATCAATTTACTATTTACAAGAATAAATAAATAAATAAATACATTCTGGAAATAGTAACCATGAGAAATTTGCAAGAAAATATCAGGGGAAGTCATAACAAAAATAATAACTGACCAATTATAATTTGAAAATAGTCTTTTTCTATTCTATCTAATAAATAAATAATCAAAATCCATGTCATTCTGCCTCGTATATACAGTACAGCAACACAGCTGAGGGTCGAACACACACCTTATACTGTTATGGTAATATCTCAGATGTTGCAAACAGGTTTCCATGGAAGCATATTGATTAAATTACACTAAAAGGCTACCGGCATTGATGATGTATCCAAAAAAAAAAAAGAAGAAAGAAATGTATACAAGCTGGTTGAAAAGCCCACCGAAATAGCTGACACATCAGTCTGGGCGTTGAATCCAGATGAAATAAAATAACACACAAGGACATGAGATTAGAGATTGGAGATGACAGCATTAGGAGAAGATTGAGACTTGAGACTCTGTTATGTGGACAGGGTGGCCATTTGGGGTCCATGATACAGAACAAAAGACATAAAGTTCCCCTGAAGTGTCCTCTGTATACCATGCCTATGTACTGTAAATGTACACGATGATTGTATATACAGGTGGGAACTAAAGTAACTGCACATACAGTTTTTAATAAAAAGAGAAAATGAAAGTGGATATCCTAAGTGGGCCTTCAACAAAATAGCTTCCAGAACCAAAAGTAGGACGACAGAGAGAGCTGAGATTCAGACGCAATGGAAAAATCTTATCATCCCATATGTGGCTGGAGTGTCAGAACAGCTAAAAAGGATTTTTGGAAAACACAGCATACCAGTTCACTTCATCCAACCAAGACAGAAACACTAAGACAGAGACTCGTCCACCCCAAAACATAAGAAGAGTGTGCGGTTCAGTGCAGTACAGAAAACAACCTTTTCATAAAAGGTTGTATCAACACAGAAGGAGCAACACCTCAGGGCCGAAAAATAGCAGCATACCTTCACCTGAAGGACAAAGGACACGCGTTTGAGGATGATGGTGTACAAATTTTGGACGGAGAGGATAGATGGGGTGAAAGAAGCCATCTATGTGCGAGTGGAAAATGCTTCTCTTGACTGAGGTGGAGGTTATAGAGACAACCTGTCTCCTATTTCTCATGCTGCCCTTTTATCCATCCCGAGGAAGATCAAGACCCCTTCACAGTTCCAACAAGAAAGTCACACTTAAGGACTCCCTTTACTCTCTCTGGTCATTTAACCTTAACGACTCTCCCTAATCTTTCTCTATTGTCTTCCTAACAGCTCTCTCTAATGACCCTCCCTCCTACTATCACCTTCTCCATTGTTTACGTAACGAGCCTTTTCAGACCGGGAGGATCCTTTGACCTTGGAGGACTCAAATATGAGGAACTTTCCAACTTACCTTAGACAGAAGAAGCTACATGATAGGTTGATTAATTTTCTATGAGAGCAGCTTCGACAATAGTGAAACAGCAAATCAAAGATTTACACTTTAATGCACTTGTTCCATTAATAATAAATAAGAAAGGTTCGCTTATTTGTCACATGTACTTTATAGCACATTACGTTTTTGTTGCATATCCCAGAACAAGTATAGTTAAAGGCCTTGCTCAAAGGCTCGACAGTGGCAGCGTAGCTGTGCTGCAACTTGAACCTCCAATCAGTAAACCAGGACCTTAATGGTTTTGTATCATGGAGGTGCAAGGCGACAGTGCTAACCAGTACCCCACCTTTCCACCTTACTTCACAACAGAGGTGAAGCTATAACATTCCCAGTAGAAGCATGATTTCTGAAGGTTTTCTATCTTATTAACTTGTAAGTGAGGCTGATGAGGAAGCACGGAATTAAATGCAACTATAAATGTAAATAAAAATTACACAGTTAAAATCCCCAGTGTTGATTTAACGCCTTTGAAGTTCATTTGAGTGGCCGAGTGCTCGCTGGTAAAGTGCTCGTCCTATCATCCAGAGATCGCGAGTTCGAATCCCAGCTGTTCCTAGAGAGAGCTGATTGGCTGAGCTCTTTTAGAGGGGAGGGATGGGAGGCACTTGGCGGTCTCACACCAATCACGGCTCTACAGCCAATAGCAATGTCTTCCGCAAGTGTCATACGCTGCTCGCAATGGTACGTGAGCTGGGAGGATACCATTGCGAGCAGCAATAGTACGTGATGGTATATATATATATATATTTCAAATAGTTCAAATAGTTCAAATAGATCTATACAAATACTGCAGGATGTTCATTTTACACACTTGTGTTTATTCAACTCAGGACATTTGGCTGTGCAGTGTACAGTTACTTTAGTGCTATAAGATGAATGAAAGCACTACTGTTATAGATAATAACAATGACTCAGCTGATCGGTGATTATCTTCTTAAAACATTGCGCTCCAGAGTGTGTAATTTCTCTCCTTAC
This sequence comes from Clariallabes teugelsi, assembly GCA_030014215.1. Classification (NCBI taxonomy): domain Eukaryota; kingdom Metazoa; phylum Chordata; class Actinopteri; order Siluriformes; family Clariidae; genus Clariallabes; species Clariallabes teugelsi. The sequence goes on from JAQMYG010000007.1 coordinate 24,695,431, forward strand.
TTGCCTGATTTGCCTTCAGGTGCTGATGCACCATGGAAATAAACTGGGCTCTCCGAAGCAGGAGGGCCGAGTTTCGGGAACGTGCTGTCAGTAGATGCGACAGAGACAAATGCTACATGCTCTATGATCTTCTTCTCGGCTTAATTGGCGTCTTCCGTCTCCTCTCATTACATCAGATCTCCTAACATCTAAAGCGTCTCCCTCAGTGGGCTGTGAAACACACAACTCCATTCAAACATCTTTGCTATGCCTGTAAGTTATTCTTAGCGACTGACATCCGTATGGTAAGTGGTAATTATGACTGATTTATAACCACGGCTGATTTACGATCATGCACAAGCTCGTCTCTACAGCTTTGATTTGCAGCAGTGTTTAGCAATTAGCTTCGACATGAGCGCTCAAAAGCTTTACTAGCCACTACAAGTGTTGAGGAAAGCGATAAAGGAACATGATGCTTACAGATAATAAGAACAGAAATGAAAGACTACAAAAGAAATATGACCATGCCTTCATCTAGAAACACAAAAAAAACATCATATGTGAAAGAAGAAGATGAAAGTGTCTTAAGGAGAATCATTACTGGTGATGAGACACGGATTCATCACTATTAGCCTGAGAGTAAACGACAGAGTCTGGAACAGAAACATCCTCAATCGCAGAGCGAGAAAAAGTTCAAAAGTCAACCATCAGCTGGGAAATTCATCAACGCTTACAGTTTTCTGGGATTCTCAAGGGCCAGAAGTATTGGAACATCATCAGGTAAAAGGTTTAACAATCAACAGCGCTCCTTACAGTGAGACGCTTATTGAAGAGCTGAAGTCTAAACTTCGGATTAAACGCAGAGGACTGATATTCGAGGGCTTTCTGATCTTGCATGATGATGCACATCTGCACACTTCTGCCCACACTGTCGACACTCTGCAAAAACTTTGTTTTGAGTCCTCCCTACTGATCTCGCTCCATCTGACTTTGACCTGTTTGGTCCCATGAAAGCAGCTCTACGAGGACGATTCATTTCTGATAAAGTGAAGTGAAGACAGCGGTGCATCCACTGCTCACAGCTCAGCTTAAAACGTTCTTCAAAGATGGAATACCAAAGCTTGTTGACCTGGAGCAGTGTCCATAATGTTTTAAGAAGATAATCACCGATCAGAGTCATTGTTATTATCTATAACAGCACGTCCAGATAGAAAAGGTGTATTGAAAAGAGAGGAGATTATGTCAAATCTGGAGCCTATCCCAGGAGACTTACGGCACGAGGGCAGGATGCTAATCTATCGCATGGCACACTCACATACACACACTATGGGCAATTTGGGAACGCCAATTAGTCTAATCTGCATGTCTTTGGACTGTGGGAGGAAACCCACCAAGCCTGGGGAGAACATACAAACTCAACGCAAACAGAGACAGGAATCGAACCTGGCCAGAATCGAACCCGGACCCTGGAGGTGCAAGGCGACAGTGCTAAACAATACACCGCCCGATTCTACATCCAGAGTGCGGATAATTTTTGACTCACCCTCATAGTTGCAATTTAGATTCCATCAATCTACCTAATGCCATATTTTAAGAAGAAATTGGAGACCTTGGAGGAAACCTACACTGAGAGGATGAAAGTGAAGAACCTGGAGCTGTACCTCTGTATCTCAGATAAAAGGGTACTAAACTGTTCCTTGGGTGGTAATGTCAAGGACGGCATTGTGGGAACTTATGCCTGGAAAAATGCACTGATGTAATCTTTAAAGGTGTCATATTTTACTATTTCTTTAACAAGTTAACACAGGTCTCAGCGCTCTCCCATAGTGTGTGTGGTAAGACTCGAGCTGAAAACCCTCACATAATGCATTTTTCCTCTCGCTCCCTTTATTTCATTTCTCCTCCAAATGAGCTACTGCTGCGCCACGCCCTGCAGGAGGGGATCTTCTTATATGAAGCCAAATTGGGGTAAATTCTAATTGGCTCATTTAAAGCCAAGCCAATAAAAAATGGGAAATTTTTTTTTTTTCTAATAAGCCTTTACTTTACAGAACTGATTATCAAAGGTTCTCTCATTCCTATTGAAAACGAGTTCAGATTGGGTTGGATCGGGTCAGACTGAAGTGTTTACACGATGGATTTTTATTCTGATTGGGCTACTACTCCCATTAGTGGTTAAATATTAGTAGTTCATGCAAACACAGCAAGTGATAAAGTTTAAGTTTATTATCCTTCGCTTCCTCTAAAAGAAATATTGCAGTTTCAGTTCTGTCAAATTTTGAGAAAAACCATTAAGGTACATGAATGCATAAGTGCTTCTTCTTTTTTTATCCAGTAGGTCAGTCATTTGGTCTGGCGGTAATCTGGCGGTAACTGCGTCTGTTAGAAGACGTATATTTATTCGCCAAAACCTCAATAAAACCTGACGCACTGGGCAACATTTGTGAATTCTCCGGCGGAACAAAATGCTCCAGTATTCACGCAGCTTTTCTGCCTTAGGAATAAATGCAAATTGGTCAGCATCTCTCTCTTGACAGCAAGCGCCATCAATCTGTTTTTATAAGCTGATACTCTGGTTTGGACACAAAAATTGGTGTATTACACAAAATAGCTTGTCTCGCAGTCTCTTTATTGACTGTGATGGCCTGCCAGGTGGGAGTGCACCGACATTCCACCAAAGAGAGAGAGAGAGAGAGAGAGAGAGAGAGACGAAGCAAAAACAACAAACAAAAATGCTAAATTATGCATCGTTTATATCATCCATCTTCATTTGGTTGGCTATGCAAGTCTACGCAATGCACAAACTAACAGATGCGCGCCATCAGCACAAACCTCGGCTTACGGACAGGACGAGAGAGGAAGTCTGCTCACCGAGGACTAAAGAATCTTTTCAACCCCCTAGTGGAAAACACTTCATCTTAATGTCTGCATGGCTGATGACTGTAGAGACGGTAAACAGAACGAGGCAGACGCCACGGCTGATGTGTCTCCGTGTGATGTGGGATTACAGAGCACACATTAGCCGACATGACTAATTTATCTGATATCGCTGCTTATGCGTTTAAAGAGATGGAGTAGGAGGGATTCGAGCATCTGAGCGGCTTTGTCGGCTTCCTCGAAGGTTTCCTGAGGACGCGGCTGAGATGAATCATGGGAGCTGTTAGACACTGTACACTTTGATAGTCCATCTCTCGTGCATCATCGCTTAATTGGCGTTGGTCTTGAAAAACACTTCACATGGTGAAATTTACACCGATCATTCATAACATCAACACCCCTGCCAAGTGAAATGAATAACACTGATTACGAATTCAATACCAGTAAACTGGTGGCAGGATCATGGGCACCCTCAAGGCTCACCCACGCCTGCAGCCTGTCTGGTCCAATCCCATATAAAGGCAATTTAGCATCAATGCTGGCCATGATAGAAAAGTATCAGAGCACCAAAGGCATCACAGCCCTCTGCACATGGGGACCAGCTAGGCAAAGAGTCCAAGGGCATCGCCCAGCCCTCCAAACACCCCAAACCCCAATATGATCAAGCACCCATTGGATGCACCAGACAAACACCAATGCACACAGGTCCCACCCTGCAGCCCTAAGCACCCTAAGGATCAGCTGCCAACATCCCAACACCAGACAGCACTCACCCAAAGGCCCTACGCATCTGTTTTCGGTGGCACTAGCCTAACCTAAAACCTAGGTGGTTTTAATATTAACATGTTTAATATTGGGGTACAGCCTGCATGGGGTGCCAATCCATTGCAGGGTATATACACTACCGTTCAAAAGTCTGGGGTCACTTTCTAACTCCATGATGGTTCCTGATTTTTATTTCTTTCTACATTGTAAAGGAATGCTGAAGGCGTCC
>JAQMYG010000007.1:24712810-24728275 GCA_030014215.1 Clariallabes teugelsi
TACTACTACTACTACTAATAATAATAATAATAAGTTAATAATTTTTCACATGTACCTTTAGAACACAGTAAAATTATTTTTAATTTCGCATATCCCAGTTAGGAAGCTGGGGTCAGAGTGCGGGGTCAGCCAGGAGTACATAGGGTTAAGGGCCTTGCTCAAGGGCTCAACAGTGGAAGTCTGGTGATGCTGAGGCTTGAATCCCCGACCTTCCGGTCAGTAACCTAATAACCCACAACCTCAATCGAAGAGCCACCACTATCCTACAGTTTTAAAACTATTGCTACTCCTACTCCTACTATTAATTTACTGCTACTCCTACAGTACTTTGACTTCTGCTGTTTATACTACTATAGAGAATTCCTGCTACTACTTCTAGCACTATTCCCACCACCATCACCACTACTTCTATTATTTTATTACTATTCTTCCTACCACTCCTACTTCTACTCCTACTCCTACTTCTACTCCTACTCCTACTAATACTCCTCTACTACTACTGCTACTCCTCTTCCTCCTCCTCCTCCTACTGCTACTTCTCTTCCTCCTTATCCTTCTACTTATACTATTACCCCATGCTCCGTGTAATACATCTCTTTCTTTAACTACAGCGGTTACTTTAACTCCTCCTACTAATACTCCACTCTCTACCAATACTACTGCTATATATACTACTACTGTTACTAATAACCCTGCTGCCACTCCTCTTCATACCTACCGGTTACTCCTACTACTACTCCATTTTTTATAGTACAATTACTACTACAGTATTACTAAATTTAGATAGATAAATAGAGAGAGAGAGAGAGAGAGAGAGAGAGAGAGAGAACACAGACAGACAGACAGACATATATACAAATAATTATTTATCTCTCTATTTAAAAAATTCAATTTATTTCTTAAACCTTTTTCAAGGTTGCTGTGCCAAAATCATGAAATAAGCTTTTCAAGGTGCTTTTTCTCTCTTTCACATTCAGCAGATCCGCCTTCACAAAAAGTCCTCATTCACAATTTGTCTTGTCTCATGTTAATAAAGAGAAAAAATAAAAATAAAAAATAAAAAATATATATATATATACACACACACAATACCACAGACATTCAGGAGTGGACTATTCAGAAACAATCGGCTCGTCTGCACTGATTAGATTGTCTGTGATTGACAGTGCTAAAAATAAAAGTTAGTCTCACAGTCCAGGTTTATACATTGGATTTTGATTGAGTTTGGGCAAAGGAAGCAGAACATCATAAAGTCCTAAGTAAACATTGTAGAGAATGATGGAGCTTAATTATATCGTATATCTTTACTGTCTGTCATGTTGTAGAAAAGTAGCAGACAGCGAGTTGTGATTGATCAGAACTACTTAAGTCCCAGGAACATGAGGCTGGAGACAGAGCAAGAAGCAGCATCCTGTGCAGATGTAACCGGTCCGGGTGTAATCACCCGCAGGACAGGGAGGCAGTGTGTGGTCATGTGGGACAATTCTCCTAAACATCCAGACAGATTTTAAAACCCATCCTCTTCTTAAAAATCGTTTATTTTTTTCCCCACCTCTCCCCTCATCCTCCCCCATTTATTAATCTGGTCGAGTAGTTATTTTCCCCTGAAGGTGAGAGAGGTTTGAGCGTGAGCTGCATGGAGGAGCAACACTGCAAACCATGAAAGAGGAAAGTAAAGATTTAACATTAGAGGAGTGTCAGAGATGGACGCGATTCCAACAACCCATGTTTCCAAATACCTCTATTAGGGTATCTGTATCCGTAGTGAAGACTAAAACCGAAATAATAATGTGAAAAAAATGCAAATTGTCCAAAAAAGTTGAATTACATATAATAATATGAGTACCACTCTCTCATTCCTGCTTAGCCCCTGCATAGTTACCTATAAATTATTGATCAGTATTGCTTCCTATGAAAGTAATTACACCTTGAAATGAACACAAAAACAGGCAGAAAATCTGTAAGAAAATAAAACCAGTGGACAAAAAAAAAAGATGTACAATTATTATTATTATTATTATTATTTTCAGAATTAAGTTAAAAGACTACAGTATGTTTTGGGCAAACCAAACTACGGTAACTCCTGTTTCAGCAAACCTGCGCCGTGTTTCTATGCTTCCCAGAACCGCATCATCAGGAACGGTGCATGCCAGTGGCTCAGCAAACAGGCAGGCTCATTTGTTCAGCCCCCGAGCCAGATGCAGGCTCGCTGTTTTCCATTTTCCACTGGCATTTGCGACCGCAGTAATCCGGCCTGGACGCCTCATTTAAAAAACCACACGCCTCAGCTGCCCAGAGCACAAACAGTCTGGCGTGCGTGAGGGACACCTGAGGGGAGAATTGAATGCACGATCCTGCTGAAGATGCTTATCCAGGTCTGTAAAGACCACGAGGCATACATCACATTTGACAGTTTGACAGGATCCGTCAAACGTCTGACACTCTGTTTGTCTAAATGTCACCTTTTCTTTTGTTGCATTTGCATATTAGTACCAGGAGCGGTGTCAAAAATTAAGCTACCTCTACGATTCGAGTTGACACGATGCCTGGCAACTGATTTGCCTCAATGCTTGATGCACCATTTCCCTCCGACGGAGTAAATCCAGTTTTACCCGGTACCAATTTCATGCTTTCCCGAAAAGATTAAAACAAAATTAGTGTATGACGTAAGAGACAGCAGTGTCTGATTTAGTATAGGCATTGAGACCAAACAGCAAGATTCTGGCATTTTGAGCAATTTTTTTTTTTTATCTTAGAGAGTGAGTGCTGCTAAAGTGATCATCTAAAAGCCATAAGTTGAAGAACAAGATAGTCTTTGTTGTTGTTCTTTTGCCAACTCCTTTCAAGAGCTGTTGCCACCGCGGACCATTTGATCTGCACATTTTGATTTGGCGCTTATTTTACTCTGGATGCCCCAATAGAACTGCAGTACCGGATGAGGGTAAACTCATGTTACAGCTAGGAAGACAATAGTACTCACTCACTCATTCATCATCTATACCGCTTTATACAGGGTCGCGCAGGACCTGGAGCCCATTCCAGGAGGCTTAGGGCACTGGGTACAGTAGGGTGCACTGCCTCATGCCCCAAGTCCCCCAGTTTTGTATATGCCCTAAGTCTGAATTTGGAAACACCAATCAACCTAATCTGCATGTCTTTGGACTGTGGGTGGAAACTGGAGTACCAGGAGGAAACCCACCAAGCACAGGGAGAACAGGCAAGGATTTGAACCCGGACCCTGGAGGTGCAAGGCGGCCTTGCTAACCACTAAGCCACCCTGCCGCCAAATGCAGTAGTAGGTATCAGTGGCGGCCGGTCAATAAGGGGCGCCGCCCCCTGAAAGTTAGGCAGAGAAGAATGCTACTTTAACATGTAATTATTTAACATAATAATTATTTATTTTATTAATGAAATGAAGTCATTCAGTCACAATATTCTGCTGTATTTCTTATAATTTATTTATATAGAAAAAAAATCTAAACTGTATTACATTCTTTTGTGTTCGTGTACGCGGGGCACGTAAATTTCTGAAAAGCATGTGATTTGAGGCTGAGCTCTAATTGGATTTTTTCAAATCATCCTTGGGGTGCAGCACTTGTGCGCCCCGAACCCTCCCACTTTTGTTCTTAGCGAATCAATATTGTTTTTTAAATATTTGGGCTCATGTGATTGGATCATTCTCAACGAGTCTTATTAACGGTCAGCAGATTTAGTTAATGTATTCAATAGTGATTGACGTGGAAGCCAGATAAATATCTGGAAATTCTGTAATTTCTTTGCTAAAATTCCCCTTCGCAAGGCGATCAGACGAAGAAAGAAAAAAAGTTAAAGAGTTTGGACCAGATCGACCTGATCTTCTAATTCAAGAGCAGTCAAGTGATCACGGCCGAGCTTCCACTCGGTGCTTTTCCAGCACTTCTTATGGCAAGCGGAGCTGCTGACTGGATGTGAGTCATGCCTTTATTTTATACTATTATTAATGATGCTTAATCACCTGATAATTGGCTATTTACAAGTGATTATTAAAAGTTACATTTTTATTTTGTTTGCGCCCTCCCAAAAACATTTTTTGCACCAGCCGCCACTGGTTGGTATGATGAAATATATAAAATATTTGTGCTCTTGAAACCCCAATGCAATGTCATTATTTTGAACTGTATGTCAAGTGGTTGTTATGAACGGCAAAAATAACATCAAAGACCTTTATCTCTGGTGATGCACAGTTGTTGTTGGTCTTTCGGCTGCTCCTGGCAAGGGGTCGCCACAGCGGAATATCCAGTCCACACTACAACTTGGCACAGGTTTTACGCCGGATGCCCTTCCTGACGCAACCCTCCCATTTTATCCGGGCTTGGGACCGGCACTGCATCTAGTGGCTGGGGTTTTTGGCCACTGTCTGGGAATCGAACCTGGGCCTTCCGCATGGCAGGCGAAACACCTACCACTGAGCCACCAGTGCCCATCTCTGGTGATGCACAGTATGTACAGTAAATCATTTCAAATCTTTCTCTCTTTGATCTTTCAGTGCAATTTCTATACAAATTAATGTTCATAATTTGTATAATGTTCAACCCCAACAGCCAGTTGATCTTGATGCAGCTTGTTGAATTTGTTATTTTTGCAATGCTTGTTTTGTTGGAATTTTATTTTGCTGGGTAGCCTATAGGAAGTGCCTATGGGAGAAGTTGGTGGGATTGATGAGCACTTGGTTTTCTGACCATCTAAGATTTCTTTCTTTCTTTTTTTTTATTAGTTTGCTGTCTTTTTTTAGACTGTTTCTTTTTTTTCTTTTGTTGATGAAACTCTATAACCTGATATTGTCGCAAACCCATGGAGGCTTGAAAACTGAATTTTACTTAGAAGGCTACCACACAGTCATAGTGTCACAGTCAGGAGCCAGAAATAAATAATTAAATAAATTAAAAAGCTCTCTCTCTCGCTATATATATATATATATATATATGTTTCTTCATGTCCCCTTATAAGAGGTGTGTTCGAGTCAAACTGGGACTTTTGATTGTGAAGAATAAGTGAAAACGTCCTTTATTTCTCTATATAATCCCCTGCTACACTAATGCACTTATTACTTATTACTAGTGCTTGGACACCATCAATGTTTCTCAGTACTTGAGTTCCTATAATGTGCAAGTGGTGTTGGTGAATGATCGTGTGTACAGTTCCCACAAACAGTTGGCGCCAAGTTATCTGTTGATTTTCAAGGATCAGGTGTTCCACTCACTGGATGCTCACGGGAACGACTCCAGCGGGCTCCGAGCGACCTCGGCCGTGATCGTCATTCACGGACGCACGGCCTTCTTTGAAATGTTCTCACCGCTCAAATGTTTTACTGAGTCTCATCACCGTACCGTGCTTGAAGTCTTCTGTAAAAGTTTGACGCCTTCATTCACGAGAAATTTCATCACAAGTGTCAGTTTCCACTGTACAGTATATAGAGTCTAGGCAAAAATATTTAAAACTGCAATACCAGCTGAAAATATTTTATATTACAAGGCTTAATGCATGTCAGAGGTAATCAACCCTAAAATTTGTACTAGCACATATTAGATTTGACAGCTTCCCAGTTAGCCAAGTCATACGCAAATGTCTCATTTGCTTCCTTTTTTTTTTTTTTTTAAGAAATATTCTAAAGTGCATCGTGTCCTCCGCTATAATTTGGGCCTTTTAGAGCTGAAATTGGGGTCAGGCAGTTGCAGCGTGTGTCATTTCATGGTTATTGGCTGTTTCTGTTTCTCGCCAGCTGCTGAAGTCTCTGTGCTGCACAAAGCGGACGGCCAGGAGCGGATTTAAATCCTGAGAGCGATGCAAGCATGGCAATGAAATTTTATACATAAGTAATTTCTTCATTTACATGAAAACAGAAACCTAAAAGGAGTCAATTCACACACACCCACCCACACACACACACACACACACACACACACACACACACACACACACAGTCCCTGCAGTTTAGAGAAATACAATAAATTGATAAAGAAAAAAAAAAACCTAAGGCGGTGAGAAGAATATTTCTCACTAAACACACTGAATCATGAATGTTGGGCGAAACGAATAAGAATATCAGAACGGAAAGTATTTAAAATACATTTATACAATAGACTAAGGTAGAAAGATAGCTATATTCATAATGAGGTGCAACACACATTCACCCAAGGGGTACTGTACGTGTACACACAATTTATCTTCTTTGTTTGTCATTAAAAGGTGTCAGATCGAGCGAAGAAAAGGTTCATCTACTGCACAGGCCTCGTGTTTGTGAATACACAAGACAAAAAGATGAAAAATGAATATTTTGGTTGAAGGGTTACGGTGAGAGCGAGCTGGCTTTTGAACCTTTTGTATGAAATTCAAATTTTTCACAAGATCAGGTCGAGGAAAGTCAATTCTCAAGGTCGAAAAAATCCTGGACTGAGAAGTCAAAAACCAAAGAGCATAGAAATTTGAAGGGAAAACTAAAAGCACGGGTTACTAAGGAGACAACAATGGATGTAAGAATGCTGAGAGCTCGACATGCAAGTGTGTATTATACACTAGAATTACAATAGAACAAAACGCAGGTGATACAAAATGGACGTAATGAGAATAATCCTGAGCGACGGGTGCTAACTGGTGCTGGGGACATCCGAAATCACAGACCTGAGTGTGTGTGTGTGTGTGTGTGTGTGTGTGCACGATTTAACAAAGGTGTGATTAAAATATGAAAAGACAAATGCTGTGATTATGAATTTATTCCGTCTGATAAATGTAGTGAACATGAAGGAAGGAATTTAGTTCCAGTGATCTGAAAAGTGTGTTTTTTCTTTGTTTCTTTGTTTTTTTTGTTTTTTGTTTATTTTAATAAGACTAAGTTTTTTATTCATAACACCAGGCAATAAGGCATTTCTGGAAAACGGCACCGTATGCTCATGAAAAATTAATTTTCATCTCTTTTTTTTTTTTTACCGGCAAGTTGATTTCGCAGACTCGGCAGCGAAGCAGGATCATTTTCCAAATGTTGAGACTCGTCTCCGCTCTAAATAGTCATGATGAAAAATTCAATTACATTGCAGTGCACAAATGTTCCTCAAGTGCTGCACGCGTTGCAGATCTGTCTGGTGCAGCAAGCAACACATTCATCAACCAATCTGTTGTGGATAATAATTATTAGGGTTTTTGTTTTCATGTGTCCAAATAAATGTCTGATTAATAATCGTCTGTACAGTAAATGAAGCAAAGAATGAAATACTTATATGCTGTTATAGAAAATTAATCGATGACGGTAGTGTGATGGGACACTAAGTTGATCGTAAAGTGGATTTTTTCTCCTTTGTTATTTGCATGGGGTGTTCAAGTCAAAGCGGGATTTGTGATAACTGTTATTAATATATATTGCATTAGTGTATCAGGGAATTATATAGAGAAATAAAGGGAGTTTTTACTCTCATAACTGTGTTCTGTTATTCTGCACAATCAAAAGTACCGGTTTGACTTGAACACTCATATTAAAGAACTTCTTGTAGATTCTAGTCACAATTACTGTTACAGAATTTCTATTAAAAAAATGATAATTTATTGTTATAATAGCAGGGTGGCACGGTGGTGTAGTGGTTAGCACTGTCGCCTTGCACCTCCAGGGTCCGGGTTCGATTGCCGGCCAGGTTCGATTCCCATCTCTGTGTGCATGAAGTTTGCATGTTCTCCCCGTGCTTGGTGGGTTTCCTCCGTGTACTCTGGTTTCCTCCCACAGTCCAAAGACATGCAGATTAGACTAATTGCCGTTCCCAAATTGCCTGTAGTCTATGAATGAGTGTGTGAGTGTAAGTCCCTTCGACCCTGAATACAGGATAAAGCGGTATAGAAGATGAGTGAGTGTTATAATAGCTACAAACAGTCAAACCCACAAAAATTGTCTTATTAGACATTAAATTGCACCTTGTTACTAAGGAACTGGAACACGAACACTCCTGGGTCCTGTGGCAAGTCTGACTGTTACAAGCCTCTAGCACTGGAGACTCCTTTCCTAAATGCTAATGAAGTTTCTTTTAAATCTGTTTTTTTTTATATTTTTTTAGTAAAGAACGTTTTACGAATTAGAATATTAAAATAAATATAAAATTTACCTTCTGATGAATCATAGTCAATAATATAATCAATTACTGTGTGTGTACATGTTAAATATACAATAAGCTGATGCATAGAATTTCACATTGTGTCCTGAAGGTCCTTAGACATCTAAAAGAACACCTATAAAGACTGACGCAGCTAACCCTGGCCTTTTTAATATATTTGTTTGGTCTTTATAAATTAGCCCCTAACTCTTTTCCTTTTCTCTCCCTGGGTCCCTGAATAGCCACTTGAAGTGCTGACCCCTTCATATTATTATGGTCCAATAAAAAGAAAAAGAAAAAAAATCAAACACCACTGAGCATGTCAGATGCAGAAAACACAGTCGCAAAGGCTCTCGTGTTGACAAACAGAGCGATATTGTCCTCAAGGCACACATAGTGAAGCAGTTGCATCGGATTGGCTTGCTAACATCGCAATGTTCCACTTCTTCTATTTGCAAATGGAGCGTAATGCTGACTATTTGGTGTGCATGCAGCCAAACTGTTTGTCGAACTCACTAGCAGACCTAATTACGAGCTAATAGAGTCCCTGAATGGAGATTTAGCCGAGGAGAAAAAGGTGAAGAATGAGTGAAATTTTCACAGTCACAGTCATGATGGCGTTTCTTTAAAGGCCATTAAGTCCAGAAACACATGAAGAAAATAATAATCAGTGAAACTGAAACAATGAAATGCAATCACCAGTAAGAAATGTACGTATATGAAACAATGATATGTACAGCATACAGTATATGCATGGCAAATTAAAGAAGAAAAAAACAAAACAAAAATGTGTTAGTTTGGTTTTGTGGTAATATAATCACCAGGACAGCATCAATACATTTTAAAATGCAATCTTACAGCTATAAATTATTTTCATCTCTGGAACTGTACTGGATGTCATTAATGATTAAATAATCTCTTTGAATCGACTCATTTTGGTAAACACTGTGCGTCAAATCGCACACGTCGAGAGAAATCTATTGCTTAAGGTTAAACTTTCTTCTACAAATCACCTGCACTACTCAAATACATCATGCATGGCAATGATCTGTACATTAGGCCCTGTGCCCTGCACATTTTATTGTTTTCCCCTTTTCCCAACACGACTCATTTTACTAATTAGCTAATTAACAGCATTTTCAGAATAAAAGTGAGTGTGGTACACCAGGGTAAACTCTAAAATGTGCAGGACAGGGGATCCTCAGGGACCAGGGTTGGGAACCTTTGCATTGTGGTGCGAGGTTACTGCTCAGGGGCCAAGGAGTTGTACTGACTCGAAAAGTGCTTGAATTATGATGGCTATACCAAAGGGATGGAAACATAGATTGTATAAAAAGAACTGGGCAAACCCTACGTGACGTCAACCAGAAGAGAAGTTTTGAAGCTCAACTGTGGGAGCTCTAATCATCGCCATCATCTTTACTGAAGACTTCAGGCATAGTAAATTAATGGCAGGAGCTGACTATAACTCTATTTGGACTGGATTTAATTTACAAAAGTTCGCCAATGCAAACTTTTTCAAAATTTTAATTCTTAAGGCAACATTTCATTAGGGAGGGCATTCGTATGCCGAGGGTCCACTGTACTTTACAATCATGTTTAGTTTTCAGTTTAAACCTGCCTTGGATAGATCTGCTGTTCATTTTGCAGACAGATGCATTGGATAATGTTTTTTTTTAAAAATACTTCTACTCTTTTAGCACCCACCTTATATCCAAATAAAAGGAAAACCTCAATCAAACATGAAACACGTTAAGACTTTGCAACAAGACAGTTTAAGAAGGGGGTATACGAAGGGAAACCAAGTCAAGTCAAACCAGGACTTTACTGCCATTAATTTACTGTGTTTTATGTCTTATAAAACTAATTGACATTTGCAAAAGACTTCAAGCACAGTAAATTAATGACAGGTGCTGACTCCGCCTAAACCCTGGTTAATCCATGAACTGTTGGTTAAAACACAACTTCTTACCTCACTTCCTACAAGCTAGCTAGCTAGCTAGCTGAACTTTAGCTTAGCTTAAATGCTATGGTGGCTAACATTAGTTTAATGTTACTTTGCATTTGATTGATCTCCATCAGCCATATCCTACATGTCGTGCCATGTAAACCCTTAACAATTCTTGTGTTAAACTATGTTAGTCTACAATGATTCCTGTTAGCTGTTTTGTTAAATATGCATAGCTGACAATTAGCGGTTTGGTACCAGCAATGCAGCTGTCAGTCAAATTAGTCACGCACCCAATTATGCATAATTTTGGAATTACATAGTTACATAAAAATTCCCACTCCTTTTTCAAAAGCTCCCATTTAGTTTAGAGTGATTATAAAGGACATAACATTTTGCTAATCTTTTGGCTGCTCCCACCGACTGGTCAACACGGCGGACTGTCCGATCTGCACTACAACATGGCACAGTTTTTACATCAGATGTCCGTCCCGATGCATTGCTCCCATTTTATTCGGGCTTGGAACCGGCACTGCATCTAATGGCTGAGGTTTAGGTGGGAATTGAACCCTGGCCTTCCACATGGCCACTGAGCCAATAATGCCCATATAAAGGACTTAATATTACTGATCATTATTTTCTTTCTTCTCGATCCATACAGTGAGTCATCATTCTCCATGACTGAGGGTGGAGTCATGAAGGAAACCATGCAAAAAAGGCGAATATGGTTGAATTCAGCGTCATTTAAATGTAATGAATATTTAATTTCTCTACATTTTAGTCAGCTCTAGTGATAGGCATGTGTTCAGTTTAATTTCCTGCAGCCCTTCAACTCTATTGAGTGCCACTGAATCCCGCTGTTGGACGTTGTATAATAGCTTTCAGGCTCTGAACGTGGCCCATCCATTTAGCTAAATGGAACTTATGTTATGTGGGCTGGTGAACTGTCACTGTTCTCCTCGAGAGCTGAAGCTTGGCCAATTGCATTAGTCTAACTTACTGACAGCCTGTCAGCAGGGTAATTTGTAAAGGGCTATGCTTCCACTCCAAGGGTTGTAAAATGATAATAAAAAAAAAAAAAGCAAGGTGAAAGTTTAAATGACAATTGAACATCGCCGGCTCGCCCTTCCATTATAATTTGGGCGTCCATTTTTAAAGGTTCGCTCGTCCCAATAATTAATATA
Source organism: Clariallabes teugelsi (assembly GCA_030014215.1). Taxonomy (NCBI): domain Eukaryota; kingdom Metazoa; phylum Chordata; class Actinopteri; order Siluriformes; family Clariidae; genus Clariallabes; species Clariallabes teugelsi. The sequence continues at coordinate 24,724,051 of JAQMYG010000007.1, forward strand.
ACACCTTAGATATTTTTCTCCATATGAACCCAAATCAGCGTGTCATATTAACAAGTGTAGAGTGACGTTTCATTAAATTGTACCTGTTTTTTAATCTTGTTACGTCAAGATGATGACATGAGGTATAAAATTAGAAATGTTCTTTACAAAAGGTTATAAAAAGGGCTACGTTTTGAGCAGGTCGTTGTGAGATTGGAATATGCGGTGCACATATGGCAGGGATTTGCTACAGAGATATATTCGAATTATTATTCTGGTTTGCACAAAAGTCCTTAATGCTTTTGTGGAATACGAGGATTTGGCTGTTTCTTACAAAAAGAATCGGACGGTTATTGTATTTACCCTGAACACTTAATCATAAATCTGACTGCACTTTCAGGAGAATATTAGATGAAAGATAGACTGTAGGCATATTTGAACTGGATTAAATTTACACAATGACCTGGAATCATTCCATATTTTGAAGATGCTCTTCTGTGAGGAGAGAGAGAGAGAACAATACAGACTAAATTACTCTACAATCATGAACATTTTAGACCTGTCTCGGATAGACACGCTGGGCATTTTGCAGACAGATTCATTGGATAAAAGTTACTACTCCTTTAGTCGCTTAGCGCACACCCTGCATACATATGGCGGCACAGTGGTGTAGTGGTTAGCACTGTCGCATTGCACCTCCAGGGTTGGGGTTTGATTTCCGTCTTGGTGTCTGTGTGCATGGAGTTTGCATGTTCTCCCTGTGCCACCTGGGTTTCCTCCCACAGTCCAAAGACATGCAGATTAAGCTAAATGACGTCCCCAAATTGCCTGTAGTGTGTGAATGCATGTGTGAATGTTGACCGGAGGTTGTAAAATGGGAATAAATACAGTGCCAATCACCATTGGCCTCCACAGTCCCTAGTTGGTCTACAGAGGTTGCTAGATGGATAGATGATTTATGACTGTATCCACATATAAGATGAACCACAAACATGAAGGTTTTGGAGAAAAAATGTGCAGAGAGAAGAGGCATGATGCACATTTATAATCTCAGCATGTGGTTCACTGGGTTTACTCCAAGAACAATGAGGCAGAATCCACAGCGTGAGTTAATGCATGAAGTTAAACAAGGAAAATCTATAATCTAATGTAATCAGGCAAAGAGAAAAAAGCAGGAAATTACAATTTCAGCGATGAGACTCCTGAACGGTGCAAACATTTTAAAGAAGGATGTACGTCCGTGAATGACCAGCCCGGCTGATGGTTCGAAGCCCACTGCAGTCGTTCCCGTAAACAGTCAGCGAGTGGAATTGCTTGATCATTGAAAATTGACGGATAACTTGTCACTACTTTGTGGAAGAGACGCATCTGTCTGTGGGAACTGTACACACAATCATTCACCAACACCACTTGCACATTACAGGAACAAGGCTCGGAGTTATTGCCACATCTCCGTACAGTCCATTTCCACATGTTTCTGCCATTAAAGGGGTTCCTGGGAGGCCAGAATTTCATACATGAAGCAGATTCTACCTTGATGGGTTCCAAGTACTAGTGAAAAAGTGCATTAGTGTAGCAGGGGATTATATAGAAACATAAAGGAAGTTTTTTTTCTCTTAAATATAGTGTTCTGATATTCTGCCCTATCAAGTCCCAGTTTGATTTGAACACCCCCTTGTACAATATAGACAGTGTTATCTACAAAACAAGCTGACAAGAACTTTTTTAATACTGTCCGTAGCTAGAGTTTCACAGTAGAGGAGTCTTTGCCCTGAAAAAAATTTGCCCTGAAATTAATCCCATCCAAATAACGCTATTTTGATATTTCCAACCATAATTTTCCATTTAAAGAAAAGAATATTAGATATATACAATTTCTACATCATCATAAACGTTTGCGAGTGTTATAAAAATCTCAAGTTTGATGATTTCTTGAGACATTTTAACGATATCCTTCAGTTTTAGTGACACACAGAGAAACAGTAAATCTTATTAACGCTGGTCCTGTTTCAGCAGTTTCAATTAATTTAAGTGTTAGATCTTTAAAATATTCAGGACGACACACACAGCAACACAGGTCCAGACCATGAGAGCAGGAAAGGGCACATATGGAATCAATAGAAATCATTAAAAATATCCAGAGCAAAAGATGGTTAAGCAGAGTAACTGGAGTTAGCATGCTAATTAGAGTCGCTGTTAGATAAGCTCGCCATGACATCACTTTAATCTGCTCGAATGCCACAATCCAGCTTCAGGATATTAAAGACACATTAAATGTCCATTAAATGACTGACAAGAAGAAAATCCAATCACAAACAAACATTCCAGATGTTTTGTTTTTTTTTGCCACAGAATACACTTGTTCTGAGTTGTAATGTCCATATTATTTATTATGAAACTAATTTATTATAATTTAATAATTTATTATGAAATACAGAAGTACCTCGGCATATGAACACCCCGCCGTAAGAATTTTCGCCTTAACAACTAAAAATTAGCAAAAACCTTGCCTCAGCATATGAAGCATTTTCAGCATCCAAGCAACCGAACCGAGCCGAACTGAACGCTGGATAAGTTGTGCGTACGCCCGGGAGCCATTCCAAACATGTTTGCATCAATGGAAAGCAAAGCAAGTTTACATTTTTTTTGGATGTTTTTGCATTTAATGAACACGCTATGGGCAGCACGGTTGCTTAGTGGTTACCACTTTCTCCTTGCATCTTCAGGTCCTGGGTTCGATTCCCGTGTTGGGTCTGTGTGCATGGAGTGTGCATGTGTTTGGTGGGTTTCCTCCAGGTTCTCCGGTTTCCTCTCACGTCCAGTGACATGCATATTAGGCTAATTCGCGTTCACAAAATTTCCCGTAGTGTGTAAATGTTGACCGGAGGACTCGCCACTGGAACAGATTAAATATGTTTGCTGAGGGAGCACCGTATACTGACTATTGCACTTTAAATAATAATATAGATTCTGGTCATTCATTTGACCTTTAGTCAGAGAAATGACAAAGAACAATCCTTTTGTTATATTTAAATAAGGAGAATTTAACCATGCAGTCGGGTATATTTTTTCTCTGGGATCGCATTGTAAACATTTTTCATATTAAGGCCTTTTTTATACCCAATAAACACCTGACCATCACACCTATATGTGGAGAGGCAAAACATTCACTTATACCACTTCAACGCTGTTATTTCAGCAGTGAAAATATGAACTAATCTAAAGTAACTAAGTAAAAATATTCAGTTTAGTTTTAATAATTAATATCTATTGGTGCAGGTGTTTGTTTACAAGTAGTTTATTTTAAAGTAGATTATTAAATCTGGCACATATTATAACTGTTCATAACATCACTTTTACTCAACATTTTGATTTCACTTATAGTGCAGGTTAAACTTCAGGCAAGTATTGCAAAAGCTTTATTAAATTCTGTCCAGCTGTTGATTTAAGACACGCCCACAGTCTGCTGTCAAAACTTCCAGTATATAATCTGACACATAACTGCTCAAAACTTTACTTCTACTCAACATTTTGATTTTATTTACAAATTCATAGAATTCTATGATGCTGTGACAAAATCTGGCTGGACTGACATACAGTACAGACAGATTTTTTTCTGAGAATGGTTTCAGGTGTATGAAATGTAAAGATATCACTGAAAGAGCGAGTTCTGACCATTATACAGACAAAATCTCTCTCTCTTTTATTTATATAGATGTTGATGAATGCTGCTTGGAGATTGCACAACGTGATGGAGACTATGTTAAGTAGAACCTTTGTATAGAGAAAAGAAGGTATTTCCCACTTTTGCATTACTTTCAGTACAGCCCTGGTATAAAATGAAGTCAGTTTTGCAGAATCAAAATAATGGCTGTGGCAGTCTGTAAAGTACTAATATCATCATGAGATCCCCAAACATCTTGTCTTTTCAGTCTAATGCTCTCCAATCAACTTCCTCTGCCACAAATTCCAGCTGTTCATTTGATTTATAACAGTGGCTCTCCACTCTACAATCTCTCCATCATGCTCTTTAGAAACATAGCCGACTGTTAGGAGTGAAGTGCTGAGTAAGAAGGAATGACATGTCTGTTAAGTCCTTAATCGCATCCAGAAGTGGAATGAAGCGGCTTCAAGATGCGACCTGCTGCTCTGTAGCTCTTTCCTGCTTAAAAAGTCAATGTGAATCAGCTCTCCAGAAACAGTAAAGGTCCTGAAGAACCAAATGGGATTTCCTCATGCAAATCTG
>JAQMYG010000007.1:24729191-24741318 GCA_030014215.1 Clariallabes teugelsi
CCCTCCTATTCCTGATGCTATAAATAACACGCAGTGTAAGATGTTAAGGGTGTGCAATTAAAGAAAAATAATTAGGGCCAATAATAGAGAATAACAGCACTGGGTGGTTTAACTATATGTGTCACTCTGTGTTCCAGGTGTTCTAACGATCATTAATTACACTAACAGTTGGTCCCAGCTTGGGTGAAAGTAAGTCTGTACTGTAAAAACGAGAGAGCAGCTACACATTCAAAACTTAACGTCACATAAGCACTTTCAGCGATAAAATAATTCTGATAACGGTATCATCTTGACAACATGCTCTCTTCTTAGTAATTGAGTCTAAGTCGTTCTGAATTGATTCTGAACCCTTTGTGTTGTTTTATTTATGGCTACAAAGCTAACGAGCTTATAACACAGAGCTGGATCCTAAATCCCTTTAACCCCTGATCAAGGGCACTACTTGGTTTGTGGAACAAAGGATTGTACACCCCAGCGCTCTAGCTTTCCATTTAATGTTATTTAGGATTTAGCTGATAATCTAAACAGAACAAATGGAAATATAAAGTAAATCTCGAATGTTTCTCAGGACTGTTCACCATCTCCATGGTTTATTCTCCTCACCTTTGGTCTACAAAGTACCGATAAGACTTTAAAACTCAAAATCTGTTGATAAGAAATACAGTAGTGGTTGTGAAATTTTTGTATAAAAGCAATATCACACGAGAGGGAGTGCTGTTGTACTGAATGGCTGTAAATTCTATAAAATTTATACTATTTACTATAAATTCTTGTTTATATACGACTGCATCACAGCCATTCTGATATGCAGTACAACAGCACTCCCTCTCATGTGATATTGTTTAGGTACGAAAGTATTTTTTTTACAGAATTTCTAGGATAATTTTTTATTCATATATTTTATTGTTTCCATCTGACTGGAGTTAAAATTTAAAACCATGATTCAGTAATAATTTAGGAAACAAACTGTAAAAATATTATACGTATTAGTAATAAATGTATATATTATTTATTACTAATACTTATAATATTTTTACAGTTTGTTTTTCAGCAGTTCAACAATTTTACAGGATGGACCATAAGTTTCCATACATAGGATATATATATATATATTTATTTATTTATTTATTATGTTTCCGATACCCTAAAAAGATGCGTTTGATAAAAGAACAACATATTGCAGTCATACTGATGGCCAGATCAGGAAGCAAATAAATTTCCAATTAAATTTTATAGAGAAAATGGAATGAACAACGGTAACCATGTGGAGCATATTATATAAATAAACTGTTTCTTTTTCAAAATATAGATTTTTCTTATGTATGGAAACGTAAGGCCTACCCAGTATTCATTATTATAATAAACATAGAATAATTATCTTAATTCCAGTAAAAATCTGTCTCAGACACAATTTCTTTGATCCTGATACAGTAAAATTCCACGCAGCCGTGTGTGTGTGTGTGTGTGTGTGCGCCGATGACATTTCCTTCACTCGCACAGAGCCGACCTTCAGAGTGTGTTTTCCTCCCCAGCTATTAACCAACAGTGTGTCTTTGATGGAGTTTATGATCCCTGCTCACCTCTTCACTCTCAGTTTCTTCACTGGATTACTGAGTTTCTGCCCTTTACAAATGGCACATCCACCTGCAGTGCATCTGATCTGTTTATCCTCTGAACCAATGCATCCCAACACTGAACACACTTCAGTCAGAAACACCGGCTTACAGGTGCATCGGTGGTGTCAAGGATGCAAAAATTTGGATCCTTAGAGGGGGAAAAAAAACCCTGTTCTTTGTTCAAGGTTTGGTGTTTTGTAAAGGCCGGCTGGTGAACGATGACCTTCTAGATATCATTGTGTGGGAAAAAGGCCTGAGGTTGAAACTTAGAAACCTTATAAAGAAGGAAAACAAAGCAGCACATGGAGCGAAAGGGAAAAAGAAGAAACAAAAGAAGCAAAAGTTACATACAAATGCTTTTAGCAGAAGGCTGAGCGCATTAGTGTGTTCAGTGACTGTGATAGAAATGTCAATGTCACATTAAAGCCGAACACTTGATACTTGAATAACTCTGCTTTGTTTCTACACTAAAGTACTGTTAATTAATCGCATTGCCAATGAAAATAACACGCTTTTTCCTTCTTACATTTCTCTTAACACCATTGATGTTTACGTATTATATATATATTTATAATAACGCATAGGACACGATGGTTAGAAACATCATCCACTAATATAAAGTTGTCTATTGTGGCCTTGATTTCACAAATTCCTCAACAGTAAATCAGTAAATCCATGTACAGTACTGTGCAAAAATATTGCCCCCCCAATAAAATTAAATGAGTACTTGTAATTCAAATAAATGGGAACAAATGTCTTCCCGTCTCATCTGTTCCAACTACTCGGCATTCAGCATCACCACTATACTACACGTCACCAGCATGATCATCCGTCATCATCTGCACCTGTTTCTCACTGGTTCAGGCCTTAAGTTAGATAGTTTTTATCCTTGAATGATTCATACTGTAGGTCATTGTGTGGCTTAACAAACAAACAAAACAAACATTCATCTGAAACTGCTCAGGTAAAGGGACTGGACTGAAAATGAGAGACAAAACAAAATGTCCTTCAGGAAGCCTGGAGAACTATGTCCTCAAGTGTACATTATAAAATACAAGAAGTCTGGAGCTCTGGAAGAAAATTGTGAAGAAATGTGGGTGGCTTAAGATGTTTAGACAGTACTAGACAGAATAGCTCGTCATGCACAAGAGAGTAATATATATACAGTATGTACTCTCTTTCTCTCTTCCTTGTGGATCTGATATTAACGTGTTAAATCCTCCTCGCTACTACCTTCCTGTCTCATCTTGGATGTGTTCTTAAGGTGCTAACTCTCCCACGCTCACTTTCTCTCTCTCTCTCTCTCTTTCTCTTTTTCCGCTCCTCCCCCTCTCTCGAGCCAAAACCTCCTGGTTGGTCTCTGGATGAACATCTGTCCAACGTCCATTCTCTGTTCTTCAGGATTTCACCAGGACAATGGTTTATGTTCTTTATAATAACATAGATAGATAGATAGATAGATAGATAGATAGATGGATAGATGCAGTTATTTGTTTTTTGGGGTCTGAGGGTGTACCTGGACCTGAAACAACGCACAGTAGAGCGTAAACAGAAGAGTTTGGATATCTGCACACAACATGTTGAACAATACTCTGAGGAAGGTGAAAGTTTCTTAAAGAGAATCGTTACTGGTGACGAGACACAGATTCATCACTACGAGCCTGAGAGTAAACAGCAGAGCATGGAACAGAAACATCCTCAATCTCAGACCGAGAAAAAGCTCCATCAACCATCAGCTGGAAAATTCACCAATGTTTACAGTTTTCTGGGATTCTCGGGGGCCATAAGTATTGGAACATTATCAGGAAAATGGTTAACGATCAACAGTGCTCATTACAGTGAGATGCTGAACTCTAAACTTCGCATTAAACACAGAGGACCGATATCCAAGGGTGTCGTGATCTTGCATGACGATGTCGAAACTGTCGAAATTCTGCAAAAACTGTGTTAAAGCATCCCCTCTATTTCCCCTAAAAGCAGCCCTATGAGTACAAAGACTCATTTGTGATAAAGAAGTGAAAGCAGCGGTGCATTCGTGGCTCGCAGCTCAGCCTAAAACAAAAAACTTATTAACTCATTATTTATCAAATTATTTTTCATATGGTGAAATTTCATGCAAAAAAAGACATATTTCTTTCTTATTTACTTTAATAATAATAATACGCACAGACGTATTTCTTTAATATTTACGGAAGGAGTCTCCAGCGTGAGGTTTTTTTATTTGTTTTGTCAGAGTCTCTGATATTAATTGGAAATGCAATATTTCTAAAAATATAAAATACAAACATTTCCACAAAGGTTCTATGAACATATTCTTTTCACAATTATACAATTTTCATCCAAATAAGGTACATAAGGTCTGGTACAGCACAGAATTGTTTTCGAAAAGTATTAAATATGAAAACCGTATACACATTACTGTAAAAAAGGAAAAAAAAGTTTTCTGTAAGAAGACCTCGCTAAATTCTGGACAATTTTACAGGATTCAGGACACAGAATGCGCTGCACGGAGAGAGCCAAGCTGCTCTTTTATTAGTGAGCACTTTTCAGAGCTGTGCCTTTCATCTCTCTTAAGCGCACACTCACAAAGTAAAATGAAATAAAAATCAATCTCAGCATCCTGCTGTTCAGCTCAGCTAAGGTCGGGTCAGCGCTGATACTGTAAGCTCTGTCTGTCTGTGGTGTCTGAGAGCCTGCACTGAAAAATACAATATGTGCTCGGTCAGATTTAAGAGAATATCGTTTACATAAAAACATGACGAAACATGATGACGTTTGTTTACACAAGTTTATAATTATGCGAAATCACTTACTTTATGAAATCTTGCCAATGAGAGGGATTATAACTACGGAACTGATTTAGCATGACTGAAATGCGCAGTAAAGTAAAGCTGTGGTAGTGCAGCTTTCGCAAATCTTTGCTTTAATCCCCGGGTCAGATAAAAACATGCTGTTTGAGTTTGTTGATGGTTTTGAAAGTACACATTAGGATGCGTTTTTACATTAGGGCCACGGGATCATTTCCAAGAAGACTTGACCCCAAAATCTGATTCATTTTGATTAGTGAAAATACAACTGTTCCAGGTCCGGGGGCCGAATCCGCTTAAACAGGTGATCTCAGACACAGTATGATGTACTCGGGCACAGATCGGGCAATTATGTACTTCTGGTTAGATACTCACTCCTTTTCAGTGGCTCTGTACATGTATTATGCACAATGTCAGTAAGGTAAATTCTAATCTAATCTAATCTAGAAGGGAGTCAGAAGACTTTTGGTGGTAAAAGGGGGCACCTACTCAAAATGTTGGGGTGATCGCTGTATGCCTACTAGTTCTAATGCTGAGAAAACGTGTTTGAAGACACCAGACTGTTTTTATGGTTTGTGTATTCCGATTTTGTCTCTTTAATCTCCGCTCCAAAAAACAGTTTGAGAGTAGTTACAGAGTTTAGAGTCAAACGTTGCCGAGCAACGAACACTTTCTTTAATCCCTTGTGAAGTTGACTGAGAGGCTGTTTGTGCAATCATTTGTGTTCTTAAATGAAGGCAGGATTTCATCTTAAGTCATACCTTCCCTCTAATGCATTTGCAACTCAGCAATTGTCAAATGTGACGATTCAAAATCAGCTAGCTAGCAAATAAATAGAATGTTAATGTCCTACGAACGATTCAAAAGTTTATCCAATGCCGATTCATAAGTTTATTATTTATTTTTAAATAAATAAATAGAATAAATAAAATAAATAAAACTTCAAAACGCTGTTTTTGGCTTTCCGTCCCTGCACCCCTCCAGCACCCCGTCTCAAAAATAGTTCCATCATCCCTGCAAGCAGCGTTAATGTAACTAAAGTCAATCATGTGAATCAGATATATGTGTTTAATTTAGGTAAATAATGAAGGTTCAGTGACATTTGAGTTGAATACTGCCATATTGGAATGTGGAAGTGCTAGAAAAGTGTTTAAATGTATAGAACAGTCTCCAGTGTCACATCAATCACGGCTTTACAGCCAATCATGGGCATCTGTGAGCTCACGCAAGCAGAAGGAGAGAATAGTCTCAGTGTCCTTGAGTGTTATGAAAGGCGCTTATAAATAAAATGTATTATTATTATTATTAATAGCGCTGTTCTCCGAGCTGTTTGAAAAGATGCGGTTGGCTGACAAAACACATGATAGTTCTTGGCCCTCTCTGACAGGTAGTATGGAACCCCTAGTGAAGTGGGAACTGGATACGACTAAATTAGGAAGAAAATTGTGGGGAAATCTGCAGTCTATGGTGTGGTTGGAAAATAATCAACTTTATCAACTCTATTTCATCACAAAACCGTGCTAAATATCCCCCACCCACCCTTCTGCATTTTATTCCTTGCATAATTAAATAAATATCAATGTAATATCCCCAACTTATAGGATGAACAAAAATCTTTGTTCAGGAAAATCTCAGGCAGCTGCGAGTATTGTGATACTATTCGCTCTCTTTGTTTCAACACGTTTTTAAACGGCGAACGAAACCCTACACAAATGTGGCCGCCACCTGCGGCGGAGAGATCGCTCGTCTTCATTCTTCATCAGTTTCCATGGTAATGCCTTTACCAAAGGTTGAAGAGTGGAACAGTGTATTTTTTTTAAATAGCGGAAAATTACTGCTCTAGAACGGAATCAGGCAGAGAGAGAGAGAGAGAGAGAGAGAGAGAGAGAGAGAGAGAGAGAGACGACTTGATTTTTGTATTGTTTTGTTTCTTTGTCACTTCCTCTCCGGGCAATTCTGGCTCGAGGACCTTAACGCATAGTACGCTGATAGCTGTTTTGAGAACAATGCACTTAATAAGAGCTATCCATGGACATCAAACAGAATGTGTCAGGAAATTCTGACAGGATAAAACTGAGCAGCAGTGCATTAAAGTCTTAAAGTCTAGTTCTTACTCCTAAAGCTTCTGGCTTACTCGTGAAATACAATAACTCCTTTTGTCCCTCCTGAACCCAATCACCTAAATCTTATTCTCATCCTTAAGAACTTCATGTTAACCATGTTATCCTCATAGAGAACTGGGATTCCAGTTCTTTTTTTCTGAAGAAGTACACTTGGAATTGCTTTCTCCTCTCAAGTGCAGTAAGTCCCAGGTGTTCCAGGTTCTGTCTGATGCTCTCAGAAGGAGTGTTCGTACAGAAAACCAGTATACAGTGGAGTCTTGGTCTATGAACAAACCACATCACAAATTTTTGCCTTAGGAATTAAAATTTCATGAGCAACTTACCTTGGCATATGAACAATTTTCGACATATGAGCAACCAAACCGAACCAAACCAAACCGAACCAAGCCGGACCGAATGGCGGGTAATTTGCACATACGTCCGGGAGCCGTTCAAAACTTGTTGGTGTCAGTGGAAAGCCAAGTCAAGCGAAGAGTTTACTTTTTTTGTGTTTTTTTTTTTTGGCATTTTGTGCAAGATTTAGTGAAGATGTAGCACCGTGGGTCCCAAGAATGTCTATTTATTTCATATTTAACTTTATTTCCATGTCTTTCCTAAATGTTTGATGAAAATTTCCATGTCTTTCCAAAAATATGATGATAGTGTTGGAAATTGGTAATATTGGTAATATTTTTGTGTACTCTATTTATCTATATTTACACACCATCACCTTCAAAATAGTCCATTTGCACAGCAATACAGTACACCCAGGATTCCAGAATAGGTCCTGGAAGTCTTCTTTAGAGCGGCACGGTGGGGTAGCGGTTAGCACTGTAGCATTGCACCTCCAGCGTCCAGGTTCGATTCCTACCTGTGTGAGTTAACATGTTCTCCCTGTGCTTGGTGGGTTTCCTCCAGGTGCTCCAGTTTCCTCCCACAGTTCAAAGACGTGCCCATAGTGATGAATTGGAACCGTGGTCCAGGGTGTACCCCACCCTGAGCCCTAAGTCTCCTGGGATAGGCTCCAAGCACCCTGTGACCGTGTACACAGGATAAAGACAACGAAGTCTTCTTTTTTAAGCGTGTCAAGCACTTTCAGCGATTCATCTCCACAATGATGTCAAAACAGCAACTTTTCTGTTTGATCTTCATCTTCAGAAAGAGGGCGAAGTTTGCAGGAGCTAATTCTGGTGAGTACTGTAAGGTGGGTGCAGAAGTGAGATCATGTTGTTACTGGTGAGAAACTCACGTGTGAGAAGAGCTCAATGACAGGATGCATTGTCGTCATGGAGCATCCCATTTTTCTCGTGCTGTGTGCATGCTGTGCCCTCTTCCATATGACACACTGACGACAGCAGCAATGTTGTGAATTGTTCTCTGACGATCATTATGCGAAAGTTGGCGAATGGTTGAGCTCGTTGAAGGTCTTCCTGATCTCTCGTGGTCTTCCAGTGACGTTCTTCCACTCTTGACGTTCTGCCACTCAAAACACCTCGGATGACTCGTTGCAGCATCGCTGTGAACTTGCTGAATTATGTCAAATGTCTCTGTGGCAGATATGGCCAGTTTCACACGTTCACTCTTGGTTCGAACTCGCCGTCCATGATGAAATCGCGGACGTGGTACCGCACGTAGTCAGAATAGCACCAGTTACACAGTTCTCAATGTACTGTACACAGGATGATGTCTTTCGACACATTGACTTATGAAGGTCAATGCTCCCTGTGCCTTGTGCTGTTGGTGTGTTACATAGCTAGTCTAGAAACTTTTTGATACCACCTGGGACAATGGATAAGGACCGGAATACTGGGTGTATTTGGGCTTCTTAGCAAATTAGCAAATATCCAAAACATCAGCATAAAAAGTCACATTAATATTTATGCTAATATTATAATTCTGTCAGGCGTCACGGTGGTGTAGTGGTTAGCACTGTCGCCTTGCACCTCCAGGGTCCAGGTTTGATTGCCGGCCGGTTTTGATTCCCATCTCTGTGTGCATGGAGTTTGCATGTTCTCTCCGTTCTTGGTCAAGTTAAGTAGGCTTTTATTGTCATTTCAACCACATACAGTTCAATACACAATGAAACGAAACAACGTTCCTCCAGGACCAAGGTGCTACATTACAGCACAGTGAAATTCCTTCTTCGCATATCCCAGCGTAACTGGGGTCAGAGCGCAGGGTCAGCCATGATACGGTGCCCCTAGAGCAGATAGGGTTAAGGGCCTTGCTCAAGGGCCCAACAGTGGCAACCTGGTGGAGCTGGGGATCGAACCGCCGATCTTCTGATCAGTAACTCAGTGCCTTAGCCCTCTGAGCTACCACTGCCCCCAGCTAAGAAGCTAACTAAGAAACCTAATTAGCCGGCCAGCTGGGACAAGACAGATTTTAAAACAGAGAACTATCTACATTTTTATACAAAAGTGACAACATAAAGTGCACCTGCAGATTAGGCTAAATGGTGTTCGCAAAATTGCCCGTAGTGTGTGTGTGTGTGTGTGTGCCCTGTGATGGATTGGCACCCTGTCTAGGTTGTACCCTGCCTCGTGCCCTAAGCCTCCTGGGATAGGCTCCAGGGACCCCCAAATGTTTGCGAATACAGGATAAAGCAGTATGTTGTTGGTCTTTCGGCTGCTCACGGCAGGATAAACCAGTATAGACGATGATTATAATGCTGTCAAAGTGAGTGGAGAGAAGCATAGTAAATATAATTTACAGTAGAATTCAGATATTTATGTCTATTTTATGATTGAGAGAAGAAGAAAAAAACAGTTTACAAAAAGTGTTATTCTATCAAAATAAAAATAATTGTGCTTCATTAAAAAAATAAGTGCTTAAATTAAGTAAATTGTGCAAAACTCTCTCTTGAGGTGATGTGACAATGTACTGTAATCAAGTGCCATAACCGACACAGCAGGAAAGAAAATAACACGGCCAAATAATAGAGAGATAAAGATGCATTATCAGCATCCCGCGGCGTTCTGCTGTAAATGTACGGCTGCAGAAATCATCTCTCCCTCCCTCACGTCCTCTGTGAAACCTTCCTGGATTCCGTGCTGTCAGGCCCGACGGCGTAGCTGCAGGTCTTTTGCAGTTTGACCACAGTTTCTTTAGCTTGTCCTGCGGCTTGAAAGGAGTTGGCAGTAAATAACACGCATGCACAGGCAACTTACCCTGGAGAACTGAAAACCGTAGCAACAAGCAACAAGCTTCAGCTTCAGAAGTGTATTCAGCTGAAAAAAAAATCCAATTTGTTCCAGATTTGTCCTGCAAAGAAATCCTTTCATATCGGGGTTGAATACCAACTACAAATATAGAGACAAAAGAATAAGAGAGTTGCTTTCTATGAATACGCTTTCTTCATTCTGATTGGTGTGGAGATGTTGATTCATTTCCTAGAAGAGCAGCTCTGACAGTGGATCAGATGCAAATCACAGGTCATTTGTACAGTATATGTTATTGTTTGTATAGTAATAGATTATTCACAGGGATCTATCAGATCAAAGACATGATTATTTGTTGATATGTTGATGGAAGGAGTCTTCAGTGTCAGTGCTTTGTATCAGTCAGAAATAAAAAAGTCAAGTGGCTGTTAATGGCATGAGTGATAATTTAAGAAGTGACGTTCAATTTATGGAAGGAGTCTCCAGTGTTAGTGTTAGTGTAAGTAAAACTGCAACATTAAAGCTGTTTTCAGAGAGAGAGTGAGACTAGACAGGTATATGTAACTATAAAAGTCTTAAAAAAATGAAAGAAAGTGTTCATCATATCATCCTGTCGTATCATCCATATCGCCCTGCACCTCCAGGTTCTGGGTTCGAGGCCCGCCTCGGGTGCATGGTTACCTCCCACAGTCCAAAGACATGCCGATTAGGCTAATTGGCGTTCCCAAATTGCCCATAGTGTATGTGTGTGTGCCCTGCGATGGATTGGCACCTCATCCACGGTGTACCCTGCCTTGTGCCCCAGGTCTCCAGGAATAGACTCCAGGCCCCCTCCCTGTATACAGGATAAAGTGGTGTAGACAATAAAAGAATGAATGAATGAATGAATGAATGAATATCACCCTGTTGTTAATACTTTTCCTAAAACAGCATGTCTTCAAAAGTTTTATTTCCTCCATAATGGATTTGCCGGTACATTCCACAAATATAGAATGGGACATTAATGCAAAGCACCTAAGATGAGAAAACGGTCTGGACATTTTTTTCCAATTCAGGCCGTATAGTCATCAAAAACAGCAAACAGTTCCTAATGCTCCACCTTTATGTCAGTTCCATTTTCTGATTCCTCACTGAGGATGTAGTTATCTGGCTCTTTCTCCTCTGAAAGGCCATCAGAAGATATGAGTCACTATCCCCGGCTGTCCTGATAACCTTTTCCATGATGTGGATGTCTTTCCTCTAACACAAAAACATCAAACGTGCTGGCGCGTGCAATCCGACTACCTGACAGGAACCAGCGTGATGGAGTCTACTTGGTCAATGGGATTCAGCCTTTTTATTATTATTATTATTATTATTATTATAGCTGCATCATGCATGATATATCCAAAGTAATCACGAATCAAGCTAAGCACCTAACACCTGAAGCAGGTTCTTTACCGAGCTAACAATTAACTCCTAATTAGCCCGATAATTTAACAAACATGCCTGCTAACCTAAAAAAATACTTAAAAAAAGATTAGTGATTCATTTCTTTATCCCCCTTGCATTATAACCTTTTCCTATTTTTCTTAATTTAACCACTCTGAACAATATGGCTAATTTTAGCAGCATTATCAGACAGCGCAATATGTTTGCTCGCTGTGGAGTTCTGCTGAGAAAGTCCAAAAAAGTAAGCAGTGTGTTACATAACTATAATTTCTGACCACGTTTCATAAAAGGAGTGCCTTGGGTAAAATGAGTGTCCATTCCTTTTTGTCTTTCATGTGTGTATTAGCTCATAGCAATGGGATCATTTAAAAAGAGTCTCTAGAAGAAAAACCAGAAGAAATGAAAATGGCTTTAGATTACTTGCAGGTCTGTGTTATTTTAGTACCTCGTCCTAGGAAACTAACAGGCCGCAGGAGGCAGGAAGTGTCTATTTGCAGCACTTGTATTCTAGTTCTTCATCCTCATTACACTGGTCAGAGCTTTGTCCTTTTAATGTAAACTCACAAGAGACGTACTGTATCATCAGCCACTATAGAATGGGCAGCACGATTTACCTTTGTACATCAGACTTTTTAATTTAGACTTTTAGAAAAATATAGATTAAAAAAACTATTAAAAAAAAATATTTTAATTGACTTGAGCCCTGTTTGGACAGCATTAGTGTTACATAGAGAAACGTGCTATTCCCTGGGGTATCTCTGGGGTGTTGGTGGCTCAGTGGTGGGTTTCTTGCCTACCATGCAGGGTTCAATTCCCAGCCACTGGATGCAGTGCCGGTCCCAAGCCTGGAGATCTCGCACCGCTGCCTACAACACGGGACTTGCATCGGGGGACATGGAACCATACAAGGCTGCGTCATATAACGTCCGGAAAGCGGTGAAAGAGGCGAAGCAGCGCTACGGGAGAAAACTAGAGTCACAGCTTCAACAGAGTGACTCTAGGAGCCTGTG
>JAQMYG010000007.1:24756321-24776122 GCA_030014215.1 Clariallabes teugelsi
GACGCCCCTGATTGGCTGTAGAGCCGTGATTAATGTGGGAGCACGAAGTACCTCTCATCCCTCCCCTCTGAGAGAGCACAGCTCTCTCTAGACCTCCGGCTGCGAGAGGTTACAGCATCACCCGGGAACCGAACCAGCGGATGATAGGGTGAGCACTTTACCACTGCGCCACTCGGAGGCACGGTGATGAGACTCTTAACCGCAGTAAAACATTTAAATGAGAAAAACGTATTAAAGAAGACCGTACGACCATGAATCACCGCGGTGATTCGGAGCCCACTGCAGTCGTTCCTTTGAACATTTGTTCAACGTGGAACAGCTGAAAATCGACGAATAACATGTTGTCAACTTAGTGAATATGACTTGCACATTACAGGAACTCGGCTGGGAGTTATCGCCACACCCACCGTACAGTCCTGCCCTCGCTCCAAGCCATTTCCACATGTTTGGGCAAACATTAAAGGAATTCCTGGGAGGCCAGAGTTTCAGACGTGAAGCAGGAAGTCATATCTTGGCTCAGGCGTTCCGAGAAACTTTCTACGTTGATGGTATCCAAGCACCAGTGAAACACTGGGATGGGTGCATTAGTGTAGATCAAAAGTCCAGGTTTGACTTGTAGTAACCAGGTACTAGTTTTAGATTATTTGGGAACCTCAGTCCTTTTAATGTTGCTTTGGGAGCAGCGCCTTTGCCTCTTGTCTCCACTCTTGTCTTATCACTGGCTGAAGACGTTGCTGAGAACCACCATTAACCCCCACCAAATTCTAAGGACATCTGTCTGACTCCTTGCTTTACCGTCTTTATCGCTTCCCCATGGCTTTGCCCTGGTCTTCAATCCCCCCCCCGGCTTAGTGGTTTGAACCCTGATTTTATCCCTCCTCTGAGTCAACGAATATAAAAGATATACTCAAAAGTGCCAGAAAGGTAAAGGAAGGACAGTGTGTAGTAACACAGACACACACACACACACACACACACACACATGCATGCACACACACACACACACAATGCTGTCAGCAACTGATAAATAGCTGCCTCACAGATGGGCTTTGGACCGGACCTTGCTCCTCTGTACACACACACACACACACACACACACACACACATATCCTTCCTGCCAGTCTGATGTTGGGATCAGAGTTTGACGAGGGTCATACAGCTACAAAGCGAAACTATGATACAGGGGTTGATCCTAAATAAAAATAGTGGTAGTGTGAAAGTCCCTGCATGTGTGTGTTCACTTCCATCTACATGTACATTCACGTAAATTAAACACATTCATTTAGCAGTCACTTTCTGTACAATCTGACATGCAGTGACTTTAAATTGAGCTCCAGCGGTGGAAATTCAAAGTTATTCGAATATTTTAATTACTGAGTTCATTTGGTTATTATCCAGTCTGAGTGGTCACTCGAGTGGGTTTTAATCCAACCCTCAGTAACTCAAGAATAAGTAGCCTGTAAATAAGATCTTAAAACCTTACTGAATGAATTCTGTCTGAGGAATAAAACGCTCTAGGGCTCCAACATCTAGCTAAAATACACATCAAATAAGGATCATGAAATAAATCTGTCCTGAAGGCATTTGTTAAAAAATATCTTAAATATTCAGCCAAAACATGGTATTGGTGCTAAAGAGTATCTTATATTATTGTGTATTATTCTAAAATGAAAAATTGTTAGGATATTGCAACATGAATTTGACATGGTTACAGACACTACAGATTTTACACAAATTTGCCCCAATTTTACACCAATACTCATAAACAAATATGAATAATCAATAAAATTATTACTGTTTTAACGCTGAAAATGGCCATTTTTTGGGGCACATATAAAATCATCTCATCAAAAACGGCTGAAGTTAGCAACTGGAAATTTTTCAGGAAGCAAGATTGCTCACTTCCATGTTGCATAAACTTCATAAGTAGCTTCTTTGGCACAAACAAAATTCTGTATTATCAGCACCAATTCTGTGTATTGGCTGGTAGTTCATTGTTTTTTTGTTTTTTTTTTGTATTTTTCTATTCTACGATTGCAAAAAAATTCATAAATCTGATTATTAGACCTTGATTTGGATGATTTTGGCTTACAGCTAACAAAAACGCAAAATTCAGTATCTCAGAAAATTAAAATATTGTGAAAAAGTTCAATACTGGAGACTCATGGTGTCACACTCTAATCAGCTAATTAACTCAAAACACCTGCAAAGTTTTCCTGAGCCTTTAAATGGTCTCCCAGTCTGTGTGCCACAAAAGGCCATTGTTAAAGAAGCTGGCTTTTTCGTCTCCAAGCACATTAATGGAAAGTTGAATGGAAGGAAAAAATGTGGCAGAAAAAGGTGC
Source organism: Clariallabes teugelsi (assembly GCA_030014215.1). Taxonomy (NCBI): domain Eukaryota; kingdom Metazoa; phylum Chordata; class Actinopteri; order Siluriformes; family Clariidae; genus Clariallabes; species Clariallabes teugelsi. The sequence continues at coordinate 24,758,666 of JAQMYG010000007.1, forward strand.
ACAAGCAACAGGGACAACCGCAGCATTTTGTTCTATCAACAGCTAATAGATGACTGTTGTATTCACATAATGAGTTAAAGTGCTGATTTGGATGATTTAAGGCATCACAGGAGTTTATGTAGGTTTCATACACAGCTCAGTGCTCAGTGCACAGATACCTACTGGGTCACCTTTAGATGTGCCTCCCTGCCTTGTCCAACAGGCAAAGCATTTTCTGGCTGTGTTTCATAAATTTGAATTAAAAACTATTCACTATAATATACAGTACTGTACAAAAGTCTTGAGCCCTCCTCGTTTCTTCATTTTAAATTGAATTAAATGATGTAGATTGAATTAAAGAAGAAACTATTTTACTGCGACAGGCTGCAAAGTGCCTAAGGAAACAAATTTTTAAAAAATGATTGTTTTCATCCTGATACAAAAATAAGTCTGGCTCTTTGGAAACAAAATATGAAGACATGAAGAAACCCGGAGTGACTCAGGACATGTTCAATATATATATTGAAGCGAAACTGTAATGCTTCTAGTGCTTCAAACTTTTTAGGAAGAACCACATAGTGGTGTCCACATACTTTTGGTCATATGGTGTAAGTTTTTAAAAACACAGTTTTATTTAAGTTTTGTTAATAAACAGTTTACTGTATATGAAAGCAAACGATATTTTAAGAAGGAGAGGATCGGTTATTTAATGATTGTATTAGTTGCGTCCAATGTTATGTGTTTTTGTCTGTAATTAAAATTTGGGAAAAATAAAAATAGATTAACATAAATAAGCGAAAGAACTTCATTCTGGTAGTCAAATTAAACAAAATGGAATTGTGAGTGTGTTAATAAAAATGCGTCAGAGCTGCTGTTATGGAAAATTAACTGATTCCGCAAGAAGAGTCAGAATTCAAGAATTCAAAGTTGCCATGGCATGAAAAGCTTCAAAAAAACCTAAAATTAGTTATTTATCATAATGTCCTCAATAAATGTAAGAATATTTGGGTCCAGATAAAGAAATACAGTCACGAGCCTAACACTGAAGTTACATTCCTCATTGTGCACCAGAGCACATCTCTCTCTCTCTCTCTCTCTCTCTCTCTTTATCTCATTATAAAGAAGCAGAGGAGAACAGTGGGGGAGCCGAACAAGTGACAGTCACTCTGAAAAAAAAGGCATCAACACTTTTAATGATGCTCCTCACACCACTGAACGAGACCCGGTGTGTGTTTGAGTGTATATTAAATGATTTTCACACTATTCTGTCTTTTCAGCTGAATAACCCGTTACAGAGCTCGGGCCCCCTCCAAAAAAAAAAAAAAAAAAAAAAAAAAAAGACCTACGCTTTCCGGCATTTTGAGTAATTTTGAGTAATTTAAACATGTAGTCCACTCTTTGTGATCACAGGCGAGAAAACATGGACTGTGAATTCTCATGAATTATTTGAGCAGCTAGAAGGATAAAAGTCTGTCTCCTTTTTAAAGATTGTGTGTGTGTGTGTGTGTGTGTGTGTGTGTGTTTAGTGCTTCCACATTGAGGCAGAGGCTCTTTTTAGATTGAATTCTTTTCCTTACATTAATCCTGTTATATTGTAACCATGGCAACCCCGTTACAATTGGCCAAACAAATAACAAATGTGAGTTCTTTTATTCTGTCTGTGTTAGAGTAGGTGCTGTATATACAGGTATTTTAAGTAAAACTTGTTATTCAGATGGGTGTACACACCCATCACATCACATACATACATAAAACATGTCGTTTTGAAAGCAAATGTCAAGCAAAGTATGCAAGCAAATGTCACAATTCAGGTGTAACAGGATGACTGAGTGAACTGTTGCATGCTTTAAATTCACAGGTTTTTGTGCTCATTTTGATACACCTGCTTACCTAGAAAGCTTAAAACGTCCCTACCCCCACCTACCTCTCAGCTCTAATCACACCACGCACCGCACTATGTTCCCTCCGATCCTCCAGCACTGCTCGCCTCGTCCCACCATCTCTCAGGGGTCGAGGAAGACATGCATCCAGACTCTTTTCTGTTCTGGAAACAAGATGGTGGAATGAACTTCCGCTAGGTGTCCGTACAGCGAAGTTTTTGACAATTTTTAAACAACGACGATTCAAGACCTATCTGTTTCTTCAATACTAGCTAGGGAGAATAAACCATGGAGATGGTGGACAGTAAGGAGAAACTTCTCACTAATTCCACTTTAGAATATCAGCTCCGTTAACATCCGGGTTCGGCAGTTGAATCACAAATAGTGTTAAATGAAAAGGTAGTGCACTATATATAGGGTGTACTGTACAGTCCCTTGTTCCACGCACCAAGTGGTGCCGTTGGTCAGGGGTTTGAGAGAGATTTGGAATTCAGTCTGGTGTTAGAAGATATTTCGCTTTGTAGCTCCGGTTAGCCGTGACCAGTTCAGTGGTGATTCAGAACCACTTATAAGCAATTACTAAGGAGAAAAAGTGTTGTTTAAGATGACCTAATGTTATCAGATGTGTTTTCTTGGTGAAAGTGCTTCTGTGACTAGTTTTGAATGTGGGTTTTGGCAGGCAGCTGCTCTCTCCTCAGTACTGAGGACCGTACAGACCCACTCTCACCCATACTGTTGACTGATGGTTATTGTAATTAACATATAGTTAAACATCCCAGTGTTGATCTCCACTCGTAAAATGCCTCTCGTCCAATCAGATTACTCGGTCGGAGCTAAGTGCTGTATGAGTCAGCAATATTATGAGAGGAGTCTCCATGTGTGAACTTTTCTATATAGCTCGTATATCTTCTATAACACAGTAAACAACTGAAACTAAACTTGTTTTGAGAATGCTATGTATACAGTGGAACCTCGGATTACGAGCATAATTCATTCCGGGAGCGGGCTCGTATTCCAAAATACTCATAAACCAAAGCAAATTTTCCAATAGGAAATAATAGAAATTCAAATTATTCGTTCCACAGCCAAAAATAAATAAATGCATAAAAATAATTAACACAAAATATAAAGTAAAAATAAAAAAATTAACCTGCACTTTACCTTTACAAAAAAGTACAAATAAATCCAGACAGATAAGTGTTTCCGATTATGCATGCAGGCGCTGTGTGTGTGTTTGTGTGTGTGTGTGTGTGTGTGTGTGTGTGTTTTTCTTTCTCTTGCGCTGCGGAGTGTGTGTGTTATGTGTGTGCGTGCGTAATTTGACACTGTGCTGGTTCACACTCTCTCTCGCCTTTAGTGTGTGTGTAGCAGAAAGGGGGTACACACACACACACACACACACACAACGCGCACAAGAAGCGAATGCGTGATACATAATACTCGGTACTCGTAAACCAAGACTTGCTCATTTTTTCAAGTCAAAATTTATTAAAAATCTTTGCTCGTCTTGCGGAACACTCGCAAACCGCGTAACTCGCAAACCCGAGGTTTCACTGTATTCTTTCTGTGTTCGAGTATGTTATATAAGTAAAACTTGTTATTCAGCAGACCTTTTTTTTTTTTTTTTTTTGGCTAGGGTTTCCCACGATAGCGATATGAACACACCCATCACATCACACAAATACGTAAAACATGTGTATGTGAAACCTTTACAAGTAAATGTCGCAATTCAGGTGTGACAGCATGACTGAGTGAACTGCTGCATTGCTCTATATTATATATATAATATAATTGTGCTTTGGAATTCCTGGTTCAGATTGCTTAGAAGGTGTTGATTCTTTTCCTAGAACAGCAGCTCTGACAGTAGTGCAGATGCGAATCACAGGTTAGCATGCTCGTTTGGATACACTGTCATTTCTAGAGTAATTGTTAGCTCACAGGGAATTGTAAAGCAGATGCTCAACATAATCTAATCTAAGAGGTATAATAAACAGATTAATAAACATGCTGTTATTTAACTAAAACTACCCTATCCTTCCTTCCAGGAGAGATCTCCTCCTCATAATTCCGCATCACCTTCACATCCACTATCCATTTGGTATGACTTTTTGGATTTTCTACCCTTTGGATTTCGTTCATTGTGTTCATGTTTTATAATTGATGGTGTTTTGGTTATAATGATCTTTACAACCTGCCTGATAAACCTGCAGCATTGGGTTCCTCACAGCTCTCAAAGAGTCCTGCGTGTTACAATTAATCAACATCACACTTGAAGTCTTGCTGTTGTACTGAATATCTCTACAGCTGTGATGTGGTCATATCGAACGATATCACAGCCATGCTGATATTCAGTACAACAGCATGAACCCGTGCGTGATGTTGCTTTTATACAGTGGTTCCCAAACACCATTTATTATTCGCATGTATGTAGTACTTGGTCCTCTTCTCTTTTCCCTCTATAACCAGTCTCTTTGTAAGGTCATATCATCGAATGGATTTTCATACCATTGTTATGCAGATGACACGCACTTTATTCTCTACTTTTCTCCCGGATCTCAGCATGTCTGGCAGACATCTCATCCTGGGTGGCAGCTCATCAGCTGAAGCTCAATCTAAGTAAACCCGAACTGCTGTTCATCCCTGGCGATGCATCCCACGATCAGGAACTTGTGATCCTCCTGGACAACAACCGGATCACTCCTTCAGTCACTGCCTGCAATCTTGGGGTAACTCTGGACAATCATCTGCCATTTTCCCCACACATCGCTAATCTTACTCGCTCTTGTTGATTTCTTCTTTAGAACATCTGAAGAATTCACCCATTTCTTTCTTCACAGTGTACTCAGGTGCTTGTTGTTTAGTCTCTTGTTTTTTTTCAAAACTGAACTACTGCAACTCACTCCTGGCATCAAATTCAAAACCCTGATGCTTGCATACAAAGCCAAAAACGGGCCAGCACCCACTTATTGTACCTCTCAGCTCTAATCACACCACGCACCGCACCACGTTCCCTCCGATCCTCCAGCACAAGCTCACCTCGTCCCACCATCTCTCAGGGATCGAGGAAGACATGCATCCAGACTCTTTTCCATTCTGGAACCTAGGTGGTGGAATGAACTTTTCTGTACGAACATCTAAAGGGAATCTAAACGACGACTTAAGATGTATCCGTTCCTTCAATATTTGGACTAATCCAACTAATTCCACTTTAGGATATCAGCTCCATTAATGTCCAGGTTCGGTGGTTGAATCACAAATAGTGTTAAATGAAAAGGTAGTGCACTATATATAGGATGTACTGTACAGTCCCTTGTACCACGCACCACATGGTGCCCTTGGTCAGGGGTTGGAGAGGGATTTGGAATTCAGCCTGGTGTTAGAAGATAGTTCGCTTTGTAGCTCCGGTTAGCCGTGACCAGTTCAGTGGTGATTCAGAACCACTTATAAGCAATTACTAAGGAGAAAAAGTGTTGTTTAAGATGACCTAATGTTATCAGATGTGTTTTCTTGGTGAAAGTGCTTCTGTGACTAGTTTTGAATGTGGGTTTTGGCAGGCAGCTGCTCTCTCCTCAGTACTGAGGACCGTACAGACCCACTCTCACCCATACTGTTGACTGATGGTTATTGTAATTAACATATAGTTAAACATCCCAGTGTTGATCTCCACTCGTAAAATGCCTCTCGTCCAATCAGATTACTCGGTCGGAGCTAAGTGCTGTATGAGTCAGCAATATTATGAGAGGAGTCTCCATGTGTGAACATTTCTATATTGCTCTTTATATCTTCTATGACACTAGCAACAATTGAAACTAACTTATTTTGAGAATGTTACTCGATGCGGGCTTTGCATTCTTGACAGTCTTAAAACAATGTTTTCAATTGGTGGTTCAAATACAAGAAAGGGTGTTCACTGGTTTTAATGTAGTTGGCTTTTTGTTCAGGAATGGGACACACCTTGTTTTCTTGTGCCTTGTTGGGACAGGTTTCGAGACGGCTCACCAATCCAGTGAAGGCATGCTTACTGTAACCTATTGTATTAAGACTCTGTAATACAGTACACAATACAGAAATCTTCTTCATTACATACATAGATGGTGCAACAAAGTGAAATGCAAGAATGAGAAAAAACAAATTGTACATACAGTAATTTTAATACGGTTCATCTACAGTATATTACAGTTGTGTAATACAGGTGCAAAAAAAATATATCCAGAAGCCAAAATTCCTGTAATCTGATACAGCAAAATACAAAACAGCAGCTCTTTCTTTTCTCTGCCTGTTCTATCCTGCCCCTGATGTTGGGCTGCTTGTGTTTCATCAACATCACAAAGAATATTTTCATTGGCACTGCAATGTGGGAAAAACTTCCAGGCATGCCTGATCCAGCCCTGGCAGTCTGATGATGCGATTGGCCTACATGCCTCAGTTATAGAGTTTAAAGTGGGATTTACTCTGAGAAATTGTGATTATACCCTTCACATCTCCAGGAAGAGAAAAGTTCCTCAATAGGATTTATGAACCATGAATATGGAGGTAGAAATTCAATAAACATTATGTACAGTACCAGTCAAAAGCCTGGACACACATTATAATTCAATCTCATGAAGACCTTCCCAGGAAAGCAAGACCAAAACTTACCTGTGCTGCAAAGGAGAAGTTCATTTACCACCGTCAGAAATCACCAATTAACAAACAGCACATCTACAGAGCATAAGTAACAGACGCATCTCAATATCAACTGTTTAAAGGAGTTCACTGCATATTTATTAAAGCCTTCAGCATTGTTTAACAGTGTAGAAAGAAATAAAAAAAATTAGGAAAGACCATGAAATTAGAAGGTGTGTTCAAACTTGACTGTTCCAGTATATACATAGAAAATCCTGAACTGAACTGGTGATGATGTGTGTTCGAAAGGATCACTGTGCCATTACTGTTGACACCAACATCCTGTCTCTCTTCAGACACCCAGTAGTAATCCGTAAAGCACATCAGGAAATGTAACAAATCTGGCAGAGTTACGTGGGCCAACTGTTACGATGTCTGCTACAGCACCAGTTTCTATTAGTAATTTTATCTCTCTGTCCTGGTGTCTGTGCTCTTGCCATGTGTCCTATCATATTCCCACGTCCCACGCCTCCTGGTCTTGACTAGATTGAAGCCAGCTTTATCCACATATAAAAGTGTTTCATCACTGGACTCCAGCTCCATTATCCTCTGCAAACTGAGTATCTCAAAGGTTAATAACACAAGCAAGGACATATGAAAAGAAACACACGTCCTGGATTAAAGATAGAATGAACGGCTATGGTTCAGCTATACTGTACGTCTGCACAACTTTACATATTGGTTTCACAGCTCGGTTATTTGTTTCATGGTTATTCTGTCATGTTTCATGTCCTTATCGATAGCTGATACACTTACTGAATACTGAATTCTGTAGCCTCAAGCATACAGCAGCCATGATTACCCTGACTCGACCAGGGTGGCTTTAATTTCACTGGTGACCCCCTGTTCTTGGTCTGTGTCTTGGGTTATATACAGTATTGTGTTAGCGTCTGTTGGGCGGCGCGGTGGCTTAGTGATTAGCACTGTGGCTTCATACCTCCAGGGTCAAGTGTTCGATTCCCACCTCGGGGTCTGTGTGCATGGAGTTTGCATGTTCTCCCCGTGCTTGTTTGGTTTCCTACGGGTTCTCCGGTTTCCTCCCACAGTCAAAAGACATGCAGATTAGTCTAATTCGCTAATTGTGCCCTAAGTCTCCTTGAATAGGCTCCAGGCTCTCTGCAACCCTGTACAGAATAAAGTGGTAAAGACTACGAGTGAGTGAGCGATAGCTTCCATTGAGTGTTCAGAGTTAGATTCAAAAGAAGGAGTTAAGTATTTGCAAGTCTGGCCCACTTTGAGGAAGTGATTTCGTAAAGTTCGTGTGAACAGCGTTTATAGCGTTTTGCAAAAAAAAAAAAGAGAAGAAGGTTACCAGAGATTGATGTGCACGCAATGAGAAAGTGTTTTAAAATATGTTTCTGAGGATAGAATATCAAAAATTCTCTTCTTTCCTGACTTGACCTATGCTTTTTTTTCCCCCACTCACATTTTTCATCACTGCCTATGAGTTGATGTGAATCAATATTGTAAAACTATTCCATTTTGCTCTGAATATTTTCTACGGTTTCAGGTCACAAAACGGATAAAAGAGCTCAGCAGCTTTTCAGTAAACATCCATAACGTCAAAATCGAGTTCAGTCATGAATAAAAGGTCTTTCCAACAAGTCAAGGTTGCAGCTATTGGATTGTCGTCAGCACCTCATGTTCATGATTCATGATCAATTGGATTGTGCGTTATACAACATCACTGTTATATAACGTGTAAATTGTGCTAGCGGGTAAAAAAAAAATGCTCATAAACTTCCTTAATAGAAAAGTGCTTTTAAAATCCGTGGCCTTGGTCAGGGTTATTGTGGTCAAAATGACTAATTTGCTTATATTCTTGAAAATAGGTGCAGAAGAGAGAGTGGGAATGAGAATTCTTTTGAAGTTGAAAAACAAAAAAAGTAATGCAAAAATTTCAAAAATTTCAAAAATTTTGAAAGCTGAATATTTTCACCACCTTCTTGTGGGAAATTTATCACGCTTGTTTGATTATTACATGAAAAGTTGCAGATTTCTAATTAAAAATAATGGAAGAATCGTACTGTATGCTGCGCCTCAATATGCTTACTGGCCTGCTTCGGCACACAACCAGGAACGAGGTGCATACACACACACATATACACGGCATGCATGTGTCTGAATGTTCTCTCTGGTTTAATCACTGAAAAAGATGTGGATAAGCTCTGATCCATTTTCACATTGTCTCAGAGCTTCTATAGAAGCTAAAGGGTTCTGGTGAGCCGTAGGGAGTACTACCATATAAGGAATGAGGACACTTAACGAGCGGACATGTAATTATGAATTATATGTGAATTGAAAATGTGAATTAAACTTTAAGAAGGTCCGGCCAATATATCTTTTCTTTTTGAGCCGAGGGCCGAATTTCATGTTTGTGTTAGGATTTATATCTCTATATGTTCGGTCATTGTAAGTCGATAATAAATAAGCAATTTAAAATTTCAATAATATTTATTGTCAATTTTCAGTAATTATGTTAAACGTGAACATTGTGATGTTTGATGGCTATGTATATTTCCTTATATTTGTATGGAATACAAACAACGACTTTTACTAAATCTTTAGTGAATCTTGAAATTGAAAAGAAATGAAATTCAACTTTGTTGAAATTGAAAGACTCGGGTTGCTCCGTCATACTGGGCTCTAAGTTATTCAACTCGGACTGCTGCTGATACGTTTGCTCTAACGACCCGTGCTTTCTCATAGTGGCACTTCACATTTTTGCTTTTAATATTGTTATGGTTTCAGAACATATGAGACAAATTGATTTGAAATTCCCGCAGAAAGAAAAAATATACAGTACATTGATCTGTCTATTCATCAGTTTTCATATTCTCAGCCTGAGTGAAAATTACTCACTTACTTACTCACTCATTATCTATACCGCTTTATCCTGTATACAGCTTCGCGGGGACCTGGAGCCTATCCCAGGAGACTTAGGGCACAAGGCAGGGTACTCACTGGATAGGGTGCTAATCCATCGCAGGGCGCACACACACACATACACACACTCACACCTTCATTCACACACAATGATCAATATGGGAACGGCAATCAGCCAAACCTGCATGTCTTTTGGACTGTAGGAGGAAACCGGAGTACCTGGAGGAAACCCACCAAGCACGGGAAGAACATTCATGCACTCCATGCACACAGAGGTGGGAATCGAACCTGGATGCAAGAAGAAATGGCCAGTGCCTACAGCGAAATGTAAAGATTTCCTTTCATTTCCTATGTAATAAAGTACATGTATAATTTGTTTCAATACATTTTTTATTACAAATATGGACTTCCAGTTTAACTGCCTATTTTTCACTCACCTTGTACTTTCCTTTTTTGGAATAAGCCATGCTGTGTTGCACTTTTGTTTCTGTTCCTTTCACACACTCTGTCTATACACAGTAGAATAGTAACTGGAGTGACGCATACAGCCACGCCCACCTCAAGGGGAAAAAGCACTATATTACTGTTATAGTACTTATTAGAAAAGCATCAGGGTCTGGATAGAACTGAAAAAAAAATGTTTCATAAAGTCTGAAATATTTCCAAAGAGGCAAAGCTTAACAATGTGCTTTTTCCTTCCTATAGAAAAGATTCTATACCAGGTAAAAAAAAAAAGCGTCTACACAGTTGAAAAATATGTGACACAGATGAAGAAAACCTGCCATACTGAAAAGCAGAGCTTTGTGTTGCATCATCATCATCATCATCATCATCATCATTTGTGGATTGAAAGCCTGAATTTTCAGATTGTTGGATAGCGATACTATTTGTTTATTGTATTTTGCGTTTATTCACCAGTGTGATGTCTGCCAAGTTTACAAAACAACAGTGTCTCCTATTAAATGGGTTAAATTGTTAAACTTTCAGATGCGTTGGAATTAAGGGCGGTCAAGGCTTAGCGATTGAGTACATGTAGAATTGACGATGTGATATTCCAAATCCCCTGACTGATAAACTCTCATTGTTGTCTTCCAGACCCAGCCTCTTAATCCGCCACTGCTGAGCTTCGATTTGATAGAGGCATGTTCCCAAGGAAATAAATGCAAATCTCAATACATAATAGCGTACATTCAATAGATTTCTGGCTTTATGTTATTGAAATGTGTTTATGTGGAGGCACGAATGTCCACATAATCGGGAGCTGTTCGACCTTGAACACAGCCGTGGAGGGACTCGGGTCTTTTCACGAGAGCCACACGTCTATAATCCACTTTGTTTAGACGCAAATCTGCGAAAGAATTACACCTGCAGCTTCCGTAAGCCGCCATAAGCAAAAGCAAGAGGTTGTTGATTGGGCGCTCAGTCACAATCAAAGCGTTTCTGCAAATGGCAAAAGTTAACCATGAACCTCTTGGGATCCTCTCGCACAAACTATCACGAAGCCCAATCTAAAGCCAGCAATACCATGAGCACCTGCCTGCTTTCTTTACTAACATCACAGGGGGAAGAAAAGAAATGCACTAAATACATCTTCGCAACCTCTAAACATACTCATTAAAGATTCAGTTTCCTGCGTTCCTGCTTCAACGCGGAGGTCATGCACGAACAGATTATCAATCAATCCAGAGCTCAGGCTGTTTCAAGGGCAAAATGGGTTTTGTTTCATTTGCCGGTCCTCAGAGGAGCACTCTGCATAGCAATGATCCCCAAACTCGATGAGTGTTTATTGAAGGCATTACTGGGAAACCCATTGAGGTTTTGTGTACACTGCCGCATTGTTTTACGTTCGCTGACTGATTGATCTGTCATCCCCGTAAAACCGTGCAACCATACAGCTGGCATCTCGGAGGTATTTCAATACTTAAATTTGTGTTGCTCCTTTTCGAATCAAAGCACTTTGTGCTCTTTTAGAATGCTGCATCAGCGTTAGTTGTTGCCGATCTATCAGAAAAAAACAATATGTCAAATATTAAGTCAAGGTGGATTTGGATACGAAGGTGACAATCAGACCGGAAAATATGAGCCTGTATAGGGATGAGAAGTCGCACGGTATACTCGACTAACAAATTCATTCTGTCGACCTGAATAGAGGGAAAGAGTACGTCTAGAGCCACGGGTTGCACATTCTATCCCACGACACTAGTTTAGAGCAGCGCGCGCCAACTGGCTGCCGATGCAGACTCATATTTAAATGGTATTAAGGTTGACAGGATTGCTATAACAGGTTTAACCAGTCGCTTAGGAACAACCAATGATTTTTAAAATACCTACCCAAAAAAAAACACACTTTTTGGTAAAAGAGGTTTATGTATCCATGGTTGCAAAAGTGATCATAAAGTATTCATAACTCTATTGGCTGGGAAATTCCAGAAAGAAAGAATATAAGCAGTAGAGGAACATATGGTTAACAATGGTACCTAATAAGTGTTAATGAATAGGATCTGTCTGATTTCTTCTTTTTTTTTTTTTTTTAAATAAGAATTAAAAATTATTCTCATCCAAGAGATTGAAGTATGATAAAGTTATGTTTCCAGCAGGAACCCTGACGCTGGATAAGTGTTGTCATATAGTTGTAATGATGTTGCGATGACCACTGTAGGGACAACTGTGTTTTTGAACATTAGCACGACTTTTAAAGTTACTGTCATGTTTTGTCGGTGTTGGACTGTGGGCTTGAAGTGAGGCATAAATGCAGAGGGTAGAGAGCAGGTGAACTTGAAAGTCTTTTAATAATAAAACAAAACATGAACAAAGGATATTGGCTTTACTTTTGAGCTTGTTTTAAACCAAAACATTAATCAAATACTAACACAGACTAGGGACTAAACATAATAGACTAAACATACTAATATACAAAACAGACAAGACTAGACAAACTAAACAGACTTGGGGACTAAACACACAAAGGACCAAACATACGAGGGACTTGGCTAGGCTTACTAGCTGTTACGCACACTGTCTGCTAAGCTGGATGATAGCTAAACAGACTAGTAGCAAGAGACCCAAGGGATGAACAGACTAGGTACACAGCAGACTAGGCATGCAGCAGACTAAGAACTAAACAGGTTAGTGGCTAAACAGGTTAGTGGCTAAACAGACTAAGATCTAAGCAGACTAGGAGACTAGACCGACTATGACCTAAGCAAGGTTAGTAGTTATACAGACTAAGAGCCCCACTAGTGCCCACTAGTGGTGAACCCTCATGAACATTTTGTCAGGGGCATTCGTTCAACATTGGTCCATTGTCATGTAGTCAATGTTGTTCATACATCATGTCATCAAAATATTTCTAACTAATATGAACCATGTTCCAATAACCTCAATGTTGCCAAATTAACATCATCACAATGTTTTGACAACCTAAAATTCCTAATAGGTACAATCTTATATGTATAATAATATATACTACCAGTCAAAAGTTTGGACACACCTTCTAATTACATGTCCTTTCCTGATTTTTATTTCTATCTACATTGTAAAACAATCCTGAAGGCGTCCAAAATATGCAATAATCTCCTCTGAACAGTTGATATTGAGTCGTGTACTTACAGCGAGATGGTGGCTTAGTGGTTAGCACTGCGACCTCGCACTTCAAGGGTCCGGGTTTAAATCCAGCCTCTGGTCTGTGTACATGGAGTTTGCATGTTCTTCCTGTGCTTGGTGGGTTTCCTTCCACAGGTCGAAAGACATGCAGATTAAGCGAATTGGCATTCCCAAATTGCCACAGTTGTAAAAAAATAAATAAATAAATAAATAAATAAATACAATGGTAATCGCAATTGGCGAGTCCTAATTGGGCTACAGATGGGTGGGTGGCCTCCTACTTCTGCTCTGTAAAGTCTTCATAGCGGCTCTAATCTGAGGTGCTTTTTGTTAATTGGTGATTTCTGAGGCTGGTGACTCTAAATGAACGTCTCCTCTGCAGCAGAGGTAAGTTTTGGTCTTGCTTTCCTGGGACGGTCTTCATGAGAGACAGTTTTATCATGGTGCTTGATAAATTTTGCAAATGCACTTGACACAATACTGTTCATGCACGAACTATTCCAGAACAGCTGACCTTCGTGTCTTAAAATAACAACTGACTGCTGTTGTTGTTACTTTATTGCCAAATGCCATATGTGTTATTTCATAGTTTTGGAAATTTCCAGTGTTGTTCTAAAATGTAGAAAGTAAATACAAACTTGTGTCCAAACTTTTGACTGGTACTGTGGTTACTTCTTGCTTAGGGCCCCAAATGTTCAGAAATGTCCCCTGGATCTACAGTAAGTGCAATTGAACATGGCAGACAAACCTTCCAGATGTTTTCACAGATGTCGGATTGTCCATCTAAAACAGTTTGGCATTGCACTACAATAATGGATCTGTTGATGGACATGAACTTCCATGATGTATACTTTTAGTTTAAATGTAATATGATGCACATATGTACTATTTTTGCACTCATTTATTATTTTTTATTGATGATTGTCAAACCTAAAGAAGCACCAATGCTGAGCATGTTATTTGTTAATCAAGACACAGTCTGATGCATTCCTTGCTAAAATATAATAGTGCTGCAAGGTCTACATACTGTATGAGTATACTCTCAGTACTTACTATGATACTGGCTTGGAAGGAGACTCAAATCTGAATTCAGACAGCACCATCACTTTAAGCCGTTCTGTATGATAAATCTGCACGGGGAAAATCATCCACAAGGTCAGACAGGTTCGCCACATGTCTATCAGCTTTACACAACATGATCACATACCGGTATCTTTTATACACCCCTACCCTGCACCTCTTCTAGTGAGCAATCTGTCTCACCCTAGCGTAACCCGTTGTGACACTCTGAGCCTCTCAGAAAATTAAGTGAAATATTAAACTTGGGCTTCAGACTGGGAGGATTGGGGACCGGGGGACTCGGGGACCATGCTGTCATCCATATTCATGTCCTATTATGCACTGAGATGTGCAGAGCCAGAACAGACATCCCGTTTTCCCAACTCACACTGATCAGATCTGATGGGAACCTACAGTCATAAGAAGACATGCACTTGAGTCGGTTTTCATGATGCCATATCAAACTATTCAATGGTATTCGACTGTCGTGTAAAGCTCTCAAACTTTTTTTATTTTTATTTTATTACATTTTGTCTAGTGCCATTTGGTGATGTTATTTAGTCTAATATGGACTTTAGAGTGCGCTTGTGCTTCTAATTAAACCTAATGCTCCACGTTCCCTTCCGTTGCTATAGCGAGGCCCTGGGGGACTGTGTGTGCTCTGGATAATGCAACAGCCTGGACGAAACCGACTAATGAAAATGAAATGCACTCCGTGCGGATATCAGAGTCGATAAAACACATTACAGTAAAAAAGGCAAAGTCTTGTGTGGGTTTGAGACGTGGATTGGGGCTGTTTGTGAGCACCGTCTTTATTATCTCATAAACAGTCCGACACAAACAGTTTGAGTTTCAAGGTTGATAGTAAGAAACAAACCTTGTTTTATTAGACAATGATGTAGCTGATTTCTTAATTCTAATTTGTCAAAACGTGTCACGGAGTTATATTAATATACTGTACAGCAATGTTAATGTTTGTTATATACAGTAACCCAGATGCACTGTATAATAAATCTACACTATGTCAACAAAAGTATTTGGCCAAACCTGTTAACTATTGAATTCAGGTGTTTCACCTGAATTCAGGTGAATTCAGAATCAGACCCCTTATGAATCAGAACCCTTATCTCCAGTACAGGGTAATGTCAATGCTTCAGCATACTAAAACATCTTGGACAATGCTTTGTATTCAACTAAAGAAGAGCCTTTTCCATTCCAACTTGAATGAGCCGCAGTGCACAAAGCAAGGACTATAAAGTCATGGTTTGATGAGTTTAGTGTGGAAGAACCTGACTGTCCCGATCACAGAGCCCTGACCTCAACCCCATCAAGCACCTTTGGGATGAACTGGAACGGAGATTGCGAGCCAGGCCTTCTCGTCCAACATGACCTCATAAACACTCTACAGAATGAATGGGCAACAGAAAAACTTTAAAATCTTGTGGACAGCCTTGCAAGAATGTCAGAAGCTGTTATAGCTGCAAATGGGGTTCCGACTCCATATTGAAGTATATGTATTTGGATTCAATGTCATTGCAGGTTTTGGCCAAATACTTTTGTCCATATAGTGTATTTTTAAAAAGCGGTCCGGGTTCGATTCCTGTCTCTGTGTGCATGGAGTTTGCATGTTCTCCCCGTGCTTGGTGGGTTTCCTCCGGGTACTCTTGTGTGAGTGTGTGTATGTGTGTGCCCTTCGAAAGAATGGCGCCCTGTCCAGGGTCTACCCCGCCTCATGCCCTACGTTTCCTGGGATAGGCCCCAGGCCCCCCATGACCCTGAATACAGGATGAAGTGGTATTGATGATGAGTGAGTGAGTGTCAGAGCGCAGGATCAGCCAGGATACAGCAACCCTGGAGCAGATAGTGTTTAGGGCCTCAATCAAGGGCTCAACAGTGGCAACGTGGCAGTTCTGGGGCTTGAAATTCATGTTTCAACCTAGAGATCTCATTCTATGGAGGGTCATGTGGTCTGCTTGGAATGCCTGTGGTGATTGGAGACGGTTCCACTTGACCATGAAGATTCTCTAAATGCAGTCACTCAGTGGTTCAGGACTAAAATTCCCACAAACAGTTTTGTACCTGACCCTCCAATGAAATCCACTTTAACTTAAACTGAACTTCCAGCCTCCTCACACACAGTATGACTAAACCCAGTATGACTAAGTATCACCCTGACGAGGATGGGTTCCCTGTTGAGTTTGGTTCCTCTCTAGGTTTCTTGTTATTGCCGTCTCAGGGAGTTGTTGCTTGCCCCGTTGTCCTCGGCTTGCTCATCTGGGATTATCTGATAATTATGATTTATTACATATTTATTAAACCTCCAGCCTCCCAAAGAGCCTTAAGTGTTTGAGCCACCACTGCCCCTTAATCTTAATTTTAATCTTTAATACACTAACAGGTTTAATAAACCCTATTTAGGATCAGACCGGGAGATCTAGTAGAAAAGTAAACGATCCTCTCAAAGATGTGATCACTCCAGCAGTTAGAGCAATGAGCCTGAATATTACAGCTCTCTGGATTTGTTACGCCACCACATTATTCCAGAGGCAGAGCAGCGTCGGTGATCTATCACCACGCTCATTTCAACAGCCGCTCCTTTAACACACTGTATTGCACACATATTCGGGTGGAAATGTTGTACAACGTCAGCGTCCGTGAGATGATGGACGACGGAATAAAAACAGCTGCGATCCCTTGCGGTGATCAATCATCAGTTACGCGCCTTAAGTAATGCTTATACATGTATAGCGTTGTGTGATGCACAGCTACAAATAAAGATGCATCACCTTTGCAGTGCAATTATAATCCCTTATATTAACCTGTCTATGAGTCAACATTAGCATATTTAGAGTGTGTGTTTTATCACGTAAAGAAAGTTGTGAAAAGCTGGGAAAGAGGCAAATTATGGCTCGAAGGTCATACATCTTAAAGCAAAGTAAACCCTCTTAAGGAACAAAGGATAGAGGGGACATGATGTCTGAGTTACTCGTAGCTCCATCAACTGTGTAATCAATAAAATGAGTCTATTAAGCAGATAATTTACAGTAGAATGTCATATGTGAAGCTGTAAAATGTCAGGCAATAACACCAATGTTTTGGAAAAGCAAAACAAAAAAGAAAAATAGTGACAGACTGAAAAATGCATTCGGTACAGAATGCTGGGTTTTAATTAATTATACTCAGATATCAGCACCATCTGTTGAATCTTATTCATACTCCATATGGTCTGCCAATAATCAGTAAATTTAATTAATAAACAGTGGAAAGTCACGAGACCAAATGGATTTTCTTTCCTACAAATTCAAGTAACAAAATCCTACTCGAGGGTTAGATGCTGAACTCGTGTTCCTGAACCACGACGCGGGGGGGGGGGGGGGGGGGGGGG
>JAQMYG010000007.1:24820411-24835211 GCA_030014215.1 Clariallabes teugelsi
TCGTATCGCAATCGCAAATCGCAATTTTGACCTTAATAATCGCAATGTGACATTTTTCCCAAATCGTGCAGCCCTAGCAGCAAACATCAATAAATCAATCATCAGGGTGATTTCGCATTTCCAAGGTCACATGATCTGCTTGATTATATTTGTTGATGGGAATTCATTAGTCACTCTTATTCTTTTTTTTTTTTTTTTTTTAATGGACAACAGATTTTCTATTTATTTCTCATCATCAAAGAAAGTCTCTATTTAATTTTAAAACATAGGTACTGGTTTAAAGTTAATGTTGCACAATTAATTGCAAAAAAAATTTTCTATTAAAAAAATATATCAATCTGCGCCATTATTTAATCTCAAAACGCTGCAATTTGTTACAGTTTGTCAATAATTTAAGTATTTGTTTTATTTTTTTTCTCTTGAAATACTTTGAAATGATAAATAAATATTGGTAAATAAACATCCTCTTAATAATATCATTTGTCATGATTTGCTGTTAATCCAGATTAATAGGTTTGAATACTAAGTGGTACATTTAACAGTTAAGATTCGCAGTTTAAATCCTAATCGTGACGTCTTAAACACAATGTGTGTTTGTTTTTTAAATCAACTTGTGCAGCCGTATTTGCCGTTGTTTCGGCTATTAATCAGTACAGAGTATTTTCACAGGTTGTGTTTATTTACAGATATTTTTTATACCATGTTTAATTTAACACATGCTATACGGATGTTTACCCAAAAGCTTTTTGCACTAACGGACCAATTCCAATTTATCATCATTCCAACAGTTGCATTTTATTTATGTTGTTTTATTTTATTTTGTATTTGTACAGATACCTTTTCTTTATCTACTGTGAGTGCCTTAAATTGCCCCATGTGGATAAATAATTTTTTTTTTTTTTTTTTTTTTATTGAATTGAAAATAAATGAAATTCTCACCTGGACATCCGGGGTTTGTGCGCAGAGCTTTTTTATAGTAAGCCAAAGCTCCTCTGTAATCCTTCTTGTTGAATGAAATACACGCCTTACCTGTGAAAAAAAACAAACACTTAATATTACATGCATTTTTATCGAGATCCTTCAGATCAGTGAGTTTTTAAGGGCATTTTTACATCACACACGAAAAAATCAGAATCTCAAACTCATATTTCCAACTTTGAATATCAAAAGTTCAGATTTGCGACTATGTTTGATGTCACTTTAGCGTGGTGGTGCTCATAATGGAAAGTAGAAATAAGAAATAAAAGTATGATTTAAGTAGCCTTTTAAAGTTTTAGTTACAGGCTGATGATTATCAAAGAAGCGAATCTGTTGTTTAAAAAAAAAAAATCCACTTTTTTCATTTCACTTTTTATATCAACTTCGGCTTTTCGGAAACTTTGTTTCTGGGTATTTATTTTATGTATCGTTTGGAAAAAAAAGAGATTTTAAGTTAGGAAATGCGCAGTTGTTGTGATCGCAGATTAACATCATAAGAAGCCAAACAACTGGTCAGAAATAAACTCTGAAAATAAATCTACAAAATATTACTGTACACAAATATCAAGTCTGATATTTGAACATTTGACTTTGTACAGTATATAAAATGTTAATATAAAATGTTCCGCCTGAAATTTTCTTCCAGTTTAAAAAAAACAAAAAACACACCACATAGACTATGTGAGTGAGGTCACAGAGGAGTTTCCCACCCAGCAGTGCAGGGATGTTGTTCGTCGACTGGTTCAGGACGAAGTGAAACTGAGCGTCTGCCTGATCCATCTTGTCCCCTTCCAGTAAGCAAAAACAGGCTCGTCCCAACAAGTGGTTCTGTTAAGTAAAAAAGTGGAAAGTTTTCCATCTTTATCCTCTGCCATTTAAACATCCCGTGTCTGTGGTATCAACCCTGCGCTCGCCCTCACCTGATCGTACATGATGATCTTATCCGCCATGGTGTACAGGAGCGTCGACTGATTGATAAGGTCCTTCTTCGCATCCTTGTTCTTCTCTTTGCGAGCCTGCTGGACGTAATATGCAGCGAGAGTGTCCAGACACGTCATCTGGTCCTTCTCGTGGTCTCTGTAGTCGAGGTTTCCGTCGATACGCGCCGCCTCCAGCAGCTTCACGAAGTCCTCTGTCTTCCCCTGTTTGTAGTACTCCAGCTAAAGAGTAGGCAGAGACAGCGTTAGAAATCAAAGATCAGTTCAGGGAGATTACTTTTTCATGAAACTGAAAGGGAAAAAAGAAAACATACAGCAAGTGCAATCCATATGTGCAGCTGTGTGTGCTCCTGCTTCAGGATGCTGATCACTTCGTCGCCTTCAGGAAGCTGATCGAAGTCCAACTCGATCACCTGAAGGATAAAATGAAAGGAGATACAAAGAAGGAGCTAGTAACTATACAATGGTGTGTTGCTTTGGAGAAAAACATCTTTGCCTTCCCGAAAAACAGAATCCTTTAACATCAGCAGAGATTTATTGTATAACCTTAATCCAGTTATTCACATATAAGACTCATTATTCAACCCACTAATAATAATGATCTGCCTATTTTTTTAGTGCTTTATCCTAAACATTTTACCAACACGGACAGATTAAGTTCAAACTGAGTCTATTTTACACATTTTTATACACACACGTTTTACATTTTTGAGTTGCTAATGCTTAGATTAAATCCTTTTAATTGGAGTGATCATATTACACCAGGCTGTCCTAGATACTGTCCATTGGGTTTTCCTGGCAAGGATACTGGAGTGGGTTGCCATTTCCTTTTCTAGAGGACCGTTTGGAAATGCCAATTAGCTTAATCGGTATGTCTTTGGACTGTCAGAGGAAACCGGGACCCGAAGGAAACCCACCCAGCACAAAGAGAACATGCAAACTACACGCACACAGACCCGACGCAGGAATCGAACCCGGAACCTGGAGGTGCGAGGCGACAGTGCTAAGCACTAAGGCAAAATTAAGGGCTGATGAAACACTGAAGCAGCGTGAAAAGCAGCAGCGAGTTGACCGCAAACTCCATTCACAGGAAAAGGCGTCAGGTGCATCAGGCCCATAATTAAGCATGGTTTAGGTGGGCGTAACCAAAACATGAAAAACGGTGATGAAAACAGGTACTGAAATCAGGCAGACTATCCCAGGAAACATGGGGCACGAGGCGGGGTACTTCATGCTGTGCGGTAACGATATATCTTCGTTTGATTACCAGATCATCATTAGGTGGGAAGAGGGATTGCACATGATGGAAATTGGAGGGAACTGGTTTAATTGGGTTAAAAGATATCATTAATTATATACTATGCTTCCTGTCCTGCTGAGCCACAAGTAAACCTCTAGTAGTTTATATAACATTAATCTGTAACATGATTATTAAGCCATAACACTCATACGATGGAAATATTTTATGCAATTAATTTTATCATATAAATTCCCTCTTCATAGACGCCTTCATAACTGCAACTGATTATTTTTTTTTACTTATTAATTTTTTTCACAAGCAAAATACTTACGTACATTATGTACCGTAAACAATTATTCCTGAGGCTTTATTATTATTATTAATAATTCAGTATTTTTTAAATGTTATATAATTAAAACAGTAATTTAAGTAAACAATTTAACAATAGTAGCCTTTATTCACTTTATATTTAAGTGAACACCAAATAAGGTATGTAGTTGAATAACATCATACTTTATTAATAAATAATAATAATAGAATAACACTAGACTTTGACATTCTGTATATCTTCACATCATGAGACATTACTTTAACCTGCTCTTCAAGTCAGATTAATCCATTACACATTTATTTTGTGTGTGTAATAAAGACATTATAAACTCCACTGATGCGACACTGGACGTCTTTAATCTCTGCGCTAATCATAGCAGTTAGCACAGTTAGCTGCTAGTCGGCTAACTAACGACGCTGCACTTGGCTCTCTGATAAAGTTCAGAAATTATCCAGGTTAATGTGCAATAAAAAGTCTTCGCACCTCGTCTGTGTCCCGCAGGGGGATTTCAATGGATCCCCGAGACATGGTGAGGGTTTATATCCGGACTCTCCTCTCAGACCAGGTAGCAGTTTGGAGAACGCGCTAGCCGTCTCGTCGCTACGGGATGAAGATGGAGTTTATGTGAACAACAAAGTCTTGTACTTCCGGTGTCACGACTTCCGCGCGCTAAACGCAGGAACGCGAAGTTGCGCGAGCAAGCACGTGACGGTGCGCGTTGACGAAACGTTTGAACAAAACGGCGTTAGAAAGTCTGAGAAAATACACAACTGTGTAAATAAAAGAGAGGTTTTGTGTCTACATTGGTCAGAACTCGCCCTTTCCGTGATATCTTTCCAGAATTTTTTTTCTGTTCGTCTGTCCTGCTGTTCTGTCTGTACAGTATGTCTGTCTGTCTGTAGGTATGTCTGTGTGTCTGTCCTGCTGTTTTGTCTGCATGTATTCTGTCTGTAGGTCTGTCTGTGTTTACGTATGTCTGTTTGTCTGTCTGACTATTCTGTCTGTATGTATGTCCGTCTGTAGGTATGTTTGTGTGTCTGTCTTGCTGTTCTGTCTGTAGGTATGTCTGTTTGTGTGTCAGTCTTTCTGTCTGTGTGTCTGTGCCATAAATAAAATTAAAATGTTGAGTAAAAGTGAAGTTATGTTCCAGATTACAAACCAGAAGTTTTGACAGCGTACCACGCATGCATCAAACTGTGGGCGCATCTTAAATCGGCCATTGTTCAGGTTTTATTGACACTTTTGCAGAACTTACAGTAGATATCTGACGAAGTTTAACCTGCACCATAAGTGAAATCAAAATGTTGCGTAAAAGTCATGTAACGGATTAGAACTTGCTGGGTCGAGTAAGTAAGTCGAGTGACACTCAAACCTATAAAGTTTCATTCTTTGTATTAATAAGTTTCTGCTGTACAGAAAGACAGACATGTACGCGGGCTTCAACTTGAAATAATAGCTTTAACTTTTTTTTTATATTTCTACGAACTCTTTTCCCGTCAACGATGAGTACTTTAGGTAGTGATTAAATGAACTTTGCAACACGTATGGTGTGAGGCAGCACTGTAAAGTGTTAAAGCACTTTTCCTCTGGGTACTCCGGTTTCCTCCCACAGTAGAAGCTGGTCTGTCAAATGCATGCGGTAGAGCAATCAGAGTTTTACTGTGGTAAACTTAAAAAACTAACAGGCGACGTACATGTATGCTAGGACACAAGTAACCAAGAGGCTACAAGTGGAAATGTATCAGAGTACAAAGTACAATTGTATTATTTATTTAGGAAATGTAGTGGAGTAAAAGTCAAAGTTGCCAGAAATATAAATAACAAAGTATAAATATGTGAAAATTAGGTACAGTAATGATAATGCATTATCAGGCGGCATGGTGACTTACTGGTTAGCACTGTTGACCTGCACCTCCAGGTCCTGGGTTCGATTCCCGCACCTTCAGGTCCTAACACAATCACACAAATGGGAATAAAAACAATGGTCACCGTCGGACTACAGAGGTTCATGGATGGATGGATGGATGGATGGCTGGATTAATGCATTATCAATTCAGTAATGATCAAAACCAACCCCACACACAACACTTTATGTTCAATTCGCAACTGTATTTGGTCTGCATGTCTCGATTAATTTTCTGTTACTCTAATAATGGGTAAAAATATTCTTTATATGGTCTTATAGGACAGGGTTAAAACAATTTAAACCATATAAAGTATGATTTCACCCTTCACTAGGCTGCAATTACAGTGATGATATTAAAGATCACCCTGTTTTAAAAACAATTTAATTTATGACAAAAGTTTTGAAGCTTTTTTCCCTTCCTCTTTCTTCTCTCTCTTCTTCCTCTTCATCCTCATCTTTCCATTTCTTCTATCTCTTTTTTCCTCCTCCACTTTATACTTCTCCTCCTTCTTGTTCTCCTACCTTCCAAACGTCTTTGATTTTTTTTCCTCAAACATGGAACAGCAGACAGCGTCGGGGCCACGATACGAGCACAGGCTGCAGCGTCCAGGACAACCTTCCTGTAGGAAATCATAGTGATTAATTGAGAGAGAGAGAGAGAGAGGGAGAGAGACTCCTAAATGTACCTTTAAACGGCGCGTTTCTGGGTATAGCCAGTTGGTGGCAGTGTGTGAGTTACTGAAATGCTCAGGAGCTCAGACATACACGGTACAGTACAGTATTCAGTTTGAGTAATGAGCAGATTTCATATCAGCTTCACATCATCATATATTCTACTGAAGTGCTGTAGGAAACATGGAGGGACTTTTATTACAGCCTTACGTTTATTTATGCTCTAATTTACACAGACATAAATAAATAAGCTCCAATTTACACAGACAACTCATAAATAAATTATAACAATTTTACGTTTTTTACAAAGTACTATTGTTCAGCAGCTGTGTCTGTTGCAATGGGGAACATTTTCTTGCAGTAACAGGCTATTAATTGTCCATTTCATATTTACTTCAATACACACTATACTGTAGACATATTATCTGGCCTGGGATCAACAGGTGAGGTGAGAATGAAGTCATTAAATCTACAAATCTGGAAGATTATTGATGTTAGTGCGGTGATTTACTCAATAGTGTGAGTTCAAATTTAAAGTCAGATTTTATGTCCATAGTCTCTCAGTACTTTTGTCTTATGATGAGCAGAAACAAGTCCTTCTATATTGTGATATATATTTATGTAGTATGTATTAATTTCCAGGCGGCACGGTGGTGTAGTGGTTAGCACTGTCACCTTGCACCTCCAGGGTCTGGGTTCGATTCCCGGCCAGGATCGATTCCCCTCTCTGTGTGCATGGAGTTTGCATGTTCTCCCTGTACTTGGTGGGCTTCCTCCGGGTACTCAGGTTTCCTCCCACAGTCCAAAGATATGCAGGTCAGGCTAACTGGCGTTCCCAAATTGCCTGTAGTGTGTGTGTGTGCCCTGCGATGGATTGGCACCCTGTCCAGGATGTACCCCGCCTCGTGCCCTAAGGCTCCAGGTCCCCATGACCCTGAATACAGGATAAAGCAGTATAGAAGATGAGTGAGTGAGTGTATTAATTTCCACCTGACCTTATTGAAAACTTTGTTTCCCCACCGAGGATTTCACCATTACACATCCAAACTTTACACTCCCTAGCAAACTAAAGCCTTTTTTTCTGGTAAGTCTCACTAACAAGTGGTTTTCTTATCATCACACACCTGTTTAGTCCCAATCCTGTGAGTTCTCATCACGTTGTTTTCGTCTGGAAATCCTCTTAATTTCACTATTTAAAAAAGTTCTGGGTTTTACTGTGTGTGTGTATGTGTGTGTGTTTACGATGCAACATCCCCAAGTGTTTAAGTGATCTAGAATCAAGTTTTGTTTGTGATGTTTTTGCGACCACATTCCTTCCTCAGAATTGGCGCTTCACTCGCTCAGTCTCTATAGCGCTTATCCTGTACAGGGTCAAGGGAAGCCTGGAGCCTGGGGACACCGGGGACAGGGTGCCAATCCATTACAGGACACACAATCACATACACTCACTCACTTACTAGAGCAAATTTGGAAACGCACTAAGCAGAGAGAGACCCAGACCCCAGGCGAGAATCGAACCCTCGACCATGGAGACCACAGTGCAAACCACTATGCCACCGTGCCACCATAGCGCCATCCTTTCATGTTTTAATAATGAGCATCCCAGAAAACTGTAAGCGTTGATGAATTTTCCAGCTGATTGTTGAATTTTGAACTTTTTCTCGGTCTGAGATTGAGGATGTTTCCGTTCCAGACTCTGCCGTTTACTCTCAGGCTCGTAGTGTTGAATCCGTGTCTCACCACCAGTAACGATTCTCTTTAAGAAACTTTCACCTTCCTTAGAGTATCGCTCCAGATTTTGTTTGCAGATATCCAAACACTTCTGTTTATGCTCTTCCATGAGTTGTTTCAGCACCAGGTTCACCATCAGACCACAAATAAATTCATCACTGCACGCTGCCCTTCTTTGGTGCAAATCACAAATGGGGCGTCTACATTAACTCGCACCACAGTTACAAATGAACTGATGTAACACGTTCACACCTGCACAGCAGTGAGTGGGGAGACAGGAGCCTTGAACAGAAAGCACTGATGAGACCAGCCAACAGAAGTTCTAATATAAGTGGAGTGCGGATCAATTTTGACTCACCCTCGTATATCAGCCTGTATAACTGGGTCATATTTTTGCAGCTTTCATACAGTACTTATGAACTCACTGATGGTCATTGGTTTCTGGGCAAACCTGAGCTGGACCGAAAACATTGACATGAGATGGATTCCCATCTCATGTCATTAATCATTTGTTGATCTCGTGTCCATCCACCACCAACGTGACCAGGACAGAGCGTTTTCGTTGGACTTGTTCATCTTCGTCTTTCTTCTGCTCCTATTAGGGGTCACCTCAGCATCTCACTGGATTTACAGATTCGATTTATTCCAGCGTGGGAATATTGGGAACGTTAAATCCTAGGAGCAATTAATTAGACAACTTGGTGGAAAAGAAACAGACATCAGATATCCTGCACCTCTATCCTCAATTTAAGAACTCATTTCCGGCGTACACACCAACATTTACAACTCTTAGACAAAGAAGACAGGCAAAAAATATGAATAATAATGAATGCAGATGTTATGTGTAATATTCTTCTGCAATCAGTGACACTAATGCTATAACATATCACTCTACCTTAAATATTTTCATTCTAAACCCAGCCTCAATATCACATATTAATATCACATCCAAACACCACTCGTCTCATGCATCTCCTCATCATAAATATTCTTCAGGGTTGATTTCTGCCTTTGAGCCCCGAGTGAGAGCTTGATTACTGTCCAGCATCGTCCATGCGGAATCATTTGATATGGAAAACCACAGTTGTGATCATTACAATGGCCCGTTACGACATTGTGTACTGTTAGGAGCCTGGAGGCAGGGGGAGGGAGGAATAAGTGGATTGGGTGGGTGAAGGTGGTGTTGGTAGTGATGGAGCAGGAGGAGGAGGAGGAAGAGGAGGAGGGGGGGGTGGTGGTGGTCATGTCAGCTGGACTTGATGTGTGTGCTGAGATGAGAACAAGCAAAACGTCTCTCCAGATTCAGCTTTTCATTTTAAAAAGCACAGACGGCATGCTGCTCAGACTCGGGCTTCAAGATCACCCAGGATGAGATACGTACTGTATATTTCAAATATTCTTGTCTTTTTGGTGACTGGAGTGAACCGAAGATGCTAAAATGAAGATAATGGTGAACTAAAAGGTATGTGTGTGTAAATATTATTTCCGCATATTCATGCAGGACACTTCCAGTGGCACGTCTAGCACAGAAATCTATTACATTTTGTCAATTTTTTGTATAAAAATTTGTACAGGAATGGTTGCAAGGCCATAGTGGTGCCTTACTCATTGGACACACCTGATCGAGCTCAGCAGTTGATTACCAAGCTCTTCCTAAGATAAAGTTGAGCTTTAATCAGCAGAGAAAACACAAACCTGTTTGGAGATCTCTAGTTCTCCTTATTCATGTACAACTTTTACTCTCCAGATCCCTTGTACAGATTGACTCTCCTGAAATCAAGCATACTGAACATGTTCTTAAAGCCTCATTTCCATTTCAATAAGACTTGAGAGTATGAAAAAAAAAAGATCACAATGGCCTTTTTGTTTTGGATGAAATGCGATCCCGTTTCCATTCCATGATGACTCGTCAAAGTGGATTTATTTGCTGTAGTGTTAAGTGACCATGGCTGCGGGGAATTCCAACCCAGGCTGGAGTGTTCCTGAGGGTTCAGCCAGGTCCAGGTCTCCATCTGGGCAGAATAACATGCAGGATGGAGAACACCAGGGATACAGCGCTTTGAGTTTATCTGTCGACTCTGGAACATCCTCAGCTGACTTTTCCCAGCTGCACTCCGACACTGAAAGTAGGTTTATTTACTCATTTATGTGTTTACACACTGTTTACTGTTAAAAATCCATTGATTACAAGTTAACGAGAAAGATGGTCGGAGTACAGAAATAAAGCACTTCTGCATCACTCTCTCTGTTCCTTGTGGGAATTTTCTGACTTTTAAATTTTTTTCTTTCCAATTATTATATACACTACCATGCAAAACTCCTGAGCCACCCCTCATTTCTTCATATTACATTAAATAATGTAGATTAAATTAAAGAAACGCGAACAAATGTTTTATTGTGACCGGCTGCAAAATGTCTAAGCATAAAGAAAAAATGGTGGTTCATGTAACAACCTCAGCAGCGACCTCATTTCCCCTCTCGTCTGATCCAACCACTGTGCGGCAGGGAGAGGGACTGGACTGAAAATGAGAGACAAAGTCCTTCAAGAAGCCTTGAGAACTATTCATTACAATACATGCATATATGGAGCAGATGCCCTTTTCTAGAGGGACAACTTTTCTTTTTTTTTTGTCTTTTTTGAAGCAAAATATGAAGAAATGACAGGTGTCTCGAAACCTTTCCACAGTACTGTATGTATGTATCCTCTTTCTGTTCTAGACATCAGACTTGGCGACAGGTATTTATGCGACCACCTTGACATGAATGGCTTTTCAGAAGAAGAGCTTCTGAACATTACATTTGAGGCATGCGATGCTGCGGGACAAGGTGGACTCTATTACCTTCTTACACGTTATGGAAAGTTTTTTTTAGAGACAAACATACTAGAATTTCTCTTGTATCAACAGGAGAAGTCCTGGCCTCCACTGTGGTGCAGTTTCTACAGGCCATGACGGGCCAAAGCGGTGGACAGGACAAGCTGATCGTCCTGAAGCACATGTTGGACCCAGAAGACCGAGACCCACCTGTGGACAGAGACGCCTTTCACGCCACCATGAGGAAGTGGATCGCTCGGTGCAGCCAGGACGGGTGAGACACGGCTACACGTGGAAAAAAAAATCCTACAAAAGTATTTCTACGTAACCTTGTCTCTTTGATCATTTTTACGATTTAAGTACGATTAATTTGTAGAATAAAATCCAGTTAACGTTCACACCGGTCTGATATTTTTGTGATGCTGAAACTTGTAGTGTTTGAGAAGAGCGTTCCCATTGTCTTGTAGATTATTTGATGACAGCTACCAGGCGTCAGGATCGGACTCTTGCAAAGTGACCGGAAATGGTGAGTCTTATAATTGAATATAGTCAAAATGATTGAGAAATATTGGCACCCTCCAACAGAATGAGCAAGAAAATGCTTTGAGACGAACATTACACCCAATGTTCAGCACAGACTCCTACTGTACTTGCAGTATGAAACTATTTAATTTGCCTCTGATAGTAATTATATACTGTGTGTAAAATATAATGAAATTTTACATCATGCAAGTACTGATTATTAAAAATAAATAAATAAAAAAGCCTTCCTAGACAACAGCTTTCAATGTGAAAGACCCAGATTGTTATGGCTTGTATAAGTCAGGTGATGGATATAAAACATGCATCACCAGTTAAAATCCTATTAAGCTCACTGAGGGACATAAATAATGAGGGGAAAATAGCTGGAGGTAGGATGCTTGAGTATGTTCCTTTTAGAAAAAAGGGGAATGTGGTAAGAGAGACAAAAAGAGAGACCCCAAAAATCACAGTTTCAGAACTGCAGAAAGTTTCGTTAGAGCTTTGCCATTAAAAAAAGTTGTACTAAAGAAGTTAATTCTGAGAGCAACCCAAGGAAAAAAAAAAAGAAATAGTGTTAAACCTCATTGGAGTTCAGAACCACAAATGAACAAAAACCTTTTGAGACACAAAAAGGTAAGACCATACAAGATAAAGTCAAATTAGCAAGTCATAGAATGAGCCACATGATTAATCTATTCTTCTTATTATTATTATTATTACTATATGGGGGGAGGGAGTTGTAACTGTAACTTGATTGCCTCTACCAGGAGGTTCAGATTTAGCCATAGAAAGAACAAGATAATGAGCCATACATACTTTCAAATCAACTTAGAAATGCTTAAATAAACCATCTTATTCTGTTCATATAAGAATATATTCAAGAATTTTGAAGGGTGCCAATAAATAAGAAACAATTCAACCTAAACAGTGTACATTAAACAACCTTTTAACAGGTCTCTCATGACATGTAAGGCAGTTATTATTATAATTTTTTTATGTATTTTTCCAAAGGGTGCCAATAATTATGCAAATGACACTGTTGTGTCTGTAGGAACTGAGTTTTCTCCGTCGCCACCTGAAACTACATTCACAGACCAAAGCGAATATCATTGGTTAGTAAAGTCATTTCATATTTTGCGTGTAAAAGTTTAAAACCCCTCATCATTTTGTTTTTGGAAAATAATCAGTGACATGGTGGTGGGATGACGCTGTGTTACTGGTCCCATTATGTCGTTGACTATTTTCCAATAATGGTGCATCTTGCAGTTTTATTCCTCTTATAAAGAACATCAACTGTGCAACATCAACTATTACTACTTATTTAGTCAAGAACGACACATCATACTTTTATTTGTTTGTGGTTACGTTTAATGGTGATTAACATCCGGATAAGAGGTTAGTTCCTGTTATCATTTTCATTATAGTCGTGTTGGGAGCTTCTTGAATTTCACTAATTTGTTTCCAAGACTTTTCCATGGAAGAAAAAGTCTGGGAACGAAAATGATTACTGTAACCGAACTCTGACACTGAAAACTCCTTCCGTAAATGTAGGAAACTTCAACATAGCACTTTTTTATCCATTTCTGTAGACGAAGACCTATGAATAATGAAGACCTGTCAATATATAATTAACAACTTATTAAAACAAGCATGTTAATATAAACACCTCTGGAGCAAGAATTCGCCAGCGCTGTGGTGTAAAACTTAATCCATGATGCTGCTTTGATTTACGACTGCAGTGACGCAGGTGATTTGTTAGGCCTGGTGGCGGAGCTGAAGCACGCTCAGTGCAGACTGCGAGGACACAACAGCAGCCTGCTGAGGAGCATCTCTCAGTGCGAGGAAACCAACCTTCAGCTGATGATGGATGTGTCAGAGCTTCGCAGCAAACTGGCAAGGTGCTGCATCGTTTTGATGTTTTTCTAGCACTTACAAATGTACCAAACATCTCAGTGTCTGTCATGTGTTTAACCTTCTCAGTGCCCAGCTGTGTGCAGGAAGAGCTCGGGCCCTGGCTGAGGAGCTGGATGAAGCAAGGCGAGCGCTGAGAGAAAGCCAAGAGAGAAGCACTCGAGCTCAGACTAACAGCCGTTCACTGGTCTGTGACTCACCAGTCCAACAAACCATTAAAATGTCTAGAACGTTTGTTTATTTATTTATATTCTTGATAATGAAATCAGTCTACAACTATTCATTAATACAAATATACTTGACATTAATATGGATCTCAAAATGCATTTTATATATATATATATATATATATATATGGTTATCAGTGTCTCCATTTGCAACATTTTTCAACTTTTAGTTCTGCGCTTTTAGTTCTTTAGCTTATCCAAATATAATGTGACCATAACAATCACGATGTGTCATTAATACATAGTTAAGATTCTGAAAATAAGGGCATTGTTTTTGTGCATCCACACATAGCGCCCCTTTGCATACACCCGTACCCAGCATGGCTCAGATCCTGTATTTTAGCATTGCAGTGTTGCAGATGCATCACCTATACCGCTTTATCTTCTCGGCCAAAACATGGTATCAGTGCTGAAAATTTTCTCACCGAGGTTAAAAATGTGATTTTTCAGACAGGATCATACAACAACATTTTCTACAATACTTAATGCTTATCACCCGATCTATGCCTTCTTTTTGTAAATCTGCCAACACATTTATATTTTTATCAGATAAAAAGAAACACATTTGCTAAATACAATTTCATGCCCTTTTTATGTTTGTAGTTTCCATAACTTTTTCGAATTCAGATCTTTCAACGATCTTAACTGTCATTCAGATGAAAACTTGGCCAATTTAGATTTCACATGAAAAGACATAAACCTGAAAAAGTGTATTATTCTAAAACGCAAAACTGTTTAGATATCGCAACCTGAATTTGACATGGTTACAGACACTACAGATTTTTTGCTTTTTAAGCTTTTACCAAAACCACTTTTTTTTTTATTTAAGTAACAATTTTAACAGGTCATATGCTTCTAGAAGCTTACCCCCATTTTAGCATTAATAATAAAGAAATATGAATAATTTGCATCTTAAATGATTATTGTTTGAAGCGAGACAGTATAATGTTGAAGAATTTCCATTTTTGGGGCACCTATAAAATCATCTCTCAAATGGCTGGTGTTAGCAACTTAAAAATTTTTAAGGAAGCAAGATTGGTCACTTCCATGTTGCATCAACATATTTCTTGTATTATATTTATAACATAAAAAAAAAAGATAATAAAATCAGCATGTTCAATAAAATCATACTGTATTTTTGCCATGTACTGTATAAAGAGTCGCAGGGGTCTGGAGCCTATCCCAGGAGCCTTGCACGTAACTGTATTTATTTCATTTGGTACTGTACAACTTCTGGCCTAAACGTAAGCGCTCTCATTGGGTCCCACTTCCCCCATAATGATGCCCTGATGGCAGTAATATCATTTACACACAGGTCAAAGGAAATTACAGTATTTGCATTGAGTTTAATCATGCACATAACAGTGTATCACTATTTATATTCATAAGAACACTCGGGGGCTAATGCATTTAAGAGGGAATATAATAAAACGCAATATAATGTGAAATGCAGCAGCCGTGCAAGAAAGAGGATGTATGAGCACAATTTCATTAGGTGTTTGTTTAAAGAATTATCACACGTCTGATGAGT
>JAQMYG010000007.1:24846862-24870153 GCA_030014215.1 Clariallabes teugelsi
CACGAAATGTACTGTGTGTATGTATGTGCAGTAATGGTGTGGATTGTTCTCCGGCGATCATCATGCACAATTTCCCGAATGGTTTCAAGTTTTTTTTCGGGGGTTAAGCTCGTTGAAGGTCTTTCTGATCTCTCGTCTGATGTTCTTCCACTCTTGAAGTGCGCGTTCCACTCAAAACACCTTGAACACCGCATCATCGTAAACTTCCCAAATCATGGCAAACGTCTGTGTCTCTGTGTTTGTTCTTCATTCTTACTTGCTGTCCATGATGAAATATCAGCGTGGTAATGCACATGGTCAGAATAGCAGCAGTTGCACAGCTCCCGATGTACAGGACGATGTCTTTTGGCACACTGACTTATGAAGGTCGGTGCTCCCTATGACTGTACATGTAGCCTTGTGCTGCCATCTGTTGGTGTGTTACAAAACTATTCTCGAAACTTTTTGATACCACCTCATATGTATATATGACAACAACTTTTATGTTAGATTTGAAAATCTAAAACTTTTTCTCAAATATATTTAAGTCTTCAGATATTTCCGCACAGCCAGATGTCAGGTCAGCGGACATCGGACATCATCCAGCGTTTTGCTGCAACATCCTCGTCTCGGACCCTGTGAACCCAAACAGGACTTACGGTAACCGCCACTCTGATTAATTCCAAAATTTGTTACTTCTTTCCCCACACCAAGTTGTTTACATAAGGTTTTATTTTATATCTCTCGGTAGTTAAATTGCTTCTTCCTCTTCCTGCTTGATCCTCAGGGGCCTCTATGGCTTCCATCCAAACTTTAAAATCCAGATTTTTTTTCTTCTCTCTCTCTCTCTCTCCATCCTGTCTGCAGTAAACACACAGGCTAGTTTCTCTTCTGTTTCTTCTCAGACACACTGTGTTAATATGAGCTGGCTGGTATGAAGCACGGGTCGCTTTAATCATTTTTCATCACATGAAAGACGTACGTGGACGTGCAAAGAAAGTGATCTTCATCTTACTCTTATCATGTGACCGTTGTTTTCTCTGTTCCACTCTGTTGTATTGGACAGTGTTGCATTTGCATGCCAAATAAGCAGGTAAATGAAGGATAATATGGAAGTTCATTGGAGGCTTTTTCAGAGGTATGAAAATCGTGTTCTTGCAGTTCACCTCGGTTATGATGTATGATAATTTATTATAGATTGTTAAAAATCAAGTAAAGTGCATGCTAGATTTTGTTACTATTTACATTTTAGATCAGACTATCGAAATTATTTGATTCCAGTGATCTTTTTATGTCCTGCTTTTATTAAAGTTGATTGCAATATAAAGGAAAATATTTCTCAGATCTTTTTAAAAGTAAAGCTTAAAACATAGTATACTTATAGGACATGGACTAGGCCTATTTGGACGCCATAATATTCTGTACAAACTGTTGTTGTTGTTGTTTTTTTTCCATTTTTGTTACGTCTGGACGCTAAACATTGTGCTCTGCCAGTTTGTGCTTCCTTGTCAAAAAATGCTACCATTGTGTGTGAAAGATGGATGAGTCCATCAATTCGCTCTACCCATTTGAAAAATGCTAAAGGGGTAAATGTACTATAACAGTAAATAGAGCATGTTTTGATACTTAATATCTGTAATATATTAATTCAAGAAATTAGGGTAGCCTAATCTGATAGACAAATATCTTCATCAGATATTGCTTCCAGTACATAATCAACAAGATGAATGAAACCACGCCCAAGTTTGTTAGTGTTGAGTAGCAAAAAATGATGCGTAGCATGGATTGGCAGGACACTGATCATGTGGTGTTTCCTGTGCATGTGTCGTTTAAACAGAAAACACGCCCCAGATTAGCAAAGATATTTACTTATTCGGCAAGATCATACATTGGACTATTCAAGTCAGCCGCTCATGTATGTCTAAGGAACTGCTTGTGTTTAATATGCAGTAAATGAATGAATACGTTCACTATATGGACCCTACACATGTGTTTCGAGCCTCAAGTCAGAATGATGTCTGAGAGCACGGATCATCGAATCCAGCTGAAAAGCTGTGTAGTGGAGTCCTCGTCTCCGTCTCTGATCTCGTCGTCTGGTGACAGATCTGGACTCCGTCACTTAACTGGCTGAGACTAGCATGATTTAACAAGCAGAGTCGCTTCCCCAGTCCTGATCCGTTCTTCTTTCCTTTTCATATTAACGTCACTGCGAGCTTATTCAGACAAACAGCTCGGCTATTATTCCCTTCTCAGCCCTAAAGGTATTAAGACTCAGAGTTCCATGTTGTGGGCTGCACAATCAAGCGGTTCATGTAAATGGTTGCCAGGTAATTGTTGCCCGTCGATATGGAGACGGAGCGAGCGAGAGCGAGACAAGGGAGTTGAAAAGAAGTATGGAAAACTCGACCACCAATCATTTGTCTGAACCTGCCTCAGTACGTCAATGTGGCGAAGGCTGGCTATTTTAACGTTTTATAAGACTCGGTCATTTGCATGACGGACCAGTGAGATGCAAATAAACCCATGTGCCTCTTTGTAACTGCTTCCCTTCAAACAGGTGGCTGCTTTCCGCACGCAGGAGCCGAGGATAACGGCCGAGAGGTAAGAACTCCACTCCGCCGCATGGTCTTACACTCTTATTTTCCTCCATCGATGCACAGAACAGCCTGAACTATTTACTATAGGGGTCAGTTGGTGCGTTTTATGTTTAATAACACGGCTCTTGGTGGAATAGAAATTTTTCCTAAGTGATGGATATTAGGAGCCATAAGCTTCTCAGAAACAGTTTTGTAGTGATCGAAGCCTAAAACTGAAATGGACTTATTTTGGAATTGTTCAAGTCAAACCGGGACTTTTGATTGAGAATAACAGAACACACTTCTAAGATTTAAAAACTCAATTTATTTCTCTATATAATCCCCTGCTACGCTAATGCACTTATCCTAGTGCTTGGACACCATCAAGGTAGAAAATCTCAGGACGCCGGAGCCATGATCGGGCCACATCTAAAATGTTGGCCTCTCAGGAACTCCTTTAATGGCCCAAACATGTGAAAATGTCTTGAAGCGAGGTCAGGACTATATCCTGTAATGTGTAAGTGGTGTTGGTGAATGACTGTGCGTACAGTTCCCGCAGACAGATGTGTCTCTTACACAAAGCTGGTGACAAGTTATCCATGGTTTTTTTTTTTTTTTTTTTTTTTTTTTTTAAGGATCAGGTGCTAGTTGTTCATGGGAATGACTGCAGTGGGCTCCGAGCCACCTCGGCCGCGATCGTCATTCACGGACAGACGGGCTTCTTTAAAATGTTCGCACCATTCAAATGTTTTACTGCAGCCAAGAGTCTCATCACTGTACTGTGCTTGAAGTCTTCTGTCAATCAATCTGTATGGGTTAATACACCAGAAATGGCATCACAAGTCCCGGCTTGACTTGAACGCCCCTCATGGGTTGTGAACCTACAGAAAATTTAAAAATGGTATTAAAAAATAAAGGATGTTTGTTTTGAACATGTGTAACTATTTGGCTTTTTAATAGTCTTTGATCTTTGGTCTTTTTGATGATCCTGATTTGACTTTGGGTTCTTTCAGGAACAGGTGTAGTTAATATTGAGATCATGTTTCATACTGTGGAGTCAGTACAACTAATTACGTCAATTCTGATTACACCAAAACTAACGAGGTCTTTAACTAGTAAATGATTCAGTTATGGTTAGTAATTTGGCTTGATAAGTTAGCTAGATATTTAAGTTTTACAAACTAGCATGGTGAATTAGCGAGATGGACGTTGTGTTCATGTTCATTCCAACAGGATTATTAGACATCAGCTAACCAGCAAGCCAAATTCTAGGTTTGTTTAAGATACCAGAATATGTTTATATATATATATATATATATATATATACACACACACACACACGTTCTAAGTTGATTCTATTAGCAAACTAGTTATTAGACACCATAAATTCATGTTCAGTGCAAGATTATATTTATCAATTAAATAAATATATAAATAAAGTGGTTTTTCTTTTCCACTTTGTGACTGTTTAAATGTAGTTGCTTTCTGACTTAGATTTTCAGCTGTGTATGTGTGTGTGTGTGTCAGTGTGTGTGGTTGTAATTATCATAATTAATTAATTACAGATTTCCAGTAGTTTAACTGTAAAACTCACCCCTGTGTAAAACTTGTGGTTTGTTCTTGAATGAATTTTAATGAAATAATCGTCAGTGTCAAACATTAAATCTATTATTTTGTTACAACTTTGCAAATTTCCAAAATAAATTAAACAAAACATTGTTTGCATAAATAAATGTAGAATTATTCTTTTTTGTGTTTTTTTTTTTTTGGAAAAAAATCCCATTAAAAAAAAAAAGAGATCCTTAGCCGTCAGCTGTCGAGGATTGTCGACAATTTCTATAGTTTAAACCAAACTTTGCTTCATTGACCTGCAGTGTCTTATCTTGAAGTGGGAGCAGGGTATAAACAGGCACGAGATGGTACACGGGACACACTCACTCTTTAGCTGCAGCTTGCTGGAGCGTCGGTCGAGAGAGAGCGTACAGCAGTAACTGCACAGAGAGGCACAAAAAGCCTTCTCCTTAAATGGTCAAAGCTCCCAGGAGTCAAAGGGAGGCTGGTGCGTTGAAGGGGGAAAAAAAAAAGTCAGGGAAAGGAAAAGGGAGAAAGACACAAGCTGGAGTAAGAAAGTAGAGAAGAGGACAGAAAGTAGAAGGAGCGTCTGTGATCTGTACAGGACTTTCAGGTAGAGTTTTGCTGCAGATTTTATTTATTACTGTACATGCTCGCACAAATACTTGGACAGCTGAATCTTTTTAGAAACGCACACATGACTGATGATGTTTTTAATAGCTTAGTCACGCCTGAAAGTCATTAGTGAACCGGAGTGGTGTACTGTACATCATTTTGAATGCAGTGTTGGTTTTCTGTTCTTGCCAAAACTCAAGCTTCATGCCAGTCCATATCATGATGGCTATAAAAACACGGTTTTATGGTGGCTCGAGATGTTTGCTCAGCTTGTCTCTGCTGGTTATTCATTTATGATGAAGCTTAAGGTGATGCTCACCTGCCATGACTCGGTCACCACTTCCTCTATGTGTCATGTACAACCAAATTGTAAGCAAATCTGCTGAGCTGGAACAGTTTACATAACCAGCGGAGACAGAATGCCGGGTGTTCATTTTCTCATGAAGCCTCGGCAAGAGCTTCTCTGAGGACCCCATGGGACCCGGCAGCCACATGACCCTCTTCGTCCACTCCAGACTTATTTTCTTCTGAGAGCGGACCTTTTTCAGAGCAGGGATGGGCTAAAAATAGCTCTGGTCAATGAGAAGTTCGTCCAGAGACACAGAGAGAGAGACGAGAGAGAGAGAGAGAGCAGCAAAGGCACAGATGTGATTTGATTAAACATACTGCTGTCTGCACGTTACGTTACGCACGTGTTTAACATTTTACCAGCATGCTTTATCTTGCAGCCATTACATGTAGACTTGGGAAATAAAATATGATGCTTAAAATCCTGGATGACATAATTGTATTAAATGAGCTGGATCCACCAATAAATCTACCAAGCCTAAAAAGTAATAATTAGTAATCCTGGGTGAAAAAGTAAACATGTGTAGTACGTTTTACTATAAAGTTCTACTAATGTATAGTAGAACTTTATAGTAAAGTTCTTTCATTACTATTTTAAAGCAGCCCTAGTTACCCGATAGCTAACAATAAATAAAGTTAGATTTTATTTCACATTTTAATGTACTTGAAATATTCTCCATATACCTTGACTGAAAGTCAGGGCACCACATCAGCAGATCTTTTAAATAGAAAAAAAATAGTCATCATGAGAGCACAGGCCAAAGGATAAGGCAAAGGGGCGGGGTTTCCAAAATGTCAGTTTATATCAGGATGTTTAAAATGCCTACAAAACTGTCAATCAAGTCTGGAGTCATATGCTGGGCTCATCTATTGTTTTCAAAAGGGTATTTTGGCAAATCTGTTACCAAACTATTTAAATATAGATCTCGTGTGTGATGATCAGCATATACAGTACAGTACTATCTGGGCCAAAACTGACAAATCCTCTGTGTAAAATGATGAGATCAAAATGAAACAGGAAAGTGTTGCATGGTAGGCTGTATAACTTCTCCAAATTTAGAACAGGAAGTAAAATATTTCTAAAAACAGCCAAAGGGTGGACCTTTTGTGGGAATACTTTTTGGTCTCATAAGGCAATACAGGATGCACCCGGGATTCTTCTGGGGTTGAGTTGAACAACCTGATCATAGAGCGTCAGGCTCTGTTGCAGCTGCTTCAGGTGTAGTCCACGCCCAACTTTGTTTGTACTGGTACCACCCTCTAACTTCTGTGCTCTCCCTCCACTGTTGGCTCGTCTAAACCCTGCCTCGATGGCGTTTAGAAACCTCCATCTATTCCAGCTTTTCTAACTTCCCTTGCTGGGTGGATGTCACTAGCCATCAGATCAGATTTTTAGATGTCTTTGCTACAAAGCCAAGGCCTTCCTGAAGGTCTGGCGGCAGTGGCGATCTAACCATACGGAATGTCCCTGGGGATTGGGCGGTACTGCATACAGTCAACATAGCTGAGCCAGCTCGAGCATCTTCGGATGATCAAAACAAAACATGCTTGGTATTCCCATCTGTACCAGGATGTCCGTGTTTTGAACATGTTCTAACGAAGTGATGCTCAAAGTTCCTCTAAGACTGATTCTTGGCCAAGAGTACAAGGTTTGTGTTTCACGTCTTGGTGTTGGTCATCATGGGGTTGTCCCAAGCCCTTTTTGATGGGCAGACCAATGCTGATGCTGCTTTTGCTGATCCAAAACTTTTTACCTTTTTTACACCTTTAACTCGCAATCCAGAGAGAGAATGTTGAAGATGGTGGAACCAATGTAGGTGCTCCACCATCTTAAGTATGTAATCTCCATCTCCAAGTGAATACACTTGGGATGCTGCTGCTGCGGTCTTGGTTCATGACTGTGTTTTTTGAGTTTGCGAAGCAGTGGGTGACTTGTGGGAATTCCTTATTTTGTGTAGTCGGAGCAGCAGCATTCGCAAAAGCATCTCCCTGGTTAATCCTCTCCATACATTTGTCTTTGCTCTGAGGTTTACAAGCTTCAAGAGGTTTCCATCACTTCTAGTGTGGAGATATTCTGACTGGCTGAAGCAAGGAATAGATGCGAAAAAGTGTCAGAGCAAGTACATACGCATTTGGTATCTGATTGGAAATAGGGGGGAAAAAAGAGGGAAAATGAATTCTATTTAAATTTATTTGTATAGCATGTTTACCAATGGATATTGTCTCAAAGCAGCTTTACAATTATAGAAATGAAAATACAGTAGAGGAGCCATCATACTGGATATCATCTTCAGCAGCTTGGCAAAATATCCCGTCCCCTGCCACAGAGTGGCGACGCCTTTTCTTCTGACCAAGTCGAAAATCTTACTCCATCATGACATCATCTGGTATTGGGGCTGATTACAAGGGTGTAATCTTAGTTGACCTTGGGCCGATGGTTTTCATGCTTTCGTGGACGATGCAACAGTCAGTGGAGAGTTGGACAATCGGACAGAGGTTTAGCCAGTAGTTGTAGCCGCAGGGCTGAGTGATCCATTGGGTCTCATTCTTGGCCTTCCTAAGTGCAGCGAGTGTCTTCTCTGAAGGTTTTCTTTTGTAGCTGAGCAGTGCTGCCTGCCTGGGTGCAAATTCTGGTTTTAGTTCAGTATTTTCTTCTTTGTAATAGTCTGGGTTCTGCTATTTAGCTAAAAAAAAAAAAAACTGAAGTGCACGAAGGTCCATCTAGTCGATATGACCTCAAAACAAGACTTTGTTCGTTTTAGGTAACTTGCAAATAAAGTCAATGTGCTAAATATAACTGCTTCAGTTATTAACTTGCCTAATGTTTCCTCTTCAGCTGCTCTCAGGATCTAGAAATGGCTTCCTATAAGCCAGCTTCTGTTGTACTACTGTATAGACGAATTTGCATTTGATTTTTTTTAGCAATATAGCTAACATTGGGGAGCCACTAAATGAGGGTCTATTTTAATCAGACAAAACTAGCATGAGCCTAGTTCCTATAATATTAATTTATTTTTCAGTTAAGTCTTTACTAGTCATTAAATTTTAATATAAATGCTTCATTTAATGGCAAATAGCTCCTCTTACGACAATCATGATGCTAACATATAGTCTAGTCACGGTAATTAATGCTAACAATCATAATGCTAAAGTCAGCTCTAGGGCTAAATATAAATGCATTTGGGGCTACTGTAGTTCCAGTCATACCACTAATGTAAATGGAAGTTCTAGTCCTAATGATCATGACTCATCCCAGTCAAAATGCTAATATAGTTGCTAGATCCAGGTATTAACGTTAATACAGTATAACTGCTAATTCCAGTCATAACGCTAATTTTAATTCTAGTTCTAGTTATAATATAGTGACTTCTAGTTCCATTCATAAAAGGCTAATATGGAAACTAGTGCCACACCTTTTTGTTTCTGGGCATTAACCCAAGTTGAGCGCTAGTTCCAGTTATTAATGCTAACTGCTGTTTCCAGACATACTGTAATGCTAATTTAAATGCTAATTCGAATCAAGATGATGGTAATCTCTAGTTCCAATTCCAAAACACTAATCTACATGGTAATTCTCATTCTAGCCAAAACACGGATATAATCACTCGTTCCAGCTATTAATGCTAGCATAACAACCAGTTATGGTCATAATGCTAATTTGAATGTATTTTCTAGTTATAATTTAAGTGCTTTTCCATTTGTTAAAGGCTAACATGGAAATTAGTCCCAGTCGTGAGGCTAATGAGAGTGCATAACCGAGATCCCCAGTCATAAAATTCTAGTTTGTTAGTTTAAATTATAAAACACCAATTTGCGCGTGGTGGCTTAGTGGTTATCGCTGCCGCCTCGCACCTGCAGGTTTGAGGGTTCGATTCCTATCCTCAGGGCACTCTGGTTTCCTTCCTCCGTCCAAAAACATGCAGATGAGGCTAATTGGATTAGGCGTTCCCTAATTACCTGGAGTTTGTGAATAAGTGTGTATGCATGTGTGTCCTCCAATGGATTGGCACCCCGTCCAGTGTGTACCCCGCTTCGTGCCCTAAGTCTCCTGGGATGGTGTTCAGGCTCCCCGCGACCCTGTATACAGGACAAAGGGGTATAGATGAGTCATTTGGGCTCTAGTTTGAGTTAAAAATAAATAAATAAATAAAAATACATTCATATTTTTTTTATTATTTATTCTTATTTTTTTAAGGAAATAGTGTACAAGAGTACGAGATTGAATTTGAGTTAATCCTGGCTCTTGTGGGACTTTCAGGAGCTTCTCACTGTTCTCTGGTGGTGTTCTTGTACATACTTTGGCTCCAGTTTAGCAACAGCTACTAAAGAAAATGAGGAGGATTATTTATTTATTTATTTATTTATTTATTTTTGACTCAAGTGTTTAAGATCTCGGTGGAATCCAAAAGTGTGTGTGTGTGTGTTTTTTAGCGCACATCCCAGGACACACGTGATAGAAAAGAAACTCTAAAAGACTCGTCTGAACTGGTGGTGAAGTGTGAAATTACTGTTCCCTCAGACTCTTCTTCTTCAGGTACTGCACTCCATCATCATCATCATCATATTCACACATACTGTAATAAGTGTCATCTTGTTTCAGTGTAAAGTCTGCTTTGTTTTTTCTAACACAGCTTAAATGGGGGGAAAAAAAAAAAACACTTTTAGTCTGCAGGGAAATGAGCTCATCTTGATGTTCCTTAAGGTTCCTGTCTTTTTAGATCCTCTTCCTGTGGGACTGGTTCACAAACAAAACGCACCAGTGCACGACTGCAGTGAGAGAGGATCAGCTGCTGCAGCTGCTCACGGCTCCGTACCGGAAACATCCCTGATCGCTGCCTACGAGGAGCGAACGCACCATGACTCACGGGAGAATAGAGCCGGGTCAGTGTTTACATTCCCCCAGTTCTTGCAGTCTGAGTCGTGTTGGTGTGTGTTTATGTAAAATCCCTTTGCAAAGAGGTGAGACTGTGCAGAAACACCAGAGTTTACATTGTCACCCACTGAAGCTCCGATTAATTACTAGGGGCTCTCTACGAGTTCCTGCTAAAAACCTGAGTGCTTTTAGTTTGGAATAAAAGACCCATGTGTCACCTTGACCAGGGACATATTTTTGTTGCTTAGGTAATACAACAGGATACGTTCTCTGCTGTTATTATGCACAGTGATTAATCGTTTCTAGTAAGGTCTGTTTGGTATTTATAAAGGCCAATATTTTCCTCCTGGTTCTGCTTCAGGTCAGAGGAACCAGGCGACGATGACGACGCTTTAAGAAAATCTGCCAAAAGGAAAGTCAGTGGAATTTCACTAGGAGAAACCGATCATGATCAAACTCTCAAGCTAGAGGAGAACGGATATTTCGACCATAAGAGGGGCGACACAGGAAGGAGCCAAGAATCAGCAAATTCTGGGAGTTCAGAAACCAAGTGGGAGGAATTTGAGTGCGTTGAGAAAAAGTGCTCTCCAGATCCGGAGCAGTGTGCCCAAACTTTTCAAATACTCAACTTCCATTTAAGTGAAGGTGCATCGAAGGCAAGCGGACATTGTAAAGAAGAACCAGGAGCCGAGACAAACAGGAACCTAAAGGATCCAACGACAAACACACAAGAATCAGGGACCAGACAAAGCTCTGATGCAAATGAAGCTGGAAGTGTTGACATCTGTCAGACACACGCTGCAGAAACAGCTGGAGCATTAAAGGTAAGGACTTGTATGTTGTCTTCTTAAGTCAGCTGACTTTATGTTAATCACAACAATCATTAAATCCTAGTTGTAAACAGTTACTTCCACTGCTGCTTAATGGCTCAGGGATCTCACACCCTGATTAAAGCATGTCGGAGTTTATGGTTTTTAAATTTGCACGTTTATCCTGCAAGTGCACACTGCATATAATGCCTCAAGCCTGTCCATATTCGTTTGAACTATTCAACAAATATTTGCTCGGTCATCTGGTGATTTTCATTTTAGTTATTTATAAAACTAGAAGGAACATTTTGGTTGGTTTTTCACTGAAAGGACTTGACCAAGAGTTTTTCATACGATATTTGATATTTCCAGTTAATTTCCATCATTATAACTGGCCAGAATAATCATTGGTACCATATTGGATTATGCCATCTCGGTACCATGAAGCTGTCAGTAAGTCTCTTAAATGTGTCCAGCAAACTAATAAATTAGTCTTTGTAAAGTATTTCTGAACAGTGAAAAGTGAAATGTAGAATATTTATCTGATTATTTTTTGGATAGAAAGAGCTACTGTACAAGTAGAACACGTGGGTTCAATCTGGCAGCCTAATAATTACCTAAGAAATCCATAAGAACTCTTACTATCATAATAAATTAATAAATGAGCCATAATTAGCTAACAAACCGATAAAGAACCCCTAATTATATAATAAACCCTTAATGAACCCCTAATTAACTAATAACCCCATGAAGAATCAGTATCATGCTAATAAACCATTGAAGAAGCTATAATTAGCCAATTAACACAAAAATATAAACTCGCTAATAAACATGAAAGAATAATTATCTAATAAACTCAGAAAGAACACCTAATTAGATACTATAACCATAAAGAACCGTTAATTAGCTGATAAACCCATGAAGAATCATCAGCTAGCTAATAAAAACATATCCATCCAGGAACCTCTGTAGTCCAGCTAAGGATGT
Source organism: Clariallabes teugelsi (assembly GCA_030014215.1). Classification (NCBI taxonomy): domain Eukaryota; kingdom Metazoa; phylum Chordata; class Actinopteri; order Siluriformes; family Clariidae; genus Clariallabes; species Clariallabes teugelsi. The sequence goes on from JAQMYG010000007.1 coordinate 24,858,622, forward strand.
GGACGCCAATGGTGACCGTTTTTTAAGACCATGGTAGGACCTCCGCTCAACTCTCACACACTCATTCACACACTACGGACAATTTTGGAACGCCAGTTAGCTTAATCTGCACGTCTTTGGACTGTGGGAGGAAACCAAAGAACCCAGAGGAAACCCGCCACACACGAGGAGAACATGCAAACTCCATGCATACAGACCCCGAGGTGGGAATCGAACCCGGCCCCTGGAGATGCACGGTGACGGTGCAAAACATTAATTAGCTAATAAGATGATAAAGAACCGCTAGTTAGATAATAAACTCATTAAAGAACCATTAATTGACCAATAAAGCCATAAAAAAAGATTTTCGCTCCAAGAATGTGTTTGTGTGACTTGGTTCTGTACAGTATAACCAATTGGCAAATAACATTACTGCTAGCTGCCAAGGTACAATTATTTATCGCTGGTGCCAGCATGGTACTAAATTTAAAAAAAATAGGATCCAATTGGAAACTTTGGTAGTAAAAGTAACCAAAAAGAACCGTGATGTTTGATAAACAGATCATTTCTTGGATACTCAGGAAAAGTCATAAAAAATGGCCTGAATGATGACCGGTTAAAAAAAAAACAATTCCATTTGCCTTTTTAACAAACTGGAAAGCTGTTAAAGTAAAAATAAAGTGTACGTCGTCAGTCTGATTAAACTGCTCATCGGTGTAACTAGTGGACTGTGATTCGACCTCCAGATGCACTTTGGTGAAAAAGTCCAGCAGGTACGAGGTTGCTTTCCAGCTGACCTGTGATCATCATTATAACTGAACGTCTCGATGCGCCACACACATGGACTTATTTTTTTTCTGTTTCTGATTTGATAATCACCATCTGATTTTTTTTTCTTCTTCTTCCTTTTATGGCTTACCAGCTCAGAAGTTTCAGCAGATGTGATTAAGAAAAAACGAAGGCATCTGACTAGTTAATACAGAACAGAGAAGGTCAGGAAGGTGTAGATCAGTGCTACTCTGCAGCAAATAACAAGAAGCAGACATGGCGAGAACAAAACGAAAACTAACACACACACAAAAAAAAAGTAGAAAGCTGCGTGCATTCCAGGTTCTATCTATAAAAAAAATATCCTAAAACTGACAGGCTGAAAAAAAAAAAAAGAGAGAAAAAAAGAGTTACATTTTGATTTTAATTGGCATACGGGTCATGGACTGGATTTTCACTCATCCGCTGCTTTGCTATCGCACGAATGCACGGAAATGCTCTCTATTCCTTTTCCTGTGCCCTCTCTGCATGATTTCTGCTATAAGAAGTTGATTTAAGTGTATATCTTTCCATAAAACAGTCTCGCTTTTCTCCCCCACATTTTTCCATCTCCAAGAACACAGAAACAGAAACAGTGTCTCCCATTTTTTGTGTTGTTTGGATTAACCGGTGCCCAAAGATAGCTCAGGTAGCACTTGGATGAAATGAAAATAGATGCAAGAGCTTCAGGAATTCGTTCCTGCGGGAGTTCGAAGTAGAGTCTCCCAATTTGGCTTTCATTCTTCGAGCATCATCTCCGAGAACGCTTTGCGAGAGCTGTTTTATGTGTAACCGGGATACACGATTAAAACACGTTTATGGCTTTATAAACACGGCCTTCAAACGCTGGAACTCCTGCAGTCTGGCTTGTTTAGGGATTTCTGGGATCTTGTTTATCAGGAAGATAGAATCTGTAAGTCTCTGAGCCATGGTCTGCCTGTTTGTTGCTTTTGTGTATATACTTGTTTGGTATTTTTATTTTCGTCACTGCGTGTACTGTACTGGGCGTAATGACGTACAGTATCAGATCAGCATCGGTTTTGCATGAGAGACCATTTCCTCTCAGGCTCCACTGGTAGATACAGAGAGATCTTGGGGATATAAGGAAAACGTGAAGGCTGAGCATATTTGATGCCTAAACGCCTTCTAACTGCAAAATCCTGATTAAAGCCACCTATTATGCAAAATTGTATGGATGTGTAAACAAACAAAATGCTGTTTGGCTATGGCTTATACGAGTAAATCAAATCAGATTTTCCCCTTTTGTGACATATACAAAAAAAATACCCTCCTTCTGGCTCATTGCAAATTTTTTTACAAACTGTTGCTTTTTTTGGGGGGTGGATTTCCCCCCCATTTAGTTGTGTCCAATTCCTCCCCGTCACTAGGGGGCTCCCACATTAAGGCTACTACTACCACTCAGTCAGGAGGGCCGAAGACTATCACGTTTCCTCCGAAACACCGTTGGGCACTTTACCACTGCGCCAGTCGGAGGCCCCCCAAACTTTAACGTTTTAAGAATTGTGGGTGGGAAATGGGTTGTAAATGCTTGGTAAGGTCTCAAACATGGACCTTACCAGTCCCTGTGTTCTGATTGGCCAGGAAAATGCACTTCCCCAAAGGGTTGTTCAAGCCACAGACACTGAAACAGTTTGTTTGGAAATGGAGTGAAATAGAAAGAAAATCAAACAATTCAGGATACATTGCAGGATATGGGGTGGATTTCAACTCAAACATTTTGAAGACTATTAAAACTTTTAAAAATTAGTTTTAAAAGCATATGATGTGCATGGAGTTTGCATGTTCTCCCCGTGCTTGATGGGTTTCCTCCAGGTACTCCGGTTTCCTCCCACAGGCCAAAGACATGCAGACTACGCTAACTGGCATTCACAATTTCACTGTAGTGTTTAAATGAGTGTGTGTGTGTGTGCCCTCCAATGGATTGGCACCCTGTCCATGGTGTACCCCACCTCGTGCCCTGGGATTGGCTCCAGACCCCCCACGACACTCTATTCAGGATAAAGCGGTATAGACGATGAGTGAATTAGGATATGATGGGTCATTTAAACATTTGCTTTATATATCTGTGTGTTGTGATGTCTTCTGGTGCAGAAAGGAATCTCTGCTGAATGTGAAGAAGCAGAATCTCCAGCTAAACCAGCTTCTCCGCGGTCTTTTCATCTCGCAGTACCGGAGTCCCACACTCCTTTCTTTTTCCCTCGCACTCGCTCTCGCCCTCCGACTCCCCCCACCATGCCCACCCTGCCAGAAGAGGAAGAAGATTCCCCTGAGGAGATCGACAGCGCCTCCAGCTCCCCGTCCTCTGTAAGTTCATCTCAAGATATTGCACAATATTGTATTGGCAATTTTATTGACTGTTCCTCTTATATAATGTAATGTAGAACTGAAATCTCCTGCTGCATAGTTGATGGGGGAACAATGAGTCATGGATCAGCTTCATTTAGCTCAGGGTTTTTTTTAATTATTTTTTAATAAGTGCAAGTTGCTGTGACTTCTTACCTTTTGGATTTAAAATTTTGGGGGATTCAAAAGTAATGGAACAAATGGCTGAAAAGCAGTTGCATGGCCATGTGTGGCTTGACTATTCAAGCAGATCAAAAGCCTGGAGGTGTTTGGGTTTTGCATTTGGTAGCTGTTCACCCAAGGCGACCCAGTGGTGTAGTGGTTGCCCCTCCAGAGTTTGGGTTTGATTCCCTCTTCTGTGTGCTTGGAGTTTGCATGTTCTTCCCGTGCTTGGTGGGTTTCCTCCGGGTACTCCAGTTTCCTCCCACAGTTCAAAGGCTAATTGCCGTTCCCAAAGTGCCCATAGTGCGAGTGTGTGTGCCCTACGATAGATGGGCACCCTGTCCAGAATGTACTCTGCCTCGTGCCCCAAGTCAACTAAAGTGGACGTTAGTGGAATGTTGAAAAAGAACCCTTTTAAAATATCTACCCAAGTCAAGAACACTCTTGATGAGGTAGGCGTGGCATTGTCAAAGTCCACAGTCAAGAGACAGCTTTATAAAGTAAATAGACACTTCACAACAAGGTGGAAATAGTAAGGCTCAAGAATAGAAAGGACAGATTAGACTTTGCAATAAGACTTTTCCAGATTCTTTGGACTGATGAAGTCAAAATTAAAAGTACCAGAACAATGGGAATGGCGAATATCGAAAAAGAAAGGAACCGCTCATGATCCAAAGCATCTGCCAAACGTGGTGGAGTGTATGCAGCGTGTATGGCCGCCAATGGAATCAGGTCACTGGTGATTATTGACGGCCTGACTTCAAAACTGATCCTGCTATATTTATTAGCAATGTATAGGACTACTCTCTGTTCAGATTCAGACAAATGTGGATGCCGTTTCCAGTTGGATAATGACCCAAAAACATACAGTAAAAGCTACCCAAGGCAAATTATTCACTGGCCAAGTCAGTCCCCCAATAGAGCATGCTTTTCACTTACTGAGAACAACACTGAAGGCAGAAAGACGCACCAGCTGAAGGCTGTTGTTACATTACATTACATGTTTCTAATTACTGTATGTTTGCTTGCATTTTTCATTATGGTGCTTTAAGAGGTCAAAGGCCAAAAACCTTTGTTCCCAAATTGATGGACCTCACTGCATGTGTGTGTATGTATATGTATCATTACAATTCTAAACAATAATTTCTTATTAAACAGGGCACTGTGCATTTCTCAGGGCACAGTGCACTGTGCTGCCTGCCAGTGTGTGAATAGGTTGGCACGCACCCCCTGTAGGATTATAGAGGAACTGCAACATATTACCACCTCAAATGCAAACACAAATTAAAAAATACTTTTATTGTGGATACAGTGTGGTGATACGTCAATCGCCACACAAAAGAATCAATATGTGTAATTTTTAAAAATACCTTAAGCATTGCATAGAAAGCACTCTTTGACCGTTCAGTCATCGTTTGTTATTTGGAGCTCAGCGTGTTTTTCCTTTTATGGAGTTTTGCACATAAATTTAAATCTGCTGTATTGTGTCCATGTGTGGCAGTGTATGGCTGATTTGGCATTCATTTATATGTAGAAAAGAAAAGTACTAGAAATGTAGTGTGTAAATGAATAAAAAAGTTAAACAAGTAAAATTCATGTATTAGCATGAATTTCTACTGTATAATCTGCATCACTTTTGTGTTTTTGGCACATTCTGTTACTCCAGACTGTACCTGCATTTCATCATGCAAATCATTACACCGAAATGTTAACCATAGTAGAGTGGGGGCAAAAAGTATTTAGTCAGCCAACGATTGTGCAGGTTCTCCAACTTAAAAAGATTTAGAGAGGCTGTAATTTTCATCATAGGTATACCTCAACTATGAGAGACAAAATAAGAAAAAAAAATCCAGAAAATCACATTGTAGGATTTTTAAAAATGAATTAATTGATAAATTCCTCTGTAAAATAAGTATTTGGTCACCTACAAACAAGCGAGATTTTCTGTCTCTCACAGACCTGTAACTTCTTTAAGAGGCTCCTTTGTGCTCCATTCGTTACCTGTATTAATGGCATCTGTTTGAGGTTGTGGACAGGTGTCTTTTATACTGATAACGAGTTCAAACAGTCACACTCCAAACTCCACTATGGCCAAGACCAAAGAGCTGTTAATCTGCAGTAGGTAAGCAGCTTGGTGTGAAGAAATCAACTGTCCGAGCAATTATTAGAAAATGGAAGACGTACAAGACCACTGATAATCTCCCTCGATCTGGGGCTCCATGCAAATTCTTACCCCGTGGGGTCAAAAAAATCACAAGAACTGTGCGCAAAAATCCCAGAACCACACGGGGGGACCTAGTGAATGACCTGCAGAGAGCTAGGAACATAGGCTACCATCAGTAACACACTGAGCCTCCAGGCACTCAAATCCTGCAGTGCCAGACGTGTCCCCCTGCTTAAGCCAGTACATGTCCAAGTCCGTCTGAAGTTTGCTAGAGAGCATTTGGATGATCCAGAAGAGATATGGATATGACTGGGAGAATGTCATATGGTCAGATGAAACCAAAACAGAACTTTCTGGTAAAAACTCAACTTGTTGCGTCCAAAGACCACCATACCTACTGTGAAGCATGGGAGTGGAAACATCACGCTTTGGGGCTGTTTTTTCTGCAAAGGGACGAGGACGACTGATCCATGTAAAGGAAAGAATGGATGGGGCCATGTATCGTGAGATTTTGAGTGAAAAGCTCCTTCCATCAGCAAGGGCATTGAAGATGAAACGTGTCTGGGTCTTTCAGCATGACAATGATCCCAAACACACCGCCCGGTCAATGAAGGAGTGATTTTGAAAGAAGCATTTTAAGGTCCTGGAGTGGCCTAGCCAGTCTCCAGATCTCAACCCCATAGAAAATCTTTGGAGGGAGTTGAAAGTCTGTGTTGCCCAGCGACAGCCCCAAAACATCACTGCTCTATAGGAGATCTGCATGGAGGAACGGGCCAAAATACCAGCAACAGTGTGTGAAAACCTTGTAAAGACTTACAGAAAACATTAGACCTCTGTCCTTGCCAACAAAAGGTATATAACAAAGTATTGAGGTGAAATTTTGTTATTGACCAACTGCTTATTTTCAACCATAATTTGCAAATAATTTCTTTAAAAATCCTACAATGTGATTTTCTGGATTTTTTATTTTCTTATTTTGTCTCTTATATATGATGAAAGACACCTATGATGAAAATTACAGGTCTCTCTCATCTTTTTAAGTAGGAGAACTTGCACAATTGGTGGCTGACTTAATACTTTTTGCCCCACTGTATCTTGTTTCCTATATTGTCTCTCTGTCACAGGTTCATCTTCTGTTCTGTTCCCCTTCAGAAAACGCTCTCTGCTGTGTCACGGTTTCATTAAAGCCACAGCATTATCCTTAAAAGAGAAGAAACATCCCACACAGATGCTCATAAAGTTCAGGATCCAGATAAGATTCCACTCGGGGACTATATTAAACTCCTAAAATCTAATCTCTGATTTTAAGGCAGAAGCAAATAAAAGTGGCTTTCCACTCTATGCGATAGCGGGTTTGAGAGACGACCTCCCAACAGCGAGCGTAATTCTGCCGTGTTGTGATGGAGAGCTCGATATCATAAATCATCACAGGGTTTAAAAATACAAAAGACCCCGTTAAGCGAATGTTGAACTTTCTCGTCAAGGAATGTTGGTTCTCCCATGAGACCAATCTGGCTTTGTGTGTTTTGACTCATGGCATTTTAAGTTTTCATTTTTCTGTGGAAGTTTTGGTAAAGGTTAAAACAATATTGTTAGGCGGTGGAATGAACTTCCTCTAGATGACCGTACAGCAGAGTTTCTTAGGTATTTGGGTTAAACACCAAAAAGAAACGTATTGTTCCTTACAGTTAGTAACCTAGTAACCCAGTGTAAGGATCTATCCGATGGCGGAAACTTCAAAGCACTTTTGAAAGTCGCTCTGCATAAGAGAGTTTGCCAAATGCCTAAATTTATTATGGCATGATTTAAAAGGTTTCATCCTGTTGGGGATCACAAGTTCAAATCCCATCAATGGCAGGGACAACTGCAGCCAATGTCTGGATGGAAGGGATGGCATACTCTCTCGTTTCAATCACAGTGACACAAACCCATAGGGGCTATCTGTGAACTGGTGTAATTGGCAGAGAGAGCCAAGAGCACTTTCCTCTTTTTAGCTATATGCTTCTATGTAAAATATGTTCACTTTATTATGCATGTATGTTGAAACGTTCACAAAACATGTAAATACCTGTTATAACCTACATGATCTATACATACTTTTACCTACTTTTTATTTCTTTATTCTTAAACGTGTCATATATGACTAGTTCCTTAATAGGTCAACACAGGTTTTAGATCAGGGATCCCCTCAAGGGCATGTGTTAATGGTCCAGCTAAAAAAAAAACCCCTTGGATAAAGCATTTTTTTATTTTTCAGTTTCCCTTTGATTCACTCCTTTTCCAAACTCACCGTTTCAGTGTCTATGTAAAGAAGCTGTTGCTGAGCCATAGAACAGTTGTGCTGAGCAACAAGTCAGTGGGGAGAGGGTGATCATCTTACATGAGGTCACATTAGGGGTGAAATCTAATTGGCTTGTTTAAGCCTCGGCCAATACAATCATGAAAAATGGACAAAAAGCAGAGAATGTTTTTTTTTTTTGTTTTTGTTTATACGTGAGACTTTATACTGGAGACTTTGAGTTTCACATTCATGGGCACTGGAGACTCTATCTATAAATGTTAAAAATCAACAATATATCAACTTACAACACGTTTTTATCTGCTTAGTCATAACCCAGGGATCTCCGACTCCAGTCCTGACTAGTGTCTAACACAGTTGTTGGGTGATTCTTCTGCTCAAGCACAACTGATTCAACTAATCTGTGAATTTCTAGGTTCAGAGGGTGTGTTTAGGTGTCGGTGAATTACAAACTGAGCTGGACCTCCAGTACTGGAGTTGAAGATCTCCCTTTAGACTGTGTCTAAGCCCTTGTTTCTATAGAAACAGCAGCTGCTGTTCTGATTCGAGAATTCAACATATCGTTGATTAGAGTGTATTAGATTAGGTGTGTGTTTGTGCTTTTCAGGTTATGCCAGTCGAATCCAAACTAGTGAATGTAACCCTGTTGCCTCCTGCAATCGTCCTGCCGAGGCAAGTCAGCAAGCAGGATCCAAAGCCTGTGGAGAAAGCCAGGTTTGTTTGATTTACTACTCAAGCTGGACGCCATTAAAGACACTTTCTTCCACCAACTTGCAGCTGTAATATATATATTTATGTTTATTCGTTTCAGACCACACAGCCCGAGACCTCGGCTTTCAAGGAACGCCAGCTCCTCTGGGCCAATCACTACAGTAGGTACGTTACTCAAGCTTAATCCCAGAGTTTATCACATGCTAAATATGTTGTTTTATTTCTTGTAACTTACAGTCTGGATACAGAAACTGGATCTCCCTCTCAGAACATGTTTTTTTGGATTCAGTTAGAATCCCAGCATGTACAGCTTTGGAAGAGGCCCTCGTAATTGCCTATATTTGGTCATTATAGAAGTAGGAAACATAGTCCAGTTGTGAGGCTATTTTGGGAAAAACAAATGCAAGAGGCTGAGATGATGAGCATGTTCTGATTTAGTTTCTTTTGGCATAAAGCTCTAAGAAAAAGGTGATCCAGATAATGCATGAATCCTGGTTTCTGTGTGTGTGTGTGTGTGTGTGTGTGTGTGTGTGTGTGTGTGTGTGTGTGTGGGACAGATAATGATGGTCACGTGATAGACCTGGTAAAAGATGCGCTTCCAGAGATGCAGCTGTCTGATGAGGACCGGCAGAAGAACCTGGAGCTGCTGGAGGAGGCGAAGAAAGTGAGTGATCGTTTCCTGACCCGTAGGGGACGTCGTTCTACGTGTAGCCTCACGGACTCTCCTACAGGTAACGGTAACACAACCAGCCCACACACAACCGGCTTTATAGACGTCAAATCAATCCATAAGGTTGCGCTATGGCTGGGTGACATGCAGTGCATGATGATGTAGGAAAATAATCAAAGGTAAGGTGGTGCGATGATCCATAATGCAAATCCTGCTAAACTACTGCCACTCTAAAGTTGATTATTTTCCAGTAAGTGTTTGAGTCCTGTTATAATACAGCATGCCTTACACGTTGTACTTGTTCGCACTTATATTATAGCTAGAGGTGGGCAAAGTGCACAAATCCTGTACGCGAGTAAAACTTCAGACTCTCTAGGATTCTAAAGTTTTTTCCCTGATGCAGAAATGTAGTGAAGTAAAAGTACAGGCATTTAGAGCGGAGTAAAAGTGAAAAGTATCCTCTAATTAAACTGCTAAGTAATAAGTACACATTTCACGCATCTGCACTTTACTTATGTTACCTTCCACCTCTGATTATAACAGCAGTAAACAGTTGTTTACTTACTAGCCACTTTTATTTTTTTAATTTTTTAATTTATTTTTAGTTCTCTCTAAAATAAAAATGCATCAAATTTACTTTGATTTGATTATTTCTGCTAGATCAGCCAGCTCTGCTCCACTCTCAGATTTCTGATTTCTCATAAACGCCTAGTTTAAAACTGTGAACTCTGTACAGGCAAAGAGTAAAACTCAAAAGAATCTCTTGTGCATGCGGATTCAATCCAACTCAGCATTCCGTTACAGCTCTGTCGCCCAACCCGACTCCAGGCTCCTCTCCCGTCCCCTCCAGAAGCAGCTCCACCTCTGCACCACCACAAATAGGTCACACACGCTGTTCACTACAACCAGCGACTTAAACGTTTTTTAAATTTATTTTTATTGAATACATTGTGCCACTGATTTATTTATTTATTTATTTATTTGTATTTTTTTAAATACCTTCATCCACAGAAGTTTTAGCAAATCCTCCTCCAAGCCCGTCTCCAAGTCAGGTTGGTTGTCATTAATTAATAAACTGAATTTTTATCACTACATCTCAAGATTATTTTTGTATTGCTATAATATTACTGATGGTTTGTGTGGGCAGAGGTTGGAGGTGCCTACAGTGTCTGACCATGGGGAAGCAAACAAACCCGAGCAGGAGGTCAGTCTAGCTTCTCATCATGCATGTTTATGTAACCGTGAATGTAAGTTTACAAATGTTATTTAGCGGTTGAATGGCTCAACATATACTGTAATCTTCGAGGGATTTTACATGGAGATGGATCTGATGTTCAAAATGGGATCTTTTGTAGCTTTATATTAAAATCAATGGTTCTACTGATATAGCACATCAAGAATTCCCTAAAGTTTCATCTTATCTTACCTTATTATAAAGGCATATCTAAAAGTCTAAGCCATACACATAATATATGTGCAAGGAGGTGTTTGTCTTAAAATGGACCAGGACCAAACTCAACCGTGTTCCTCTCCGCGTGTAGACTCTGAAGAAGCTTGTAGAATGGAAACCACCTGAGAAACGTAAGGTTTCCTCTGGCACCCTGAGCCCTCGCCACACCGCCTCCGCGTCAGCCAAGGAGCTCACCATGTCCCCAAAGGATAGCTCAGTGATGTGCGTCCTCACGGACAGGGGAAAAAAGCCAACTCCACCTCCGCCGGTCCAGAAACCAGACAGTCAGACTCCAGCAGCTGGAGTTGCCAAGCCGGTACCACGACCAACCATGCAGCAAGCTCCGTGCACAGCTGAGATCAAGACCATCGGGGCTTTCCCGCCTCTCATGAGGGCTGTTTCCTGGGATATTGTGGGCTCCCTGAACATGAGGAACGGGGGACCAACAGGAGAAGACGGTCCCTCTTACTCTGAAAACCTGAAGCCTCCTGCGAACACCCAGAAATTGTCCAAAATGCGTGAGGTAATTCTGAAATTTCACGTTACTGCCTTTAGGTGATATTTCTAACCCGGTTAAAATTCTAGGACTTTGCAAGTTTTTTCTTTACAAAAAGATTACACTGAGTTTGTTTGTTGGTCTGATATGGCTGAGTAATAACATAGAAAACAGCTCATGGGAATTGTTTATCGCTGTTCAGGAAAATAAGCTACTGAGGAACCAGAGCATTTCAGGATTAAAGCTCCCGGAACTGTGTGAGACGGCCGAACAAGACCGAGGTGCGACCCAAGAATTAGCATTTACCACAACACACATGATCTAATTATAGTATAAATGTATAGTGCATGCAGTTCCATGCACAGACCAGAAGGTGGCAATGTATGGCATTACGAGGACATATACAGTACATATGTACAAACATTATATA
>JAQMYG010000007.1:24928278-24945401 GCA_030014215.1 Clariallabes teugelsi
TATATATATATATATACACACACACACACATTGATTATACACAGGAAAGCCCGCCACAGGCTCAAATGGATCCTCTCTGAATGTAACGGTAGTCAGTGTCATCATCAACCTTTATGTCAAATTGTGAGGGTGTCACAGTTGTCTTTTTAACCAGCTGTAACAGTTGTCAGCGTCATTTATTGCAAAAACGGGTAGGTCAGGTCGACCTCATAGCAACTGAAACCCCGGATCAGACTGTGACACATCTATAGCGAGAGCCCATATGACAGGCAGAAGTAGTGGCTTCCAAAACTTTGTAGCAAAGCGAAGAGCGCTAGCGAGTCGACTGCTCACTACATTCGCAGGTAATGGTAGTGCGTAGGTGTCATGACCTGCATGCGGGCCGAGCCGCAGGCAAACCTCGTGTACACATGTAACCTCTAGTTATTTCTAAACAAAATCTGTAAATAATTCACGCCTACCACACGGGATGCCAGTGAGGGAATAGTTCAGACTGAACCACCTGTTGGAATATAAAGAAACGGTGGCTTAACACCTCCTCAAATACCTCCGAAGTCTCAAAACTCCACTTGAGAATGAGGATGTGTTGATCAGTTGCGAGGATGCGGCCATCTTGAGACTAATTAGCGCTTGTGGTGTTTTGAGACACGTGTAAGCGTGTGTAATGTGTGGGTTTGAGACTAATTCACTTGCAAAGTTTGGAGGAAAAAATACAGAAATCTTTTTAACGCTCAACTTTTGATAATGTAACGCCATAAAATGCATTTTTGTTGCAGCACTGAGAAGCTCGAACGCTCGGCACAGAGTATGTTACGTCTGAGGCTAATTGGTCACGGCTGATCAAGCTGAAAATAATTCCGGACACTGGCTGATCGATTGGTGCAACTCTATTATAAATGTAAAATAAATAGGGACACAAAAGAATCGTGATTCATAACTGAATCGGTTTTGTTTTTCTCCACATTTCTGTAAAATACGCATAAAGTTCCTCCACTCGTTTGGCTTACTCTTTACATTTGAGGCAGGATGCTACTGAGCTGAAGGTTAAGTGACGTAACCATGGCAGAATGCTGTGATTTAAACACACGCACGCACGCACACACATGCACACACACACACACACACACACACCAACATCGTCTGAAACTCAAATTCTTAACCTGTGAGCTTCAACTAGCGTGTATTGATTTATCTTTCCTAGTCCGAAGTCAACATATAGGAATAATGTCGTTCATCACAGTTGCCTTTCTATCGAATATCGAGGCATCCGTGGTGCGTTAGCAACATCATGTTAAATAAAGGGTTTGACGGAGATGTCCAGTGTCTCAGCGATATGTGTTTTTGCACGGGTGTGCAAAAAAACGAAACGCGTTGTTTCTCAGGACATGTAGTTCCGACTCAACCGGTAGGCGCGGCCTAATGTTCCCGAGGTTGAGCAGATGGCGGTTGTGTTGCTAAACAGGTGGCTGTAAGCTTGCATTACTTCTTAACTCCATTATCGCTATCGAGAAAGCAAACTCTCAACACCGAACGGGGCGTTTCCTAATCAGTCAGGGTCAGGAAGGTCAAATGAACTGATGAAAAGTACTCTTTGGACATCCTGCTTATTTTACGAGGCCTCACCAAATGTTCTATCATGTTGTAATAAATGAGGCCAAAACCTGAGAAACGAGCGAGCCATTTCCAAGCAGTGCAGATCCCGGCGTCCCCCTGCACGTTTTAGCTTTTTTTTCCCTCTCTCTTTTTTTTTATTTTTATTTGTAAGACGCTCAAGAGGGATCAGGTGCACAGCCAAACAAACCAAGTCAAATAACAAATGATCCGAGGACAAGGATGCTCCAGGACCGGAGAGGTCAGGAACATTACCAGCGTAAGCCGTGTCACAGAGTATTTACAGCCGTCTGTTGTTCCAGACTTCACGTTCCTGCTAAAGATCCATCGATCATTCCAAACCACGGAAAATTACGAATGTCATCTTGGCACGGTGGATAAACTCATGAAAAGAGGATTTTTATTTTTTGGTTGTTGTTGTTGTAAACACAGCAGCCAAGTAAAGTATCTCAGCGATGCGTAGAGCCCGGTTCTCTCAACTCAATCACTTTGCTGCTGATCCGTGGGAAATTTTTCCGCTCCGCCGGGAACTGGATCCCGTCCAGGGATTTCGACTCGATAACTGTCTGGAGTGAGAGTTGTGACACTGACTCTATCGAGTAGGTAAACACCGTCTCTCCTCCCCTTATCCTGATCATGGCCTTGCACTCAGAAATGACAGATGAGTTCCTCGTGTAAAAGGCAACAAAATGTTCCCAGCATTTTGAGGATGGATCGCCCGCTCGTACGCCGGTGCCGCTGGAAACGTTCGACGCGATGACAGACGGACGTTCTCCCTTATCTGCGTTCGGTGTTGCAAGATTTATCGGGGTTAATGACAAGCAACCATCTCTGAAGGCAATTATATAAGAAGGACTGGAAGTCCATAACGTTCCGATCGCAAATGTAGACTGGTGTGACTGGTTGTTCGGAAATTGTTCATCATAATTGCAACACGGAAAGCAAATCAGTTCTGGAATTGACACGGTGTTTGCGCGCATTAGGGATACAATCTGGACAGGCTGCCAATCCATAACGGGGCACACACACACACACACCTACACACATTATGAGCAATTTGGGAACGGCCGTGTCTTAGGTTGTGGGAGGAAACCTTATTACCCAGAGGGAACCCATCAAGCACGGGGAGAACATGCAAACTCCACGCGCACACACACACACACATATATCTATTTTCATTTTTAACAACACCACAAAAAAAAAAAAGATAAGCATTTCACTGGATATCGTACTGTGTATGACTGTGTATGTGACAAATAAAAATTTAATTTGACTTTTTATTTGAAAAAAGCAGAGCCAGATCAATATACAATTCACACCCACAGCAAACATTTAAACACAAACAATAGTCACAGAGCTGTAGAGTTTCAGATACGGCACATTGTGTATATTTTAAATCGATGTAACAAAATAAAAAACCCTGAATCCAACAGACAAAGTGTATGCTTTAGGGTGGTGCTGCACAATTAATCGCGTCGATTATTTCATCGCAAAAGACTACGGTTTATTTCAGGTAATATGCGCATAGCTGGGAGTTTATGCTGAGTTTGTTAGTTTAAGGATTATATTAATGAACATAATTGTTTATAAAGAGTTGATAAATAAATATTGGCAAACAGCCTCTTAACGAGATCATTTGTGCTATTTGCTCCCAGCCCAGGTAAATACATTTCAATATAAAAAATGCATCAAAATAATTGTAAGATGATTTTCTTCTTGGTCAAATCGTACAGCCCTATTTTTATGAGGACGCATTCTTGAAACACATGTATTTTTCTTTTAAACGGAACTAAATGCAGGTAGGGGAACCGAAAGAAAAACAAATCACCTGTCATTGTGTCCCTCGTTATTAGTAGAGGTGCACATGCGCTCTATGAAACAGGATTTTTAATCCGGTCTTCCTGTTTGACGTTCTTTTAAAGGCCACATATTATACTAAATTTTTTAAAACAGGTTTGTGTGAGATCTAAAGCGCTCGAAAAATGTTGCAGCTGAAAAAACAACTCAGGTTTTGCAATCCTTCTGGCCACTTGATTTTTCTTTCTGTTTCACTCCTTTCCCAAACGCACCGTCTCAGGGTGTGAAGATTTAAATCAAAACGCAGGGACGGGAATCCCCCATGCTCAGAACCTTATCACGCATTTCCCATAAAATATGGGTTAAAAAACAACCCATAACCGAGCCTTCATTCATTGTGATATCTTCACTATTAAATTATATAAAATCTGAAACACAAACAGGTAAATGCCACTAACCGCTAACCTGACGCATTTCAGGAGCTAAAGACCACAGGGTTAATCTTAAAGAGTCAGACCCAGCTAAATAACGTAGCCCTTAAAAATGGTGCCCGGAGAACGACAGTCCTGGGTGGAGCTGAGCAGAGCCGGGCGTTGAGCAGGGGGCGGGTCTACTGGTATATGAGGTCACAATGGGGGGGGGGATTTAATTGGTTTGTCTGACTGACTGTCAATAG
Organism: Clariallabes teugelsi; assembly: GCA_030014215.1. Taxonomy (NCBI): domain Eukaryota; kingdom Metazoa; phylum Chordata; class Actinopteri; order Siluriformes; family Clariidae; genus Clariallabes; species Clariallabes teugelsi. The sequence continues at coordinate 24,932,363 of JAQMYG010000007.1, forward strand.
AAAAATACAAAAAAAGGACAGACAGACAAGACCTGTCTAAGTGTCTAAACGTCACTGAAATGTGAATTCTGCATAAAAGCTGCCCTTTAATAGTCCTTTAATAATTACAGATTTACAAGGCAGCGGAAAGAAACAGAATAATCAATCAGCCATAATTAAATAAGACGTGCTTTTAGGCTCGTTCAGTCAGCATGCTTTTTAGACAAATTCCTTGGTCACTCATACATCCCTGTGTTCGGAGCGTTTTCGAACGTGGACAATGACTTCATGGCACGTTTTGCACAACACATCACAATTTGCTAAACAAAGGAGCTTGCTCTAACCCTCGCGTCACTTCCGATGTCGGAAAACACCACCGCTGTTTTCAGCCCAGCTTCAGTGTTCGAGACCAAATCCATTAACTCCGGATCGTTTTTCTATTTTTACAGTGGACTTTAAACCGCTTTCAAGCGCTGATGAAATCGATTATGTCTCTTTAGCTCATGGTCTCTCCCATGCTTATCTTGCAGAAATCGACCAGGGTTCGTTTTCCTGACATCCTTCCACGGATGGAGTTAGATGTGTAGTTATGGATTAAGGAAATGAGTAACGTCATCACGCTGCAGTGCAGAAGAATGACAGCCGAATCGATTCTTGTAAGGATAATAAAATGTCAGTAGGAGGGTTCTCTGTGTATTTTAAAGATGCATTTCGATTATGTGGAGTGAGCTGCTGCTCCTCGTCCTCGGGTTCTGGGCTGGTTGTGGGCCGGGCTAATAATAATAATAATAATAATAATCATCATCATCAGACGTTTTTCATTGTGTAGAAAGATTTCTTCCAAACTATGACTTGATTAAGCAATGCATCACTAAATTGTTTGGTTCAGTAGAGACAGGAATCACCAGGGATCACCCGATAAAATATCACGATAAACTCGACTCAATTTGTATCGCGATTCTGTAAGTGTCATGATTTTATAAATATCCAGATTCATTCTCTCTCTATCTGTCTATCTGTCTTTACGTATGTGCGCACACAGAATCTGGCAAAGGAAAGTTTACACACTTCAGGAAAAGAAAAATACTATGTATATTATATTAATATATAATGTTATCATATACATCTATATATAACTTATAATTAAATCTAGTATTAATGTATATATACTGTATATGTACATGTAGTTTAAAGAGCACCGGCAGTAGGATTATAGAGGAAATGTAACATATTACAACCTCAAATGCAAATGTATATAAATAACAATACGTAATGTATAAATATTAAATAGTAATAAGTCTTTTTAAAAATCGTTTTGGAGTCAGTGTGGCGATACATGAATCACCATGTCAAAGAATCACGACTTGAAATGGAATTGTTTTTTATCCCCACCTCTAAGGTTCATCCGTCTACCGTCATTGATTCATTTTGTTGTGGATGCACATGCAAAATGTAGGCGAGTTTGAGCGTACACAAGCAAGTTAATTGTTTTTTTGTAACGCAGCACTAATTTAAACACATTTAAACACAACTCATGTGTCAATTTAAATTAAGTTAACTAAAAAAAAGAAAAGAAAAAAAACTAACATAAATGTACAGGCAGATCCAGATTTAGTAGAGAAAAACATTGCATTCACGACAAAATTACTCAGCAAATTGTGCTCTCAATCCATTCCAATCTTTATTTATATTCTGTATTCTGGAGCAGACTCGGTGTGGAGTGGTGGTGAAGTGCTTTGGCTCACAGTCCGTAAGGCTTTGCATAGAAAAGAGAATTAAAGAGTGTCATGCGGTCATGAGGATCTAAATCATACTCGGTTTGAATTCTCACGACCTTATTTGGTGCGCAGACACTAAGAACTGAAGCACTTTATTCCCTCTCTGAGAATCATTAATGGCCACGTCAACGTTTACATGGACAATCCGATTCAAGCCGCGCTGATTACACGCACGCAGATCTCGATAAGATGCGCGTTTACAAGCTCAAATCGCTCAGCCGGGACGTAGCTTTATTTGAAGTCGCGCAGAGTGGTTGTGCTCGGTGTTTAATCTGACGGAAATATAAGAGTTTTGAGGTGAGGTCAGGCGTGAGTTCCAGTTACAGGACATGCCCGGACATCCTAGCGGCGACATTACAGTCGTGAGATAATGCATTACGTAAGCCACGCCGATCTGGCCTCATCTTACAGCGTGCGCTCGTGTACCGTATGCTTTGCATGTACAGGCCATGCAGATAATTTATTTCCAGAACGTGTCTCTGAGATAAAGAGCGAGGAGGAAACTGCGTGGGTGGATTTTTTCTTTGGGGGGGAGATTTAAACTCCCATCGTGCATGTTGAGATAAACCGAAGATGAATTACGCCGCATTTTTTGTGTTTATCGTAATACAAAGGTTAAGTCTGGAATTTAATTTGTAGATAATGACTTCTTCGAGCTGTAACACGATTCAGGACCCGGAAACACAGTTCAGGTTTTGAATATTTGAATTCTAATCATATCAAAGAGACGTGGGGGGGCGCTGAGGTAAAGGTCGTGCATGTAAAGCCGGGGTAAGATATACAGAAGCTGACTTATGCTTCCTCCATAAGATCGTTCACCCTCAGATGAAATCTCCCTATATCTGCCGCCTTCTGCATACAGAAAGAGAGAGAGAGAAAATCAATGTTTACATAAAAAAACTACATAAATTAAATCCTGATGTTGGTACAAAACATACATTTCTGTTTAATAATCATTGGAATCAAGTCATACAAGATGTATAGAAGATGCAGAAAAGGACAGTAAAATTTTTGCTATCAAGAGAAAGTTCATCATCTAAAACCCTCCTGTCCATCAAACATCATTTATTCAACTGTAATTCTCCTACTCTTATGAGGAACTTGTTTTACACTGTTGACACCTTTTTAAAAAAGTTTTGAAAAAAACAATTTTAAACATCTTATTTAGTTTTAATATTAAATAACTAAAACCGATCCTCGTCATGAATTTGGCCGTAGAAGCTGGCATGGTGTTAAAAAAGAGAGAAAGAAGAAAAAGAGAGAGGGAAAGGATTTGGCCGTCGATCTTAATTTAATTTTCTATTACATTTTTCTAAACACACACACACACACGGAAAAGAATTTTATTCTGCATCAAATCATTCATTCATAAAATCTGTTCTGTGCCTGTACAGTCACTTTTAAATGTTCAAATCTCCCAGTTACTGTAACTTTGCTAGTTTGTAACACACACACACACACACACACACACACACACACACACACACACACACACACACACACACACAGGTCTCAGAGTATACTTAATGTGTTCGTGTGTGTGTATCTGTTAAGGCCCCAGCTGAAATGCCCCTCAGATAATGCATTTGGTCGAACCCTAAACTTTCTTTATTTCACTCCTCCTTCAATTGTGCTGTTTCAGTGTCTATGTAAATGAGCTTCTGCTGAGTCACGCCCCCTCCAGAGAGCAGCAGAGTTGAGCAACAAGCCGGGGGACGGGATCTTGTTATATGAGGTCATAATAGGGGGAACAAAGCTAATCAGCTTGTTTAAGGGCTAACCAGTACGAAACAGGAAAAAGACAAAATGTATGGAAAGTTTTTTTTGTTGTTGTTTTTTTGTTTGTATACACACTCACACACACTGGAGGCCATCTGAATGCCTAAAAATTACTAAAAAGTGCATTTTGAGACAGGTTTCCTTTAAAGTGAGAAATAAAGGTCCACCTGAAGAATTGTTTTGGTTCTCTCACTCTGGCTCAGCCGTATCACATTGTCTGCACACTTTCATACAGTCAGCAAATTTTTAATAACTCAGTAACAGGAAACTTGTCTTAGTCATCTCTATCATCGGATATAATATAATCGGGGTGATCAGATAATAATAATAAAAAAACAATGTAATGCTTGTACTGTTGTTATATAGGGTGTCCTTCAAAAATGTAAAACATGCTTGTTGACTTAATGCTTGTTGACCGTTCGTATAAAATGTGGCCTCATTACTGTGAACAAGATGCTTTCCGAACTCAAGTTTCTGTTGCTATAATTTGTATGAGAATTGGCTATGTTCTTAGACCACGAAATGTCGTGGAATATTTTGGAAAACCCTGTACATGGCCTGGTGAAAAAAAAAAAAAAAGTCAGCCATTCTAAGATTTCATTCAGTCACCCTTAGCTTTGATTACAGCTCTCACTGTGGTGTCCAGTTCAGTTCATGTGTGAATATTATTCCTCGTGCTCCCAGAACCACTCTTTCACAATCTCCCACTCTGAGTCCTGGAATATGGCCGTGTCATCAGGGAAGAAAAATTCTATAGTTGTAATAACCTGGTCATTCAGTACATTCAAGTCATCAGCTGACTTTGTTTTGTTGCCCCATAACGTTGCTGATCTTAGACCTGAGCAACTGAAGCAACCACTATGCATGATGGGTACATCGCTTCATGCGCTTCCCTTCTTACCCTGGGAAGTAAGAAGTTTCGCATCATGGAAAGTTGCCTCCAGTGTCCATGTCGGTTGTATAATATCACCTGGGATGTGTTTTGGACGTGTTAACATTTGCATGATACCACGTTATTCTGCTGTGTTTAACGCACCTTCGCCATTACAGCTGATAGTTACGTTAGACTTGCTTGTGGAAGAAGGGACACGTTCCCTCTATGTAGATTAATTATCTGTGCTCCTGATAGAGCAGGGAAACCCTGTGAAGGAAATGACTCCTGATGCATGCTAATAAAATGTCAGACATAAAGTTGTAATTGTGTGAGCTACCTGATAAGAATAATAAAGGTCATGGCCGTGAGAAGAGAAACACTCACTGAACGTTTCCTTCGTACCTCATTACAGTGATGCGGTTGGGTGATATGACTTGAGAATGAATAAAGTATGTTCACTTCAATTTGCTGTTAGATATCTACTCTCCTGAGGTTTAGGAGTTTTTTCTAAAACTTTTGACTTCCACTCACATTAAAATAAAACAAAAACTAATTTTTCTTTTCCACTTTAAAAAAAAAAAAAATTCTGACTTGTTTTGTACAGTTTCTTTTACTGCTTCCTTACTTTTTTCCCTTTATGTTTCATTCCTCACATACAATATAATAATGAAAAAGACTTAACTACTGTTTTCGTCCTTCTGTTCTATCATGTCGCTTCGTTGTTAACCTTCTCCTAATGCACTCTGTTTGAATTTATGTAAAGCACATTCTGTATGACATGTGCTCTAAAAATACACCCGTCTTGCCTTATTTTCTACTCACTACACTTTCTCTGTAATCATCTATTTTTAAAGTTATAAGGCAACCTTTTAAGTCTCTAAATTCTTACACTCGAGTCAGATGTTGGGATTGGGTGTGTTTGTTTACTCGCACTTGAACTTGTAATTCCCAACTCCAACCCAAAGAAGTCAATGAAAGCGCTACCGCAACTTGCAATTCTCAACTTCAAACAAAAAACCCAAAACATACGTCACCAAAATCTGTAATTCCCAACCTCCCAACAAGTTGAATCCAATGAAAACACCATTACAACTTGTAATTCCCAATCTCCAGTCAGTAGAAGCCAATGAAAACACAGTTACAACTTGTAATTCCCAACTTGAACCAATAAAAGCCAAATAATATGGCACCACAACTTGAAATTCCCAAGTAAACCAGTAAAACCACTACCACAGTTTGGTGTAATTCCCAACAGTAAACGCCAAAGACTATACCACCATAACCATAACTTGAAATTCCCACCCGGTGCTTAGTAAGACCCAATGAAAACACCACCACAACCTCTATTTCCTTACATTCATCCAGTAAATCCAAAAAAAATATCTTCAGCCATTGAAATTGTCAACAAATAATAATAAAAGCCAAAAAATCCACCACAATTTGCAGCGCCCAACCTCCAACCAATAGGAGCCAATAAAAACACCAGCACACTCAACCATTAAAACCCAACAAAATTACCTCCATCCATTGAAATTGTCAACTAATAATAATAAAAGCCAAACGCTCAACCTCCAACCAATCGAAGCTAATAAAAACACCACCACAACTTGTAATGACCAAAAGCAACCAGTAAAACTATAACACCACCACCACATCTTGGAATGCCCACCATTTGCCCATTCAAAGCCAAATACGTCACCACCACATGTTGACAATCCCATAGTCTGAAAATGAAAACACCAACCAGAGCTTGCAACTCCCGACTCCAACTAGTAAAAGCCAAAGACTACACCACCAAGTCTTGGAATTCCCAAACTCCCCCGACAGTAAAAGCCACCACAGCTTGTAAATCTGCACTTCAAATAATAAAAGCCAAAGAAGACACTAGCATGGAATGTAATTCCGAACCTCCAACCCATAAAAGCTAATGAAAGCACCACTACAACTTGTAAAAGCCAAGGAATACAAGATCCGCCACAACATCCATCCACTAGAAGAACTTAGTGGTTTAATGGTTGTTGGATATAATGCAACAGTTATTATTATAACCAGGAAATTTTAGAACTGATCTGAACAGGTTCAAGATAACTGGAAGGTCAAAAGTCTTGCTTTTTCCTTCAACAGCTTCCTTCAGGTTTAAAGTACATTAAAGGGTAGTTCTGGTGTACAAATTAGTCACAAGAGGAGCTTGACTTCTTGGAAGCGGGAACGTCCCTGCTGGCGCTGTGACGGTCGAGTTCCGCTTGTTTTTACTTTGTCAAATATACAGAAGGTTAAAAAGGAAATTTCTCCAACCTACGAATGACCATTTACGAGGTCAGAGGACTTTATTGTTGATATTCAGCAAGTTTAAGTGTTCTGACTCGTTGGTTAACTTTAGGGAGATTGGAAATAAACATATTGCTAGCAAATGTTTTCACAGATTCCTTGGTTGAGTACGACATTTTTTCCCCCATATATAATTCCCCCCTGCCATCACTAGGCGGCTCCCACATTAAGGCTTCTACCAGCCAGTCAGGGAGGGCCGAAGACTATCACGTGGTTCGTCCAAACCCCGCGACACCAGCCGACCGCAACTTTGGGGCGGCGCAACACAATCAGAGAACAGCGCTATCCACTCTTTCCGCTTGCATGAGCTCACAGACCCAGATGATTGACTGTAGAGTCGCGATTGATGTGAGATCACAAAGTACCTCCCATCCCACCCCCCTTGAGCGAGCTCAGCTAGTCAGCTCTCAATAGAACTCGTCCTAGCAGTCTCCGGATGATAGGGCGAGCACTTTACCGCTGCACTATTTGGGGGCCCTGAGTAAGTAAAATTCCTGTGAAAGGAAAAAAAATGGTAAAGAATTGTTTTATTTAAACCTGATTAAAGATGTTTGCATATAAACCATGATCAGAGTGAAATCATTCATGAATCCGAGTTCAGTGTATACATGAAGGTCAGCTGTTGTGGAACAGTTCTTGCCAGAAGAGTATTGTCAAGTGTATTTGCAAAACCCGTCAAGCACCATGATGAAACTGGCTCTCATGAAGATCTTCCCAGGAAATCAAGACCAAAACTCACCACTTGAAGTTCATTTAGAGTTACCAGCCTCTGAAATCACCAATTAACAAACAGCACCTCAGTTTAGAGCCGTTATGAAGGATTTACAAAGCAGCTTTTAAGTAGCAACATCTCAATATCACCTGTTCAAAAGGGATTATTGTGTGTTTTGGACACCTTCAGCATTGTTTTACAGTGTAGAAAGAAATAAAAATCAGGAAAGAACATGGAATTTGAAGCGGTGTCCAAACGTGTATGTGTGTGTGTATGCTTCATTAGAGATCTCAGTCTGTTTGGCAGCCTGGGGAAAAACTGATTTGCTCAAACCTGATACCTGATGCCACGGAGTTACCTGGTGACGTTAGATACGCTTCAGGCATCAGGTGTGCACTAAAGCACCCAATGTTTGTTTTCCGCTCACGAGCACGAGCTCGATCCTTTCATCTGCACGTATAATTTGAGCGAGCGCTTATCTCCTACTTTCAGATTGTTTGATTTCACGGCTGACCTGATGCAGCCATATCGAATCACATTTCGTCGCCGGTTCACATCACTTTGTTTGCTCCTGTCAGCGATTATTTTTCAGGTCTTCATATATCATATCACTTCCTGGAATTTGAACTTTCTGATATCATGGATCAACTCGCCCCTGATGCCCTTGCTCCTTGTTTGCATGTACTGTTTTTCCTTTTTGCATGCTGACATTTAAACAGTGACAGGCAATACTCCTTGGTTTGTACTGAGGTGAATAATGGATCTGACCTGGGAGGATATTTCCAAAAGCCCACATGTGTCGGAGAGATGACGACAAGATAACTGGAGAGATCTGGGAGCAGTTGCTCTTAAGCCGTCTCCCACGTCCTACCTGTCTTTTCAACTGACGTTAAATACATCAAGGTCCTTTTTAAGTGCATGTTTGTATCGTGTTTTTTCCACCCTCTCTTATGAAGAACTGCCCAGGGAGCGAGAGACAAAGATATATTTCTACTAGAAACTTTCATCCTATCATGATTACGTCTTATTTTTCTTCTCTGAGTCTGGCTCGTATCCCACGTGCAAGAAGAATAGCGTGAAACATAAAACGTGTGACGTATTTACTTAGGGATACAAGCAGATGGGCATGCTGTTGTTGGAGGAAAACAAAGCACTGGTTACTTTTACCCGCCTAACCTTGAGTTATCTCCCTACAAGAGCCTTATGTGCCTCTTGAAGAGATGAAACGAAACTTTTGTTGTGATTGCATGGTATTCCTGTAAACTTGCCCCTTCCTGTTATTCCAGTCTTCACTCAGAAAATTCCAACCCGGAATTTTTTCCCCCGCCGTTTTCTCGCTGTCGTCTCCATTTTATCTCTGGGTTGGAAAGACCCTCTGTACGGGCTGACGGTGCTACGTTTTGCATCTGGAATGCTGGGAATTTGTTTGCCTCGAGGCAGGAGAGAGACTTATCAGGATTTCAGACATGTGATTTCAGTTAACACAGGCCACGGTCGCGTCGGCATCGCTTGCACTTTGGCCGAGAAACGATTCGAGGCTTTGATTTTTAATCCCCCCCAGAGCTTTGCGTACTTTAAGTGTCTTTCAGGAGTGAAGTGTTGAAGGAGTTGCCGACAGATCATCCATGACATACACCACTACCAGCCACGGTGATTTCATAAGCAAGTCTAACAGTGACAGTAATGGATATATAAATCAATCAGCCATAACATTAAGACATTAACATTAAAGAGTAAACAGGTGACAGGATCACGGGCACCCAAGGCTCACCCATGTCCATGGGAACCAAAGGCCAACCTGTCCTATCTGATCTCACAGAAAAGCTAATTCAGCACATATCACTAAAAAGTAAATGCTGGCCACGATAGAAAGGCACCTGAACACCCGATACACCGCAGCCCACATCGCATGGGGCCCAGCGGGCAAAGAGCCAACCAACACAATACTTGGGGGGAGGTGTAATGATTTGCATCGTAATGTTCTGATCAGTGTATAATGATATTGGCAGTAAATTCCCTTCATTACGTCAGACCAGTGTTTCCTTCGACTGTCTACGGGAAGCTCATTGTCCCCGCATCAAAGCAAATCTGATTTTTCCCAAATCCAGTTAGGGTGCTTTCACACTTGCATTAGTTTGGGGTTTTCAGAAAAAACACCACAGGACTTGTGTTTTGTGTTGATGGAAAAACCGCGGCTAAGCAATCTTTATGGTTTTCAGTTCTTTCCATCTAAATACGCAAGTGTTTGCATAAGTCAGGCTGAAAAAACGAAAACAAAAAAAACGTACAAATGTTTTATGAATTAAAGATTTTCTTCGTACGTGATCGTCCGTAAGAGTGCAGAGTGTTCTTAAAACTCTTCTGAATTGCGGTCTATTATTATTAATGTTGGCAGGGAAACTTTTTTCCTTTCCTCACCAAACTGCGACCTGATCTGGTTCTAAAAAGATGCATAACGTCTCAGAAATTTAAAAAACAAATTTTTTGTTTTTAAACATGTCATTTTTTCCCCAACTTCCAAAAGAGGCAGGTGTGACACATTACAAATGATCTGTGAACAAATCTGGTTGTTTTTCGTAGTTATAATTTCTCACGGAAACATGAGCTTTGTGCTAACGCTGAGTTTTTTGCTTTGGGCAACGTCTTATTGCGCTTATGTTCCGTCTCTCTCTGTTTCACCTCCAAGCTCTGGGGTTTGTCTTGATTCATTTCAGATGTCGGGAAGTTTGTGAAATTTGTAGTTGGGGAAATCACAAAAACACGTAATAACAAGAACTTGACTTTAGCTTATTTATTTATTTATTTATTTATTTATTTAATCATAATATGGTATATGTGCATTTTTACTGTCTCGACTTTTACATTAAAATCACCTAATTGTAAAATAACTGTTTATGTATGTAAAAAAAACTGCGATTATAAAGCAAACATAAAATAGAATCTTTCCACACAAAAAAAATCTATTGAATTTTTAGATTTTAGATTAGTCAAATAAAAAAATTAAACAAAATCACTATAGATATAAACCAAACATAAATAAAATATCTTTAGCTGTAAATAAAAATAATCAACCCTTTTAGATATAAGGAGAAAAACATCTCTTTAGATGTAAATAAGTTTTTTTTAATGTAAACAGAAAATCTTTTCATTTTTAATGAAAAATGTCATTTAAATAAAAATAATTTTATTTAAATAAAAATAAAACAATGTTTCTTAAAGATACGGTATAATACAAATAAAGTTAAAAAAAAGTCTAATTGTCTCTGTACTTGTGAACAAAGTATTTAATTGGAACTTTAGATGTAAGCGAAAGGTTCAGTCGAGCCTCTAAATGTAAACTTTTTAATTCTACAAAAACATTACAAATAAAAACATTTCCAAACACAATTTTAAACTAATTCGGGATTGAATTTCATATTTTCCTTTTTGATATCAGCTAATTATTTTTTTATTTATTAGGTATGTTTTATTTATTATATATATTTTTAATTTATTATGTTCTTTGTAATAAAATAAAATGGTTGCAGATGTTTGTATTCCTTTTATTGCTTTTTAATAAAAAGTGATATACAGACATAGGTTCCTCTATTAAAGACTGTAAAATTCTGTAAAATATTATCACATCCCTCTTTAATAGCGCGCAATCATTACATACAGTACCAGTCAAAAGTTTGGACACACCACCTAATTCAGTGTTTTTTTTGCTTATTGTTTTTTTTCTTTTCTTTCTACGTTCTAGAACAATACTGAAGATTTCAAAACAATGGAATAACACATATGGCATTAGGTCATTAAGTAACAACAACAACAACAGTTAGTTGTTATTTTAAGATACGAAGGTCAGCTGTTCTGGAACAGTTTTTCCAAGAACAGTATTGTGTCAAGTGCATTTGCAAAACCCATCACAAGCACCATGATGAAACTGTCTCTCATGAAGACCTTCCCAGGAAAGCAAGACCTAAACTTATCTCTACTCCAGAGGAGAAGTTTATTTAGTTACCAGCCTCAGAAATCACCAGTTAACATAAGAGGATGAGTATCAGACGCATCTCAGTATCAACTGTTCAGAGGAGATTATCGTATATGTTGGTTGCCTTCAGAATTGTTTTACAGTGTAGAAAGAAATACAAATTAGGAAAGACATGATTTTATAAGAGTTAGAAAGTGTGTCTAAATTTTTGACTGGTATTGTATTAACATCAGTACTGGATCAGTACTTTTTTTTTCTTTTTTTCTTTTTTTCTTTTTTCCTTTTTTTTTTTTTTTTTTTTTCTTTTTCCTGTTCTGATGAATTAAAGGCTATGGATTCTCTCAGAGGTTTTATTTGTGTGCTCTGTCCTGACCCTGTCTGCTTTCACATTTTTTAGTCAAAGGATTTGTCTTCTTTGTGTTATTTTGGTCTTTTAAGAACATGAAGCGACTTCATAGGGTTATAATTTTGTGAAGCAATCTAGTGATTTTCGTCGTCTACAGCCAGAAAGTTTTAGAAAACCGAGCAAAGGGATCAGTCAGCGTCAGAAGTCATGACAGGACAGGAAGTCGATTAGAGAATAGATTTCAGCATCGTATTAACCGTCTGACGGATGCGATTTCAGGTGAAATTGCTATTCAGACATGATGTGTTGCACCACGGTGTGTTAGGCCATGTAAAGGAGATAACTTTAAGCATCTTGTACTAGAGCTTGTGATTTATCATGACCGATCCTGGCTCTGTGAGTCACCTCTTGATAATTCGTACTCAAGCCTCCCTCCACATTCACGTCGTGATGAATTACGATTCCTGACGCAAAGCTGAAACTTCTAGGTTTTTTAGTTTCAGGTCGAAACGACCATATTAATATTGTAATAAAAAATTTAACAATCCTGCAAATTTCCAATTTCATCAGTTTCTGAAATGAACGTGAACATTGCGTCATGTTGTTCTGGTCGTTCTGACCCGAGAGTGTTACAAAGGAAAGAATCTGATGTCAAGTGCAGTCACATGACCTCCAGCTTGTATTTAGTCAGCAGTAGGATCAGGCAGCTCCTTAATGATGTGGGTTGTGTTCCTATAAATCTTAGTTTTTGTTTTTTTAACTTTATATGGTTAATTGCAATCAGAAATCAAAGTTTTAAATTTTTATTTGTTATTTGTTGAGTTTGTCCTTGGGCTCATCTGTTCAGCTCAAGATCGAGTTTTTGTACGTTTAAATGGATTTTTTTTTTTAATTGATCCGAACGAGGTCAAGGTCACACCAAGGTCAAATGTCTGAGTCAACACTCAACTTTAAAGTTTGAGCTACACTATATATGGCCAAAAGTTTGTGTACACACCCACGACCATCATATCCACGTGTCCTTGCTAGATATCTCACCCTAGAGAGGGCTTTATGTTTATTCAGCTACAAGAGCATTAGTGAGATCAGGCACCGTCACTGGAGTTCCAGTTCTCCCTAAAGGTATTCAGGGTTTGAGGTCAGGCCTTTGTGGAGGACACTGTAGCTCTTCCAACCTTTTCAAACCATAGAGTTCACTTTGTGCACAGGTTCCAGTCACAGCATACAAACCTTTGGCCATTTATTCAAAAAAAAAAAGAAAAGAATTTTATAT
>JAQMYG010000007.1:24964815-24980465 GCA_030014215.1 Clariallabes teugelsi
ATGGTGTGTGTGTGTGTGTGTGTGTGTGTGTGTGTGTGTGTGTGTGTGTGTGTGTGTGTGTGTGTGTGTGGTGAGAAGGTTATATACAGTGTTATGAGCGTTCTTTCCCTGGTCACTCTGTACTTTGTACAGAGGTCAGTTATGAGCTTACAGTAGCGGAGTTTATCGCAGATCTGTTTATAGAGTCACTTTTTTCCTTCAATAATCACTCTTTACATTTCACATGTTTTGATTTTATTATCTCTTTTGCCCTGATGCTGTTTTGATGGTATTCGTGTCACTGTTGTGGTTTGCTTCTTTTTTTCCCCCCATCTCATTGGCAGCCTAAATAACTTCCTTAGATTCCTTTGCGTGATGCCTTCGAGCATTTTGCTATGTTGGATTCAGAATTATGGTTGCTAAGCAACCCTGCTCCTAGCTATGTTCTTTTCTCTCCCAAGTAGGAATATATGGAAAATATATGGAGTGTTATGGTCCTGCCTTCACTCGATTTGTCCGTGTTAATTCAGATGCGCCGGAGGCAAGTAAAACTACACTGCTCCGCCCACTAACATCCTAACAACCCCTTGGTACATGATATCAATTAAGACACAAGTAACCAGCTAGGATTTTTCTATCAACTCCCTCATTAGAATCTAACAACCAGGTAGCAACAACCTAGAAACCATTTGAAATGCCATACCACTCTCCTGTGAGACAGGACCAAGCAACACCCTAGAAACTACCTGGACCAACCTAGCAACCAGTTGGATAAAATACTATAGTAGACACCTATAAGGATCCTAGCAACAACCCAGACTACCATAACAACAACAAAACAGCACGCTAGCAAACACCTGGGATACCCTAGCAACTTCCCAAGTAGGAATATATGGGAAATATATTATAATAATAAATATAAAATAATATCATTACTACCATAACAATGAACGAGTATCACCTTCACTTTTACATTTATGTTTATGTCATTTGGCATGCACCCTTATCCAGAGCAACTTGCATTTATTTCATTATACACCTGAGCTGGTGAGGTTCGAGTAGTGGTAGCTCGGTGGTGCTGGGTTTGAACCTGCGACCTTCCGATGGGCAGTTCAGCAACTTATACCCCTTGCGCTACCTCTACCTACCTCTTAGGGACCACTTTGGATACCATAGCAGCCACATGATATCATAGCAACCAGTTGGAAAGGCATAACAACCAATTAGTATCACCCTGGCAACCAGTTGGAATACAATAGCAACCACATAACATTGTAGCAAGCATTTGGATTACCTTAGCAAACAATTACTATCACCCTAGTAACTTGGAATGCCATAGCAACCAGATTACAAAACACTAGCCACCGCTTGAACAATCATCTAGCAACAACCTAGCACCTAGCTGGAATACCAGAGTAGCCACCTAGTAATATGATAGCAACCACGTAACATGATAGCAACCACGTAACACCACAGCAACCAATTACGATCACCCTAGCAAACACCTGGAATACCACAGCAGCAATCGGACCCAAATAGCTAACAACCAGAAACAACACTCTAGCAACCATTTGTCATATCAGAACAACCACCTACTGTAGGTACACCCTATTAACAAGCTGGAATACCAGCGCTAGCACCTAGTAACACAATAAAATTACTGGGAAGACTATAGCAACAATCTAGCAAAACCATGTCAAGCACATTGTAAAATCCTAGTAACCACCTAGTAGCACACTAGCAACCACCTGGATCACCATAGTAATACCAGCGCACCAAGCTGGAACACCCAAACAACTACCTATTAACACTTAGCAACCACTAGAATATCCCGTTGCTTTGCATTATTTTGCACTTCGAACAATTCTCAATTTATTACTCTTGTTTAATGCTTTTTTTTCTCCTCTGCTATCTGATCCAGCATTACCAGTCTAACAAACATGATCAGAGCATCCCTCATGTGTTCCTGTAAAGCGTGCTGCTTTTAGTGGTTTTTGTTTTCTGTAATGATCTCCAGACATTTTCAGAGAAATGCAGTCAGACATCCTGAAATAAAAAATGGAGCATTATGAATCAGATACTGTAATGTAACTATGGCTCTGATGACAGCCCGTCATGGGATCTGATCTCATCGTTGGCTGTCCATAATGATGGAATACAGCAGACAGCTTTGGCGCCTTACTCCATGACACGTCCCAACATAGAGCTGGCTGAGTCCAGGCTGACTGCCGTGGTCCCCACAGACCCCGCAAACAAAGCCTAGCTTAAGCTAATAATGTTTACTCATCAGACAGGCATGTACAAATGACTTCTATCATGGTTATTTTATTTATGGGGATTTTATTATGTGTCAGGGATTAAACAGAACACAAATCGAGGATTTCACTTCTGACTTCCAACTCAGAATTCTGTCATTTAGTCTTGTTTCCGAGGTAATCCAAGGGCCGTTGATGTGATCTTAGCATAATCCATCCTTTTCCGCCTTTCAAACCCACATGCTCAGGTACGCATCCGTACTGCCTCTGATCAGTTTTCCTTCTGGAAATTGACCACATACTTTGCATATTTTCATATTTCTTCTGTATCTTTCCTGGCACCTGTCCCGATCCAATGATGCCGCAGCATTCCGCTTTTCCCTCCTCTCCCTTGCGGTGTTACAGATTTCCTGCCTGCTATTGTGTCTGGCGTTGGTCTCTGACATCCTGGTTCAAGCCCTTGGGTCACTCCAGCACTTTTTCGCTTTCTCTGCCTCACTTCCTCTTGTCCACGCATAGCATAACATACACTCTGTGTAAACGTGAGGCGACTAACGTACGGCAGTGCACGCACATGCTGGATCGTCATCTGCAAAGTCTCGGATACAGTCCGGAATTCCGCTGGACACCTGTTAGTCCCGACTCTGCCGATGGCTGAAGAACCAGTTTGTGATTCCAAATCTCCAGCTGAACTAATGTGTAACATGTTAGTAGTTTTTTTTTTTTTTCTGGTGGTAAAAATGAAGCATAACAACTTTAACCTCAACACTTAATGTTTCCTCATCTACATTCCTGAAAGTGAGTAGAAATTCTAAACGGGAATGTAGGTGATTAGAGTGAACAGCAGGGAAAGAGGCTGAGTGCCATTTCCTGCTCTCTGATGAAAGGATGATGTAGTAGCTAAAGGAGGACATCCTGCTCCTGGTCTCCACCGACCATTTTACGATTAGAAGTAACCAGTGTGCCAGGACCTCACAAAAGACCCCTTTCACACCTTGTTCCCGTAAGCGCTTTGAACTCTCTAGCATTATATGTTAGGATGTTTATTCTCTTTTATTAATTTTCCAAAAGTACTCTATAGGGGAAAAGGTATTCGAGCAACTGACCATCACACCCATATGTCATACTTCCCAAAACTGTTGGCACAAAGTTACCTTTGTTGTTGAGAGTGTTTTGGTATGCTGAACTCGGGTGTCCTGGACCGAGCCCCGGTCTCAAGCCTACTAAACCACATTGATATGAACTGAAACGCAGACTGGACCTTAAGCCTCCTCGCTCAACATCAAGGCCAGACCTCACTCTTTTGAGGCTGAATAAACCCACAGAACGATGCTTCAAGGCCAGTGGTGGCTTAAATGGTTGAGTTTCTGGTTTAATGATCAGAAAGTGGCAGGGCCAACTCGAGTACTGCCAAACACCGCAAAGCTGCCACTAAATTGCGGCTGACCCTCGAGTCCAGGGCTATTCGTTTGAGGTATATGTGACGAATAATGGAGGCTTCTTCATAGTGGAAAGCCTTCACAGATGTGATTGAAGTATATCTGAGGAAATTTGTTCTCTCAGATGATGAATAAAAAGTAGTTTTAGTCTCCCTAAAGTCATGAATTGTGGGCAGGGCTTAGCTACATACTGTATATTAAGGTGTCTCAAGTGTTTGTAGCAGTCAGAATCATATCCTGCAACAGTTAGAGCCACAAATCCAGGTAGGAGGTGCATAGCAAATCTAACACATATTCTTGCTTAGCAGTTCCCATTTCTCAGCCCTAGACAATGGCATCATTCCTGACTGGGATGTTTCCTGACTGTCTTCAACCCACCTCGCACATAAATTCTCAAAGACCTGCTTTTCTTTCAGAAAGCAGAGGCCGATCTCCTAGAAAAGGCTGATTAGACAAATTATCATAAGCCTATTCCAATTCAGTGGAAAGCCTTCCCAGGTGAGTGTATGAGGTTATCATAACAGCACAAGGAGAACGATTATATAGTAGTACTAAGACTTGGAGAAAACACTCTATTTGCCCTCTTCTGCATACCCACCATGTCACAGGTGCCCAAAATCTCTCACAGTCTCTGACTCCGGCATTAACTGGGAACACTTGCACCAACTCTTGCAGCTTTTCTCTCGCCCCATTCAGGAACCCTTTCAACGCAACTCTTGAGATTTGATCATCAAATAGGATGGTCTTTATCTTTCTGCTTGATGATGTTGACATGTGAGATCTAACCTCATACATATTATGTGTGTCTCTCTTTCCACAGTTTAGTCAGCCAGGAGGATGGAGGCTGTCTCGTGAAAGGAAGCCTCCGACGTTCTTTACAGTGGTGCTGACAGACATCGATTCGGACCGACACTACTGCTCCTGTCTGACCTTTTACGAGGCTGAGGTCAACCTGCAGGTAGAACCTCAATAAGATATTTCTACATGAAGTGAGAATGTCGTTATGTTTATGGAGAGTATGGGAGAGAGGTGAGAGTGATAATTTTACCAGCTGTGGCAATTTTGAAAACTCAGCTGGATGGTGCATCTGAATTTAAATTACATGATTCTGAAATGGATCAAATGCTAAAACAGATATCCATTCATCCAAATAAAAACCTCTGTAATCCAACTAGACACCATGGAGGCCAATGGTGACCATTGTATTTATTCCCATTTATATGACCGTGGTAGGACCTCCGGTCAACGTTCACACACATTCACACACTACAGCCAATTTGGGAATGGCAGTGAGCCTAATCTGCATGTTTTTGGACTGTGGGAGGAAACCAGAGAACCCAGGGGAAACCCACCAAGCACATGGAGAACACGCGAACTCCATGTGCACAGACATGACGCGGTAATCGAACTCAGGACCTGGAGGTGCAAGGTGACGGTGCGAACCACTAAGCCACCGTGCAGCCAAAAAATTTATATCACATTTTAAATAATCCTTATAATATTAGCCAAATAAAATGGTCATAAATGTGTATTGTAATTCCCTTCCTTTATAGAACCCCACGGTCCCTCATAATGTCCCAGAGCTTCCCATTTTCTTAACATTTCTCTTTGTCACTGTGAGAACGAACGCACGTCTTCCTGCTAAATTTTTGCCCCCTCCCAGTCACCCCCTTGATGGTTTTCA
Organism: Clariallabes teugelsi; assembly: GCA_030014215.1. Lineage (NCBI taxonomy): Eukaryota > Metazoa > Chordata > Actinopteri > Siluriformes > Clariidae > Clariallabes > Clariallabes teugelsi. The sequence goes on from JAQMYG010000007.1 coordinate 24,970,173, forward strand.
GAGATTCATGCTTGAGGGTTTAAAATGGGACTCTAAAATTCAAGCAACAGGCACTATAATAAAGTTTAGTCTGTAAACGGAAAACTACTTTTGATGTTAAGGAACTGTTAAGGTTCTTTCCCAATGACTAAAAAAAAAAAAAAAATCCAAGCTATATCTCAAACATCCTGCTAAACACCCTGACAATAGCACTTGAACGCCAAGCCAGCATCTGGAATTCAAACCCGGTCATTAAGAGCAAACATATCACACTTTTAGATGCAGTGAATCACAGTGAAATTACATCTTACAGTTAGAGCACTTGGAAAGGTTAATTAGTTTACCACCACGTTCGGGAATCAGACCATTTAACATCGGCGTCAGTCTTCCTGTGAGCATGCGGAGTCATGAGTTCACATCAGTGAACCTAATCACGAATTAATCCCCATTAACCGAAGTATTTTGTTTGGTTTGAGTCATTGTGGTGCTTTTAGATGTTCTGCGAAAGACCTCTAAAAAATTCATACTATGTTGTTGAGATAGTTATTTTTAACATCACCTCCACCATGCTTCACAGTTGCCATGGAGATTTATCTTTTTGTTTATCTTATTTACCTTTTACACAAAATTAGATTTTAATTGCATATTTGATGCAAATATACCATTTTGTGTTAAATATGACTTTAAGGTCAGAAAAACATGTCTAAGACAAATGCGTTCCATAAACCTTTATTTATTTATTTGTTTGTTGATTTTTTATTTTTTTTAATCTATGAGCATGATAAAGACAGCTGTGCATTTCTGGCCTGATCCTTTCCAATGTTACGTAACATTTTGGCCAGGACGAGGAGCACATCAGGTCTCTGGAGGGTGTGATGGCCCCCGGCTGCTGGCTAGCGCTGCCTGGTCGTCTTGTGCTCTTTTTTTTGTTAAAGAGAGACTTTTATCCTCTTCACCCGTGTTCTCCTGACGAGCGTCGAAGGCCACCCTGATGTCTGCAGCTGCTGTGTCTTCACTCCCATGAACACCAAAATAAATATTGTTCATCATCAGACAAGACATTAATGCCTCCCGATGGCCCTCTTCGCTACGTTATTTATGCCTTTCATTATTTATTCAGTCCACACACACAACGCCACGGCATAGATCGCTCTAATCGGATATTATAGATGGCCTTGATGGATTAGCATCACAAATGATTCGAGAAATAATAAAATAATTTTACCAAACATTTTGTTTACATTTCTTTCATGAATCAAAGATGTTTCAACAGTTTACAGAAATAATGAACTGATTTAATGATTAACACACTCTTTAACACAAATTAATACAACAAAATAAGGACAATTTCCCTTCAGTGGAACTAAGAATTTCGAACCTGTTCCATCATTACAGTGCTCCTGTGCACAAAGTGAGATCCATGAAGACATGGTGTATTAAGTTTTGAGTAAAGCAACTCAAAAGGTTTCTGCACAGGACCCTGACTTCAAGTCCGCTGAACAGTCTTTGTGCACATACTGTACAGGACCAGTCAAAAGTTTGGACACACATTCTGATTCAGTATTTTTTGTTAATTGATTTTTTTCTACATTCTTGAATGATACTGTAGATTTCAAAACTATGAAATAGCACACATGGTAGTAGGTAATTATGTAACAACAGCAGCAATCAGTTGTTATTTTAAGACATGAAGGTCAGCTGTTCTGGAACAGTTCTTGCAAGAACAGTATTGTGTCAAGTGCATTTTGCAAAACCCATCAAGCTCCATGATGAAACTGGCTCTCATGAAGACCTTCCCAGGAAAGCAAGACCTAAACTGACCTCTGCTGCAGAGGAGACGTTCATTTAGAGTCACCAGCCTCAGAAATCTCCAATTAACAACCAGCACCTCAGATTAGAGTCGGTGTAAAGTCTTTTCAGATCAGAAGTAGCAGATATACATCTCAATATCAACTGCTCAAAGGATGTTGTTGTATATTTTGGACGACTTCAGCATTGTTTTACAGTGTAGAAAGGAAAAAAGAAAATCAGGAAAGAACATGGAATTTGGACCAGTTTGGACCAACTTTTGGCTGGAGCTGAAAAGGAGTTTAGTTCTAGCAATAATCTTGCTTTGTACCCTGTTCATTATTAAATCACAAGTAATATAGAGTTTCAGTAGTACATGTGTAATGCTGTTGGTTTTTGTGCTCGATTTCAGTAGTGTAACAGGTTACTCTGTAATGAAGGAATTTTGTCAAAGGAAGTTTCCTTAACTGACGTTCCCTGAACAGGGAGCAGGAAATACCGATCCTGCCCCTGTGGATCGGATCGCAAGACTTCCGTGCGAGTATTTCAAGATCTGCCTGCGGATTTCTGCTATTTCTTCTGCCACATTTAGACCGGTATTCTCTCAACAGTGTCTTTCTTATGAAGATGTAAGGCCAAAAAAAGTTACAGCTTTAAATCTGGGTGTTGCACCGAGCTGACACCGGAGACTCCTTCCATACAGTAAATGTTAATCAGGCATCTATTATTAGACTTCGATTACGTGGCTGTAGAAAGGATAAAGTATTAGAACAAGCACAATAATATAAACTTCAGAAGAAACAGTCCAACACCTTCCGACCAAACAGAATGAAGAATTCGGCAGCGCTGTAACACAAGTCGTTTATTAAATGAGTAATAAAAATGACTCTAAGCACGGGAAACTTCACACGCGATTCGTTTTAAAGTAACAATCCTGCCACAGCATATAGTAATCCAACTATTAAACCCATGCAATATTTAAAAGATCCGGGTTTAATTGACGGTTTATTGGAGCGCTACAGAATTTGAAGTATTCGAGTCAATTTCATCTGATTGTAAACAGCAGCTATGGATGTTTTTTCCCCAGTAATTGAGCCAAATCCTCTCAATAACGCCAAAATGTGTTTCCCATCTGTGGGGGTATTTTAATCCCAGCGCTCCCCACGGAAGATGCCGTGGCTCTCATGGCATGTTTTCATTGTCTGAGCAAGAAGGCAATAAAGAGTCGAGTCAGCAGGGTCTGAAAGGTGGCCACCGACTCGAGCTTATGCGCATTACAGAGGCTCAAATGGGGCAATTCGAACCAGATTCGGTGCAAGAGAACTCCTTATTAGTTTCATATTTGGAAAAAGAAAATAAAGTGAAATATTTGTTTTTACGTAATTTTTTTTTTAGTTCAACTCAACGAAGAATGAATCATCATCCCAAATTTTGCACTTTAAATACAATAGGTCCTTATAGTCATACAGCTGGGTTTTTACTGCCGGGCAGAAAAAAAAAAACACACTTCCGCTAAAACAACAATGGTCGAATTGAACGTCGTTTTATGAGTAAGATTATAGAAAATCTGAGTTTCATGTTCCGCTGCCAGCATTAAGCTAGAGTTTAGGTCAGTGGTTCTATACCGTATTCCTGGAGGTCTAGATGTTAATGTGCCTAACGACACCCACTTCAATTAAGGAAGGACTATTAATTAGTTGATTAGTTATATCAGGTGTAAAAGCACTAAAATGTGCAGGCCAGTGGAGTGTAGAACCACAGCACTACGCCAGTAACATAATCTGCACATTTTATTTGCATAGCGCGTTTAACAGTGGTCTTTTTCGCTAAGCAGCTTTACAGAATCAAAGGAAAATTATGGAAATTAGTATAACGTGTGCGAAAATATATATGAATCAATGCAATCAGCTTTCAGCTTTTCTCTGTTTAAATAATTAATAAAAATCCAAGCTTATGTTGAACAACTTTGTTGCGCATTTTTTCCATTTACTTACAGGATTGACATCATCTAGAAAAATAAAAAATAATAATAACTATAACCTGCCAAAGCAGCTATTGATGTCAAAACCTCCTGTAGCCAGACATGAAGTAATGAATTCTGCACAGGAAATTAGGGATATTGGGAAAATTCTAAGCTTTATGGTTGATTTTCCTAAAATTACATTAAAACTGAAACATGTCCAGTTAAATAATATTTTCAATCTGGACCAAATTACCAGCATTTCATTTGCATTCATATTCATTTAACAAATACATTTTCAGCAAGCTAAAGCATGCTCTCTGTTTGAAATTTTAAACAATTTATTCTCTTTTTTTCATCAATCTACAATTATATCTTTAGCGGAAATGTCTAAATCATGGCAGGTTGTTTATACAGTATATCTAGCAACTTATCTGTGCTGATGTCAGTTAACGTAACTCTTATGGCTCACTAGGGATCAGCTGATACGATGTTATCATGATACCCAGGTCCCAATTCGATTTGTTTTGCGATTCTGTATCACAATTTCATAAATATCCCAGACCGATACAGTACATAAAAAAAGTTTAGATTTGTAAAATTCTTGAACCCTAAAACCATAAAATAATTATAGTCATAACTGTAAAGCTTATACTTAATTTAAACAAAACAAAATGACTTACATTTAGGCATTTGGCAGACGCCCTTATTCAGAGCGACTTACATTTGCATCTGAGCAGTTGAGGGTTAAGGGCCTCGCTCAAGGGCCCAACAGGGACAACGTGGTGGTTGTGGGATTTGAACCTGGGACTTCCGAACTTAACCACTGAGCTACCTCTGAACCTCAGGTTCACTCTACTCTTGTATGTATTGACTTACATACTAGAGTAGGAAATTAACCTTAAAAAAAAAAATAATAAAACTTGGGATGGGTGAACAGCTTACAGTACGCCACCTGTAGGTTTATAGCGGAACAGCAACATTTCACCTCCACATAAGGAAATGTAAATAAATAGAAAGTTTATTTAAAAAAAAAAAGTTGTAATCAGAGTTGATACAAACAAAAGAATCGTGATACATAACTAAAATGATTTAAAAAAAAAAAAAAACTTTGATAGCTCTGAATGATTTTTTTATTAAGAATATATATTGTTTATTTTTCTCACATCGTTTTTTTGCTCAGTTCTGGACGCATTCTTAAATTTTTTAAATTAGCAGCTGGAGGTGCTAATAATTTCAAACAGTCCGCCTCGCATTTATGACCGTTTTTTCTATTAAATCTTTGACATATTAATGAAATGGGAACTTAAGATGTTTTTTTTTTTTTTTTTTGTGCACAGATTTAATCCTTACAATGATGTCGTTTCATTCAAGCATTCCATTTCTTTCCACAGAGTCGAACGTAATTGATTCAGTTTTCAGCCTCTGTGACTCTGGAGCATGGTTTGCATACGGTGAGGCATCACGGGTTAGAATAACAATCCCGCAGGCCACTGGAAAGGTCTCCTGGACTAGCCAGTCGCCAATTATGCAATTACACAGTTTTTCTAAGATCGAGGTCTATTAATAGGACGACACGTGGGCTCGACTTTTATTTCCTCTCGGATTTCTGTCATTAGCGTATAAACCCAATCTCTCATATCGCACCGTGTGCGTCCCCGGGCTGTGTGAATTCACCATGAGCTCATGCGCTTGTGGTATGCGGGCCCCACTAACTAGATTTGCTCTTTCTTGTAAACTTCTGAGCATGTGCAATTCATTTTTGAGCATTTTATCAGCATCAGCATTTTTTAAAAATGTATTTATTTATTTTTTGGTGCAGCTTTAGTGAACGCTGTACTAATGTGAACTAAACATGGATTAAATTTTAGCTGCGATCATGTGATCGTGTTGATGTTTTGCTCCTTTTTTGCATCTGAGCTGAGCGTAAGCTCTAAATGATTAAGAAAGATCCCTGTTCAACACATATCGTCTTCCTCCTTCAAACGACACAAGGATCGAAATAAAAACAGGATTTAATTTCTACATGCTAAAAAAAAAAAGTTGGCATAGAGAATCCACGGCAGCGTGATGAGCTGAAAATAAACGAGGCCTAATTTCTATCCAAGTAATATTCCCTGTTGTTTGTGTCACATTACTGATAATTCACATCACTGACGTCTCACTGATTTATTTATTTTTTTGTCCAGGGCACGAAGACGCTACAGGGCGACGGAGACGAAGATGAGGAAGAGGATGGTCTGATCCAGCCAGCTCAAGCGTTTGCACCTAAAAGTCTAATTCTGGTCTCCAGATTAGATTTTCCAGAAATTTTCAGGGTAACGCGCGCACACACACACACACACACAGTATCCGAGTTACACCTATTTCAGCTACTACTACTGTTGATTCATTTTGCATTAGAGCAACTCAGACGGTAGGAATTAAACTCTGAGATTTCCTGAAAAGACTTTACAGTATCATAGGAGGAGTCTCTAGTGTCTTTCTATTAACTATGAGAGAACAAAAAAGAGACAAAGCAGATACCTGCTGTAATGTCAGTAGGAGCAGAGCCTGATATTGAACTAAGAGGGGCGTTCAAGTCAAACCGGGACTTTTGATTGCACGGAATTCCAGCGCACAGTTATGAAACTCTCTTTTTTCCCCCTCTATAACACTTATCCCAGTGTTTCACTAGTGCTTGGACACCATCAAGGTAGAAAGTTTTCTCAGTACACCAGAGCCATGATTGAACTGCCTGCTTCACTTCACGTCGAAAACGCTGGCCTCCCAGGAATTCCTTTAATGTCTCAAACATGTTGAAATGTCTTGGAGAGAAGTCAGGACTGTACGGGGGTGTGGGAGTAACTCCCTCCCAGCCGAGTTCCTTTAATGTGCACGTGGTGCTGGTAAATGATTATGTGAACAGTTCACACAGACAGATGCACTTCTTTAATAAGTTGGCAACAAGTTATCCGTCGATTTTCAAGGATCAGTCGTTCCACTCGCTGAATGTTCACGGGAACGACTGAGAGGGCTCCGAGCCACTTTAAGCAGGATCGTCAATCATGGATGTTCAGCCTTCTTTAAAACGTTCAAATGTTTTACTGCGGCTAAGTGTCTCATCATCGTACCATGCTTGAAGTCTTCTGTAAAGGTATTAGTTGGAAATAAATTATATATAAATAAATAAATTAGTTTTGAAATTTCATCACAAGTCCCAGTTTGACTTGAACAACCCTTGAATTAGCAGTTAAAAAGTAAAACGTCGTCCTTTAGCAAATCAGTCTTTTAATCTTCGGCACATTGCTGCAGACATCACACTTTAGATAAAAACATCATTAACATCGAGTTTAGCAAGACGAACAGGTGAGTTATGTAACAGTTTTTCACTGTATTTAATTGTGCGTTTCCACATACCTGATCCTGAATAGATCGTTCGTCATCTGTAATCCCGATGTGTTTAGAGCAGCAGGTGTGGTATGAGGTGAACGAGTTGAACTGAGGCGTTTATGCTGAAGCCGTCTGATTTAATAGATTTTTACGATTTAATCATTCCATTTCAATTTGCTGATTCAGAATTCGTTCACACTTAAAAAAAAAAATTTTTAGGGAAAGGAATTTCCTCTGGTATAAAATTGACAGGTTTCTTCAAAATATAGCGCAGCTTTTTTTTTTTTGCATCTTCTGCAAATACACTGATTTTGCAAGAGTATCGCTTCTTCTTTCGAGTTTATGAGCGGTAAGACCGTCACCTACTTGACTGGAATGTGGAGCGAAAGATTCGCAGGAAAAAAAGGGATTTTCACATTTGTTTAAATGTCATGCCTTGTCCAATCAACAACAGAGTAAGTTACACAGTGTTTCAATGCATATTAGATACTTTAAGTAGTTCTCATTAGATCAGAATCTATAAGAAATACAGCTGATTGAGACAAATCAGAGAGTAAACATCAGCGAACGGTTGAATTCAATTGAATTGAATGGAAAATCTCAGCGCTTTAAAGTTAAATCCAATCTACAGTCCAGCTCTGATTCACAGCTGTAGTTCATGCCAGCATCAATAACCCTGACAAGAGCTAGCTGCAGGTTTGTTTGTTCCCTGTGCACTTTCTCGAGCTTTAGTTTTCCAGATCCTATTGTGAAAGATGACCAGAATGGTTGCTCTGTGGTTCTCATCAGATCGATGTTTGTAAACCTTTAGGCGCATTCTTGCGCCTGAAATTAGTCTTGGTGGTGGCATTTCCTGTCAGTGATGCTTAAACCCTATTAAATTTTACTAAGAGCCCCTGAAATGCTTTAGTGTGTGTAATGTGCAGACTTTTTTTTTTCTTTTCTTCCCAATCAGATGTCAGCTCTTAATTGAACCAGTGTGTTCTTCTGGTATCTGACTGTTCTCTCTTCCTCAGGGCTGTTTGGGGCTGATCTACACCGTTTACATCGACACTCTGAACTTCCCTCTGGAGAGCCTCGTGGCGAACCTCCTGACATGCACCGTGCCTATAGCCGGAGGCTCCCAGGTGAGACATTACTCAGCCAAACAACAATTCCTTAAATGCCTTTACCTTTGACCCACATAGGATTGAATTGAAGGCAGGGGGGTGGGGGTGGGGGGGCGCCAGGGCTACAGCAGAGGGTCGCTCGGGGTTAATTGGCTCGCTCGGGTCGTGGCCAGAAGCGTGGCGGTGTCAGAGAGGAGGCGTCTCTTCTCACCTCCTGTATTTACACTTGAGACTTTAGTTAAGCAGACGGGGTCCTAATGCCAGATGTTAGGAATGTTTCACCATACCAGAGAGTTTATTTTTCCCCCTGCGGTCATCTATGCTAATTCAAAGGTGCTAAAATTTATATATGAGCTGTGTCATTTAAATAACGTTGACATCTCGTTATGCCTGATATGGGAGATGACTTAACAAAATAAACCCCTTCCACTAAAAATAACATGAAAAGAAATCACCAAGTTACAGAATGGAAAGCACTCGGTGGACTTATTTCACGTGCTTCAGACTCTATTCAGGCGGATTAAAATCGACTTTGCTACCGTTTTTCACCAAACGCCAACTCGACACTTGTCTGATCGTTTTAGTCTTCATATGTCCATAACTTTCTAAGCAGATGTCGCCTCATGTCGGGAAACCAAAGGAAGTCTAATTGCTGCTGATGGCTGTGTTTAGTCTGGTAAAGTACATTACAGCGCACCCTCTTCTAGATATTTAAGAGAGACTTTGGTCTGACGGCTGCTCCCTCACGTCGAGAGGGCCCCACACTGGACCGTCTGATCCACACAACACCTCGGCACAGGATTTTACGCCGGATGCCCTTCCTGTCCCATTTTTATCTGTGTTTGGGACCGACGCTGCATCCAGTGGCTGGGGTTTGGGCATCAGGTGGGAAACCAAACCCGGGCCTTACGCATGGCAGGCGAGAAACCTGAATCACAAAATGACAAACCCATGCTTTAGAGCAGGCCCGTGTCCTCGGTCGATCAAATCATTACGGGTGATCACACAGTGCATTGTAATTCGGTTCTCTTGATTCGGACCGAAGTATTAAATGATACTGGTTTGCGTTGGCATTTTCAACCAACAGGTCCTGGTTCGCTTTGCTTGGCAGCGTTCACAATTCACAGAACAGCTGAACCAGAGTGTGTTTTAATCGAACCAAAAATGTCAAGTATGAACACCTTAAATGATGATTAAAAAGAAGCTGATTCTATCCATATCTGATTGGACACGGTTCCAGAGCCTGGAATGATTGTGTTTTCACTGATCAAATGGAACCAGACTTTTGGTGTCAAGTGTTCCTGGAAACGATCCCGGGGCCCTAATGTGAAAACGGCAACACCAGCTACGAGTTTATATTCATATACACATTATTATTAGTCTTTACATTGTAGTTAGCTACCCTGTGTGGTCATTTTATTGCTGTTTATTTTATCGTGAGATTTTATCACTAAGGGGATGCGTGAAGATTGTATTACACTACGCTATAAGCTGCAGAAAAGCTAATCCAGTGTGGATAAGACTTTTATTGTTTAAACTACATGTCGACTACATCGATCAATTTTCAAAAAGTCTTCCTTATGTTTGGAGCCTAAAGCATAATTAATTAGTGGTGCTTGCAGAGCATTTTTTCTTCTTCTTCCGTGCAAATCTTGGCGCGTAACTAGTCCCGTACTGTCGGTCGTAGACCCATGAATGAGGTGTCAAATCATGCGGCTTATTCGGAAATGGGGTGCTATGACTTTTCTAAGGTACCCCCAAAAACATCCCATAGACTTAACATTGAGACCAACTTTGACGAATTCTAGCGCAGAGCAATAATTTTGTAAAGACAAAACATTTACGTTTACATTTGAAGAGGCTTGCAAGCTGTGTCAGAACATATTTGCCCCATTGACATACTGTATTATGGTGAAGGTACTTCCTGTTGAAACAGGAAGTGCTCATATACAGGGGTGATAGCGTTCCGGCACCACGCCGGATTTCCGGCGTACTGTGGCTGCGGGAGAAAAAAATCAGGTTCGCGGATATTGATCTGTCATTTCTCTAGATCTGAGATGCGCAGGTCAGAGAGCAGCTTTAACG
>JAQMYG010000007.1:24982036-24992330 GCA_030014215.1 Clariallabes teugelsi
GTGTGTGTGTGTGTGTGTGTGTGTGTGTGTGTGTGTGTGTGTGTGTGTGTGTGTGTGTGTGTGTGCGCGCGCGCTCACGTCATTGTGTGTGTGTGTTTGCAGAAGCTCTTTTCTCTTGGAGCTGGAGACCGACAGCTGATACAGACTCCACTAAATGACGACCTGCCTGTTTCCAATAAAAGTGTTGCGCTCCTCTTCCAGCAGCTAGGTGGGTCTGTCTCACTCACTCAGTCATCCACTCACTCACTCACTCACTCACTCACATACATCCTCTCAGTCATTCACTCACACACTCACGCACTCGCTCAGTCACTCACATACATCCTCTCAGTCATTCACTCACACACTCACACATTCGCTCACTCATTCACTCACTCACACGTTCATGCATTCACTCACACATGCACTCGCTCACTCACACACTCGCTCATTCACTTATACACACATGCTCTCACTCACTCATTCACTCAAACATGCACTCACTCTCTCACTCCTTTAATATACACACATGCAGTTACTGACTTACTCACTCACACATTTCCTCACTCACTCACTCACTCATTCGCTCGCTCACTCACTCACTCATTCGCTCACTCACTCACTCATTCGCTCACTCACTCACTCACTCAAATACACACTTACTCACACACACTCGCGCATTCGTTAATTCACTTACACACATGCACTCACTCACTCACAAGTCCATCATTCTCCATCTGCTCCCTCCAATTAATCCTTATCCGTCAACTTATTTATTTCGCCTAAACTATTGTAACTATATTGTGTTAAAAGTGTTTTGGATTAAACAGATAATTTTTTTGTCTAAAGATTTTTTTGAAGCCCTTTGATTGGACGTATTTGGGGATTTCCCTGGGAAACACATCACTTTCATACGGACTTGGCCACGCCCACATATTAAATTTGGTTAGAAGCTCCGGACTAAACTGAACAGGACTTGATTAGTAGTTATTTGGACACTACAGTGAACTAGGACTAGTTCACTATACTTAACTCGCAGCTTAATGGACTTGACTAGCAGGTCACCAGCCCTGTCTAGCAGCTACCTGGACTAGATTAGCAGTTCAACTGGTTTGACTAGCAGCTTCTGGGACTTGGATAAAAGCTCACTGGACTAGCGTAGCAGTTCACTGGACATGACTAGCAACTCACTGGACTCGACTTGCAGCTCACTGGTTTTGTCTGTCAGCTACCTGGACTTTATTAGCCGTTCATTGGACTTGACCAGTGGCTGACTGGATTTGAGTAGCAGCTCATTAGACTTGACTGACAGTTCATTGGATTTGACTAGCAGTTCTTGACTGGTGGTTTGTTAAACTTGACTAAGAGAGCTGTCTTTGTCTAGACTGGAAGCATCTGGTTAGAGATGATTTATGGGTCATTGGACTTGACTGACAGTTTACTGGACTGAACCAACTGCACAGTAGAGTTGCCAAGCAGCTTATTGGTCAAAGTATTAAATACATGATCTTTTGGAGTTAAAATTTTGCAGAAATCTGGTTAGTATGAGGTTGTTATCCATGTGTGTGTGTGTGTGTGTGTGTGTGTGTGTGTGTGTGTGTGTGTGTGTGTGTGTTTTTCTATAGTGTAGACAGACCTATCATTTCTCAAGGTGATGACAGAGCAGTGTAAACTCTATTAGGCCTATTGTGCAACAATCCCATAAACGCACATTTTTGCGATGTCTGTTTCAGTGCGGTTGTGCAACGTTCTCAAGTACATTTTGTACATTGTGTTAAAGGTGAGGAAAAGTCGAAGGAAACATCAAACAGTTCCAAAGGAATGGAAATAATCCCCCCATCTCGTGAAACGAAAACGCATAAAGCGGGGTATCGTATGAAAACGTCAGGCAGGCTCGGTGACCTCCTTTGGAATGCTCTAATAGTTAGCATGCGGCGATTCGGAGCGAGCAATTCATAACCGTTTATCACAGATATGCACTTTATCAGGACGTTAAGAAAAGGTTGAGAGTTTATACGCCGGACAAATTATCCACATCTCCAGCGTCTCGTGAGCCTGGCTTACGTCAAACGTCCGACGCACGTGTTCCACGTCCTCTCCAGACAAGAGCCGTGATTAGCCTCATATGTGTAGCATCTTAATGCGAATTCCAGAATATCCATTTTATTGTCGGACGTCCCGCGTGTCTACGTGCTCCGATAACGTGCCGATATGCAGCGAGGCTCTCTCTCTCTCTCTCTCTCTCTCTGTCACGCGAAACCTCGTAGGTGAACGAGGTTCAAACCCAGAACAAACACACACTCTACAAGATGTAAAAAATTACAGCCTACCCACTTGAACTTGCGGGGGGGGGACAGGATTCAGTAGAAGTGACGAGTTTGGTCGCCGTTCGTTTAAGCTAAGCGATATTAACGATCTCTTAAATGGCACCACTTTTCCAGGTTTCCATGCGACCCATGCAGCGTCCTCCAGCTTCCCCATCTGACACACACGAAGCTCAAGCTCGCTCCGCTTAATAGTCTGTAATAAGGCCGAGTTAAGATGGATGTTTTGCGGCTGCCTGGTTATAAAGTGAGTAATGAAACAAACCACGGAGCCTGGAAGCTAATCAAGTTGGTCATTTATTTTGTTTACCGCTCGGTCCTGGAGCGTTCCAACAGAGCTGGTGCAAAAAGCGAGACGTAAACAAGAGATACAATCCTTCAGGGAGCCCCTGATCTCACCCCAGAGTTCATTCATTTTCCAGTAAAATGGTTTATTACTTGTTTATCACAGAAGTTTAACAAAGAATGCAAATACATGTTACATCATACCTTTTTTTTTTTTTTAAATCAATTTATCTCTGTAAAAACTAGATCCCTCACCAGCCTTTATTTATTTATTTCTTTTTTCTTTCAAGTTCTCACTCTGTCTCTATAACGCTTATCCTGTCCATGTTCATGGGAGGCCTGGAGCCAATACCAGGGGACTCGGGGTACATCCTGGACAGGGTGGCAATTAATTACAGGACACACACACACACACACACACACACTCTTACTTACTTATACAATATGAGGAATTTGGGAATACCAATTAGCTTAATCAGAAACCGGAGTACCTGGAGGAAACCCACTAAGCATGAGACATGAGAGGGGGGACAAACACGCGCAAACTTAACGGATGGGAATCGAAACTCTTGACCCTGGTGTGTGCGAGGCCACAGCGCTCACCTCTAGGATAAACATTTCCTTTATCATTAGTTTTGATGAATTATTAGTATAAGACTTGCTTGGATTATCCACCTGCTAACGAGCTGTTGCTATAGAAACCATAATGCATTAGAATGACTGCAGGATTTTTATTTATTTATTTTGAATAGATCTGGTGTGTTCGAGAATGACTGGAAGCCGTCTGACGAATCAGTATTGTGAATTTAACAGTGCCGCGTTGAATTATTAACGATATCTGGGTAAGAAAAAATATATACAGGTGAAACTTGAAAAATTTTAATATCGTGCAAAAGTTCATTTATTTCAGTAATGCAACTTAAAAAGTGAAACTGATACATGAGATAGACTCATTACATGCAAAGCAAGATAGTTAAAGCCGTGCTTTGTCATAATTGAGATGATTATGGCTTACAGCTCATGAAAACCCCAAATCCACCCATCTCAGAAAATTTGAATATTACATGCCAAAAATTTTTTTTATTGATTGCATGTACTATTCTAATTTTCTGAGACTGTGGATTTTGTGTTTTCATATATTAGTTTCACCTTTTTTAAGTTGCTTTACTGAAATAAATGAACTTTTGCACGATATTCAAATTTTTCGAGTTTCACCTGTATATGTAGTTGATGAACTATGGAAGACGTCCTTGTGTCAGGGAATAAGACACTGTGTGTCTGTGTGTGTGTTTGATTTCTGTCCTCTCTAAAGTCCTACAGTGGAGACTGTCAGATTTGAGAATTTCTTCTGTCTTCGTATTTCTCGTATATCCTTTTCAATCATTTTTGCGACTTTTTTCTTTCTTTCCTTCCTTCCGTACCCTATCGCAGCATCATCGAGGCAAACCAGCAGAATCGTTGCCTCAGAATCAGTACCGAGTCACAGTTGATGAAGGTCCTCGAGCCTCATCTTGTTCCGCAGTAACAGGAAGTAGTTAGTCTGCAGCGTGCCCTCAGCTTGTTGTCTGTCAGCCTGCATTTATTTGGGGTCGGAAACGGAGAGCTGTTTCCAGCTGATAAGTAAATACCTCAAGGTCAGGGAGAAAGAGGACAATATGTGTGTGTGTGTGTGTGTGTGTGTGTTTGTGTGTGTGTTTGTGTGTGGATATCTTTCAGATTATGAAACCTGTTGTGTTCTGTTTAATGATGCAGCGTTTATTCCGACAGAGGCCAAGGACACCAGCTGGGGATGTAAACACGCCGTATTCGAAGCCAGAAATAAATCATAAATCGTTATTTTGCTTCACGCTGTCTATTTGCAGACGGTACTGAAGTTTTCTGGAAAATGTGCTTCCCGGGAAAAAACATAACAACCGTTGGTTGTTATGGCAGCAACCAAAAAAAAAAAAAGAAAGAAAGTGCCTGTTCATTTCCCGAGCTCTTCATCATTTGTCATTTGTCATTGGTAGCTCTTGCTCATGTCCATATCGGGTTCCTGTTTGTTGGTGAGTGTCAGACTTTGACACACAGCCGATCCCTTGACCCCGGGCCGTCCTTGCGGATGCCTCTGTCACCGTTTGGCTCTCTCAAGCCCGTGATTAACGATCTCCTCGGTATGTTGATAACAAACAATAACAGGAACTGTACAGCATTTCTCTCCTCCCGGTTGTCAATTTGCTCGCAAAAATGCACAAAAACCCGCTGTCCTGTGAACAAATTGCGATCATCCTGCTACATATAATTTAGTGATTTATGTGGAACGTGAGCTGCTGCCATCGCCTTCAGCATAGCATGAAATTATTCCGAGGACCAGGACCCCTTGGAACGCCCGGATTAACTCGCCTGCTTCGCATTACATCGGACATTTGTTCTTCATTTGGGTCGTGTTTGTGACTCACGGGTTAGAAATGAAACAATCAGCATTTCCCTTGGACTCTCATGTCGAAAACAGCTCGGCTTTATTTTTAGAAAGATTTCGTAATGCGTAGCAGTTTATCCCCTCAATAGGTGTTTTCTAATAGAATTCACACCCGTAGCATATTTTTATGTTGTTTTGTCGATTTCATTTCAGGCATCCAGAACGTCCTGAGTCTGTTCTGTGCCGTTCTGACCGAGCACAAGGTTCTGTTCCACTCCACCAGCTACCAGAGGCTCGGCGAGGCCTGCAGAGCCTTAGTGGCCCTGATGTTTCCTCTCAAGTACAGGTGTGTAAAGAAAAACAACAAACAGGACAGATTCAACACAAAGAAAAAGGAAATAATGTAGCATGCTGTAAGGGGTTTACAGGAGGGCGTACAGTATTTAAAAAAATTTTTTTTTTAGAAAAGTTACTTAAAATAATTTAGAGGAAAATATTAACAGTGGGCGGGATTGTTCGGCTGTAGATTCATTCATTCATTTATTTATCCATTCATTTATTCATTAATTTATCTAATCTTATTTTTTTGCAATTTTCCTTTTTAATTAGACTTTTGGACAAAAATCTCTTTTCAGGTTTGAAAAAAAATCATTAGCTTTTTTTTTGTTAGAATTCTTTAAACATTTTTTTTTCACATATTTTATTAGTTGTATTTATTTAGACAATTTATGTATTTTTGTTAATGCTTTTGTTATACTTTTTATGTCTTAGTAAAAACTTAAAACTTAATAATTTTTTCATTTGTTTTCTTTTTTATCTTTTTAAATATAAAATATTTCTTTTCAGTTTTTAGTTTTTTTTAGAAAAACCAATCATTATTTATTTATATTTTGTTTACATTATTATTATTATTATTATAATAAATTGATCAGTTTATCTATCCATTAATTTTTTCCCCATAATTTATTCAGATAATTTATGTATTATTATAATTATTTTTACTAGTATTTTGCCATTATACCTTTTTATGGCTTTTAATAAAAAAGAAAATAATAAGAAATTCTGTAAATTTCTTTATCCTTTTTTTATTAAAAGATTTTGGGCAAATATTAATTTTTCTGTTTTTGTGTTTTTTTGGTCCCTAGTTATAAGGTTTTTCCATATCATTGTTTAAAAAAAAATGATGTGAAGAAAATATATTAGTTCTTATTTTTTTTATTTAGGTTTTATTATTATCTCCCCCTCTTGTTATGTCTGTTTTTCTCTTTTTTTCCTGAAATGGTCTCTAGTCCTGTGAAAGTACAAATTATTATTATTACAACATGATAATGTGGTTTCAGTAGGATCATTATATTATTATTATTATTATTATCATTATTATTATTATTCATAGCCTGATAACCCACCCAGAAACCCAATGTGACACAAACTTTTGCATGTCGCCGTAGTGTTTATCCGGCGTTATTGAGAGAATAATCCGCTATAAGACCAGTGTCTTGATGACCTGCAGTAACGCTAATGGTCTGACCTTCTGCCCCGCAGTTACCCGTACATTCCCATCCTCCCGTCTGGGCTGCTGGAGGTCCTCAGCTCGCCCACGCCCTTCATCATCGGGGTGCACTCCATGTTCCAGAGTGAAATTCAGGAGCTGGTGAGTTTGAGTCTCGGGATATTGCACCATTGTTAATATTACAGTATGATGAGCGTTCATGTCTCTGACCTGCTTGTCGGTGGGGGGGTGGGGGGATCTGACAGCTCGACGTGATCATCGCTGACCTGGACGGAGGGACGATAAAAATCCCCGAGTGTATCCATCTGTCTCAGCTTCCCGAGCCTCTTTCACACACTACACACAGCTCGCTATCTTTGGTGAGTCTCTCTTACACAGTGCCACTCCTCACCCATATATAATGATAATGATATATAAATCTAAATAATAATAACGCACACACACAATCAGTACTGATGAAATCCTGACCCTGCGTTTTTTGGTGCTCATATGAAAACTGCAGTCTGTATTGACTGACTCAGCGCTCATCACTTCTAATCGCTCGTTTCCAGCTGAAGCAATAAACTCACATTTCTTCACTCTGACTCCTTCCAGGTTTTGCACCCAGATCTGGAGATAGCGGATAACGCTTTCCCTCCTCCACGCTCCGCTCCGTCCAACCTCAAACTGCTGGTAAGTGTTCCGCTAATAACCCCAGGCTGCCCTCCTGACCTCTGAAGTTGCTTTTTAACACCAGAGGAATCAACTTCAAGATGAGATTTAACGCGCCGAGTTGCTGAAACCGGCATTATTGCATAGCTGCTCTCCCGGGGGCTGGGAAAGGGAAAAAAAAAAAAAAAACATTGTAGGAGTATAACCCCCTTTATTAATGACTCTTAAATGTTGGTTAGCATCTCTGACTCACATCCAGAGTTGACTTTCTTTATGTCTCCGACTGGCAGGATAAGGAGGTGAGAGCGGTTTTCCTGCGCTTGTTTGCACAACTGTTTCAGGGCTACAGGTCCTGTCTGCAGCTCATCCGCATCCACGCCGAACCCGTGATTCACTTTCACAAGGTAAGAGAGCGCCGCGGCCGGGGCGTTAACCTCTGTCCGTAGGGAGTGTTTACGAGCGTCCAGCACCAGTGAATAATTACGGTAACCGTCCGAGTCCTCTTCAAACCGGTCTCGGCTCGCGCCCGCTGGCGTGTAATGCGTTTCATATGTCTCGTCCACACGCACCAGTTCACTTTTGAATAATAAGCCCTAAATCGTCCACTGGAAAAATTAAAAATAAAAAAAACGCTTTAATCTGGCTTTATTCTTCAGATGATGGCGATTATCCTCCTCGTATCCTCATGTTCTCATTTTTATAACACCACCTGATTAAATGTTATTAGTCCCTGAACCGATAAAACATATTCATAGCTAACGTCAAGCGCATTACTTACTTATGCAAGTCTGATTATGTGCATTATAGTGCACTACAGTATGTAGGGTCTGTCCACGTTTAACATAAAGCGTAATAAAGCCAATCTAAACATCATCATCTTTACAAAATTGCTTTTAAATCAGCGAATAATGATTCATAATTATATGAAATTCCTTACTCTGATTGTTCATGGTATAGCGTATAAACACATAAATTGTGTAGCGCTGTTATTAATGAGGCAAGATTGAAAATCAACCTGGCAGGGTTAAAAAGAATACATTAGCCTGGATAAAGCTTCATTGTTACGTGCGTCAGTGCGGGATCGTCTAAAAGTCACGAATATCAAAAATAGGTAGCATGTGTGCGTGTCCCGCTGCTGTTCGAGCCTTTAAATTAACATCGAAGTGTCCTGAGGCTGGTGGAGGGGGGGAAAAAAATGGCTGCCTTACATAAACCGAATGCTTCTGGAAAACAGGGATAAACCGAGAGATAAGCAGGAAGCCGCGCTCTGGTTGACGAGCCCGCGACCCGATACTATCTCCCCGTTCAAAAAGTCCTCCATCTCAAGATGAGCCACATGCAAAGAATCAAAATACCGCCCGTTTGTACGTGTTCGCGTGCACGCATCCATCCATCCACTCGTCCACTCATCCACTCGTCCTCTCTCTCTCTCTCTCTCGATCAACCCCATTCCGCCCCCCCACTGCATTGTTTTTATTTGCTTGGAAGCTCGTATCCACAACAACGTCCCCGCACATCCTCCTCCGAGCACCCCACATGGCTCAGATTATGCCTGAGGAATGCAGCATGCTTCTTCCCCATTAACTCTCAAGCATCCCTTGTGTGCCAGCTGCACTGAGGCCCAGCGCCGCGCTCCCCATCCGTCTCATTCACCCCTCCGACAGGAATGCAATCGTTCGTTAGTTTAGATAAGTCACTCTGTGTCACTCCGTGTAATCACATGAGACACGGGTGTTTTAGTCACATGCTCAGTCATAGTCTCCATGAATAAGCCTATCACGACGGGTGACATCCATCCTCTTAAATGATTTATTTATTTTGTACATTTTTGTTTGCAGGCGGCCTTCCTGGGCCAACGCGGCCTCCTCGAGAACGATTTCCTGCCGAAGGTGTTGGACGGCATGGCCTTCGCCGGGTTCGTGTCGGAGAGAGGGCCTCCGTACAGAGCCTGCGACCTTTTTGACGAGGTAAAGCACAGCACTCGTCCGTCTCCTTCATCATAAGTCCGATCCCGCAACAGCGGATGAATAAACAAGGTGTCTTTTTGATCCCTCGCTAGTTGGTGGCTTACGACATGGCATACTTCAAGGAGGAAGAGGAGAACCAGGGCAAACTTCAGAAGCACATGAGAGAGCTCTCGGAGCAGCTTTACCGCAACGTGAGCACGCAAAAAAACTCAGCCTCGTCACACTCATCCATCTCTCTCTCTCTCTCGCTTTATCTTTTGACCTCTTGTTATTTTTCTTCTTCTTCTTCACTCCATCTGGCTAAACAAGTTTCTCCGTTTTTCTCTGTCCTGCTCTGCTCCTGCACTGTGTTGATTAAGCACCGAGTTTCTGCCAAATATTTGACCACTCTTGCTC
The DNA here is from genome assembly GCA_030014215.1 of Clariallabes teugelsi. Classification (NCBI taxonomy): domain Eukaryota; kingdom Metazoa; phylum Chordata; class Actinopteri; order Siluriformes; family Clariidae; genus Clariallabes; species Clariallabes teugelsi. The sequence goes on from JAQMYG010000007.1 coordinate 24,991,547, forward strand.
TCGACATGGACATTTTCATTTAGGGCCGAGCAGATTGTTTATTGAACTTTTAAGCATTGCAGTGGATCTTGGCTCGTGGAGAAGAGCACCACGAATAATGCAGGCTTTTCTAACTGCTTGCCATCACTCCAGATTTTCTTATATATACATACACACACACACACACACTCTGTGTTTCTCCTCAGGAAAATCCCAACCCTCACATGGCCTTCCAGAAGGTACCTCGGCCCAGCGAGGGATCTCACCTCCGGGTGCACGTGGTGCCCTTCCCCCTGATCGACGACGAAAAGGTCGGGGAGCTCACGGAGGAGGGCCTGGCCAAGCAAAACCTCGCCAACGTCAGTACGCGAGCCGAGAAGAAGAAGTGCGTGGTGCCTGCGGGTCCCCCTGTGGGTGAGTAACGAAAGCAGCAGGAAGAAGGTCGCAAAATCTTTTCCTCTGGATATTTATGAAGGAATGAACAAAGTGGATAAGGAGTGAAACATGCTGTTTTAGGAAAATAATCAATGATGTGCTGGTGTGCTTAAGAGTTTATTATCCTTCTGTAATCTATCATTTCACTTTATAAAGAACTGACACTGGAGACTCCTTCCTACAGTAAATAAGTGCTAAAGAAACCTTCTCAATGGTGTCACTATAGAAACAGCGGCACTAATTGAATCCAGCTACTAATTAACACCTTTTGAACAATCAGGACCAATACTCAAATAATAAACTATATCAAATAAACTCTGATGTTGGATCAAGACACACCTTTCCTTTTAAAAATCGCTGGGATCAAGTG
>JAQMYG010000007.1:25007023-25018164 GCA_030014215.1 Clariallabes teugelsi
GCAACAACATAAATTAACAACACAACTCTACCGGAACCAGCTAGCTAACTAAGAGACCTAATTAGCTGACTAGCTTAACAGATTTACATTTTTTATTTTTAAGATAACCTAAATTTTTTTCTATACAAAAAAGAGACAACAATAGACAACAGACAACAAAGTTCATGTGCAAATGTGCAAACAAGAGCTACAGAGTGACAAACACAACAATGTAGCACGTTTCAGTACTTTTTGTAGTAATGAGGTATGAGTTGAGGAAGTGGGAGGAGAAACAGTAAACATTTGACATTCCTTAAGTGGCAGCAATGATTTAAAAATACTTTGTGCAAATATCAAGTAAAATAAATATTGTGCAATATATTGCAAAAAGAGAAGATCAGGTAGGTATGTTTAAACAAATTGTGAGATAGTTGTAGAGTGTTTGTGCATGTGTGTTTATCAGTTCAGTCTTGATGTTATTTAGATCGTCTGAGTGTGTGTGTGTGTGTGTGTGTGTGTGTGTGTGTGTGTGTGTGTGTGTGTGTGTGTGTGTGTGTGTGTGTGTGTTTTTCGCAGTTCAGTCCTCTGTATTGAGGAGACGGATGGATTGTGGGTTAAAACTGTTACATAGTCTGGATGTAAGTTCCCGAATGCTTTGGTACCTTTTTCCAGATGGCAGGAGGGTGAAGATTGAGTGAGAGGGGTGTGTCCGATCAACCACAATGCTGGCGGATTTGCGGATGCAGCATGTGGTGTATATGTCTTAGGGTCTTGCGGTTCGATGCGGCACAATTCCCAAACCAGATAGTGATGCAGCTGCTCAGGATGCTCTCGATTGTCCCTCTATAGAAGGTGGTGAGGATCGGTGGTGGAAGCTGGGCCCTCATCAGCCTTCTCAGGAAGAAAATACGTTGTTGGGCTTTCTTGTGCAGAGAGCTGGTGTTGAGGGACCAGGTGAGGTTCTCCTCCAGGTGAACACCCAGGAATTTTGTGCTCTTGACAATCTCCACAGAGGAGCCTTCGATGATGGGCGGAGAGTGATCACTCCGTGTCCTTCTGAAGTCAACAACCATCTCTTTTGTCTTATCGACGTTCAGAGACAGGTTGTTGTCCTTACACCAGTCTGTTGGCCTCTGCACTTCTTCTCTGTATGCTGACTCGTCGTTCTTGCTGATGAGACCCACCACGGTCGTGTCATCAGCAAACTTGATGATATGATTGGAGCTGTGTATCGCTACACAATCATGAGTCAGCAGTGTGAACAGCAGGGGACTGAGCACACAGCCCTGGTGGGCCCCAGTGCTCAGTGTGGTGGTGCTGGAGGTGCAGTTCCCGATCCACACTGACTGAGGCCTTTTGGTCAGAAAGTCCAGGATTCAATTACTTGTCAAGGTGTGTCAGTGCCAGGTGGAGTGCGGTGGAGATAGCGTCGTCCGCCGGTCGTTTTGAATGATACGCAAACTGCAGTGGGTCCAGTGAGGGGGGCAGCAGGGTCTTGATGTGTCTCATGACGAGCCGCTCGAGGCACTTCATCATGATAGGTGTGAGTGCAACAGGGCGGTAGTCATTGAGACAGGACACAGAAGACTTCTTTGACACGGGGACGATGGTGGTAGACTCGAAGCATGTGGGAACGATGGCGCTGCTCAGACAGATGTTGAAGATGTCGTTGAGAACATCTGCCAGCTGTTCTGCACATTCTCTGAGCACTCTGCCTGGGATGTTGTCTGGTCCAGCAGCTTTATGTGGGTTGACTCTGCGTAGAGTTTTCCTCACATCAGCCGTTGTGAGACACAGCACTTGGTCATTCGGAGAAGGGGTGGTCTTCCTCGCAGTCACAGCATTCTGCATGTTGAGCCGTGCGTAGAAGCTGTTCAGCGCATCTGGAAGTGAGCCGTCACTGTCACAGGCAGGTGATGATGTCCTGTAGTTGGTGATGACTTGTATGCCCTGCCACATGCGCCGTGTGTCACTGCTGTCTCTGAAGTGGTTGTGGATTCTCTGGGCGTGTGCGCGCTTTGCATCTCTGATGGCCCAGGACAGTTTGGCCCTTGCTGTTCTTAGGGCCACCTTGTTGTCATTTTGTTGCCCAAGGCTTTTGATACAGTTGACCATTTTGATCAATAAACTCTAAATATTTATCTGTCGGACCATATTGTACAATTGTTCAAGTTATTTGTCATTTTGAACACAGTGTGTCAAGTTTGCTGCTTCTTCTTCTTCTTCATCCTCCCTGTGTTGAAAGGCGTACCTCAAGGTTCAACATTAGGACCATTGTTGCTCTCTCTCTCTCTCTCTCTCTCTCTCTCTCTCTCTCTCTCTCTCTTTATATATATATGTGATTTTTGTGAAAATGTATCAATGCTGCATTCTATTATGTAGATGATAGTCATTTGTTGTTAATTTCTCTCAGTAATACAAAAATTTTAATTCATGTCGTCAGCCTTTGATGTTTCATTAACATACTTAAGTTGGTGTTAAATGCAGACAAAAAAAAAATTAGCTTTTTACGAATAGAAAAGGGTTAATACCTAACCTTCCTAAGATCGTGACTGGACAAGAGGTTGAAATTGATGGTGAGCTACTCTGCACCTGATCTTTACCCAAGGCTGTTGGATACTGCGTAGGACTGTGCCTTACGTTTTATTGCTGAATCTTGTACACCACAGTATGTTATATGATGTAAATTGACCCTCCCTGTGTATTCATAGATTTTCAAATTGGTTGATGTTTATGTACAAATCTCTCCTTGAGTGTTAGTTTATCATATTTACAGCAGGCCTATACACTACCAGTCAAAGGTTTGGGCACACCTCTTAATTCCATGGTTCTTCCTGATTTTAATTTCTTTATACATATAAGAAATATGTATTAGTTTGTAGTTTTGAAATCTCCGGTATCGTTCTAGAATGTAGGGAATACATTACAAAACAAAAGAAAACAATGAATTAGAAGGCGTGTCCAAACTTTTGACTGGTACTGTATACGTAGAACGATCAAAATCAGTAAAATTCACGTTCCATGTTAATCTACGGATTACAGAAATTTAGGAAAATAAAAAGCTTCAGCTTTCAAATACACTGCTCCCTTAATTTTGAATGACATACAGAAGGAATTGAAATGATCAGAAGTTTGGGAGAGTTTAAAGTCATTGTCAAAACTTAAGAACATACCACTGTATTTTTTGTACAATTTTTGTAATTGTTTTTATTTCTTTTAACTTGGGTATTATTATAATACTGATAATTCTATTGCATGTTTTTATCTTTAGTCTTTGTGTATAGTTTTTTAAGCTATAGTTCAGTTAAGTATAGTTTTATTAATTAAATTGGTTTGTATTTGCCACGTGTCCTGTTGATATTTGCGATTATTACCTGCTTAAATAAAGATTATATTATTATCATTTCTTAAATTTCAGGGCTAACAGTTCCAGCAACATCGTGTGTGTAACAGTTCACAAACGTTTTGTTACTCGGTTGAATTTTGCCAAGACGACTTCAGCGTCGTCTTGGAATGCAAATCATGAAAAAAAAAAAAAAAAAGGAGAGAACAAATGAGTCATAGAGATGTTTAGAAGTGTGTGAGGAAGGGCAGTTTCAGGACACTGAGCTAATGCAGAATGTTCCTGCTAGAACTCTGATAAGGAAAAGTCTGATGCCCGATTATAGCCATAAAGTGCAATTGGTGTTACTTTACCAGGAAATATTTTCTTCCATGGTATATCAGTTGTTGTTATTGTTGTTGAATTTTTTCTTCCTGTTAATCATCCGCTCTTATTATCTCTGCCCACAGGACTGCTCGAATTCTGAAGAGTATGCGGTGGCTGCAGCTTTGCTTCCTCTGACCACGGCTTTTTATCGGGTGAGTCCACGTTGAGTTCGGCTCTTCCTGCAATTTCGAAATGATGTCATGAAAAAATAAATTAAGGCGAAATGCCTATTTTTTTTTTTTTTTTTTTATCTCTGCTTTTGGCGCTTCATCGTTTTCCTATGTCGTAGTTAATGACATCAGTGCGCGTCACAGAGTCTCAGAGTTCTCCAAAAGTGTGTCTGTGTGTTAATGCCACGATTAAAATACTTCTCGGAGCAGATAAAGCCTTTTTTCTTTATATCTTGAGCTCCTTTTGGTTCGCTCCTTTTCCAAACACATGATTTTAATGTCTATTTAAATGAGCCACTGCTGAGCCACGCCCCCTCCAGAGAACTGAAGACATGCCCAACAATTCAGAGAAGGAGGGGTATCTTCTTATATGAGGTCACAGCGAGGGGAAAATCTAATCGGGTTGTTTAAACTTCGCCTGTACAGAAAAACAAAGAGACGAGAACAAATGAGTCATAGAGACGTTTAGAAGTTTTATTTTTTGTACAGACGTCAGTGTCAGAGCCAGTCCCATATTTAACTAAGTTACCACAGGTCTCAGAGTTCCCTGAAAGTTGTGTCTCTATTAATGCCACATGCGAAAGACTTTGCCTTTAAAAAAGAGTAACATTTTTGTTAGTACACGCAGACTAGCGAGCCATGTGAATGTCTAAACACTGTATAATAAGTCACGTTTAAACCCAGAATAATCCGTAGCAAAATATCGTGAAACGTGCAACTGGGCTTAACAGCATGGTTTGGAGTGTTTTATTCCTCTTGCACCACATTGTTGTGTGGTATAGTCAGTATAAACTTTGTGGAACATCCATGATGTCTGACTTGTGCTATCACCTTGATAAACATTTTTCCCTCCTCACTAGCATCTTTTATTTAAAAACACAGTCTGAGCTTTTATCAGGAAACTGTCTGTCCTTATCCTCCTCCTGTTTTCATCCTCTGTTCAGCAACAATATTTTTCCGTCGTGCTTTTTGCTATTTTTTCTCCCCACACAATGTCAGATGCTGTTGCAATAAAAGCAGACAGCAGCGTGAGAAAAACCCATGTCGGAATAAAGAACAAATAAGCATCATTTTGAAACTCCTAACCTGCTGAGTTTTAATTATTTTCTTGTTGGGATACTGCATTAATAACCACGCCCGTGTTTGAGCAGGTCGCTGACCACGATATCCACACGGATCTCTGTAAGGCCCTCGCTGTGAGCGTGAGTGTGTGTATTGACACAGTGACTCACTGCTCGCCAATGGGATCTCTGATGTAACTGAATCATGCAGGGCGATCCCAGTTCCCATTCCTCAGCAACAGCACCTGCTTTGTCCTCAGATTAAACTTGAAATATTTCCAGCACATCTGCCCCGCTGGGAGACATTTGGTAGTAAACAGCCCTTTCAAGAATATTAGAAAGAAAAGAGAGAAGTGATACCGGGTGATAGTTGCTGATGTCTGATGGATCTAAGCAGGGTTTCTCGAGGATGGGAATAACCTGTGTCTCTTTAAAAGCAGCAGGAACCTAACCAGATGATATGGAATGGTTGATGATGGATGTGATGAAGGGAAGCAGGTCTTGTGAGAAGGCCTGGAGCATTGTGGAAGGGATTAGGTCTAAACAGGTGGTAGGATCGAAAGACTAGATGATGTGCTGAATCTATATAAATGCGCCTAAAGATACAACGTGTACCTAAAGCTACAACCCTTAATGGGCAAGTGGTTCAGTTTAGTATCTTTTTCCTCTTCCGTGCCATTGTGTCCTCACAGACAGAAAGAAGCCTGATTTCTCGAATACTCCAGAGTGCTCATCATCAACGAGTACATCTGTGATTGGAATCCATGAACCTAATCCCAGCAAAATCAACAAGCGCTTTTTTTTTCTCCGCACACCCACGGGGGGTCCGGAACATCGCTGTGTAATTTGTTTGTAAAACAGCTAATGGTGTGTACTTCCACAACAAGAACTTTGCAGAACTTCACCCACCCCCACACACATTGTGAATGCAGCTTCAATTACAAGATCACTGACCAGCTGTAACGTCTTTTAAACATCTGAAAGCTATTCTGCAACATTTCAAGAAAACCCTGATTAAAGTATCGTTGAAAAAAAAAGGACACACCACAACGGACATCTGTGTGAAATGAGATGGTCCCCCTGATATGGACAGGGGAGATCGATTCAACCTTGTGCACTTTTTCGCCTCTCCAGGAATCCGGTTTCTCCCAGCTTTCCACAAGATTGATGTTTGTATGCAGTTCTCTTACGCAGGCAAATCAAGGTTAGGCCCGTGATTTATTTTTCACGCTATCAATCTTTCACCTAAAGCAGAGGCAGAGGACGTTCGCAAACATTTGCAAAGCCATTTTTTTCCCCTCCCCCTGTATCGCGCTGCGTATTCGTCCAGCTCCCAGGTCTGTACTTATGCACGATGAGTGTTGCCAGTTTGGCCGGACATAAAGGTACAAATCTCTTTTCTGTATTCTCATTTGACGTTAAACTGAGATACAGAGGCAAGAGGAGGACGTGTTAGAGGAATCCGGAGTCCTGGTTTGGATTCTTCCGTTTGCAGATGGAGTTCTACACAGACAGGTCTATTGGTTCATCGTGGATTGAAGATTAACCCCGAGTTGCAAGCAGGTCAAACAAGGATGTTGGTGTCACCGAGTGTGAACCGTGTCCTTACGAGAACCTGCTGTGTTTAAACACTCAGCAAGCTATCGATGGCTGTAATCTTACCACTTTGAAAAGGTCAAAAAAAATCAGCAAGTTGTTGGCCGGCGTTTTGTCTCTGGCATTTGCACAGAAAAGATGATATTTGAGACTTGCTAGTGTCTCCTCCTGAAATGTTTAACCATAAGGAGACTGACAAGCTGAACAGAAAAAATAAACGTGCTGCCAGGCCGTGGTTGTGTTTTCATTCATCTCTTTACCCGAAGTAACATTTTCTCATAACATTTTTTTAACATGGGTTAACATTTCTTAGCCAGTTTATCGTTTTTCAAGTATGTATGAAAATCAATTTTCTGTTCACATAATGCCGCTATATATGCACTCCCTAGTGCCCTTCATGCATTCTCCACAGTGTGTGACAGAATACCTAGTGCCCTTCAGCAATATTATGAAGGGTCTAACATGAGACCTAGTGCCCGTTCTTCACATTACTTTATGTATACTACATAGGGTGTAATGTAATACGAAGTGTCCTTCATGCATACCACACAGGTTATAACTTGGAGCCTACATAGGGCATAACATGTTATATAGTGTTCTTTATCCATGCTACGCAGGGTATGATGTGATTGTTGGCGCCCTGTGTGCATACTACACAGAGTGCAATATAATACCTAATGCACTATATCCATACAACACATTATAGTGTGGGTGTTCGTGCCCTTCAGGCAGACCAGGTAAGGTGTAGTATTATACTTAGTGCCTTTTATTCATATCACAAGGGTTATAATGTGGTCGTTTGTGCCCTTTATGCGTACTAGAGTGTACGTAGGGTGTAATATAGCACTTTGTGCCCTTCACGCGTACTACACAGGTGTTATATATATAATACGACTGTTCGTGCCCTTCATGCATACTTCACAGGTTATAAAGTGATTATTAGGGCCCTTTAGGCATACTACACAGGTTATAATCTGATAATTATTGACCTTCATGCATACTACATAGGGCGTAATAAAATCCCCAGTGCCCTTCATCCATACTACACAGGTTAAAATGGGATTGTTAGTGCACTTCATACAGACTGCATAGGACATAACATGATACCTACTTTACTGTAGTGCACTTTATCCATACTACACATTATAGTGTGGTTGTTAGTTTTCTTTACGCATACAACATGGGATAAAATGTAAGACCTGGTGCCTTTCTTCCTTACTACACAGGTTATAATCTTGTTTTAAGTGCATACTACAGTATGTAATGTGTAGTGTAATACTTAATGCTATTTATCCATGCTACGTAGATTAGAATGTTGTTGTTAGTGCCTTTTTTACGCATACTACATTGGGTATAACATGATGCCTCGTCCCCTGTATCCATCCTACACTGGGTATAATGATGTTGTTGGTGCCTTTCACGCATACTACACAGGTTATAAAGTAATTGTTAGTTCAGTTCATACAGACTACATAGAGCATAACACGATACCTAACGCCTTGTATCCATACTACACAGGTTATAATGTTAGTGCCCTTATGCGTACTACACAAGAAATCAATTAAAAGCGTATAGCATAAAACGTATCACATAGAGTGTACCTAGTGTCTTTTGTATACTAGGGAAGATCGTAATAGGCCGTGGTTGTCAGTGCATAACATGATCGCTAGCTCCCTTTATCCATATTACACAGGTTATAATGTGGTTGTTGGTGCACTTCATGTCTTCTACACATGTGGCTGTTAGTGCCTGTTATGCATACTACATTGGGTATAACATGATACCTAGTGCCCTTCATGTATACTACACAGGTTATAATGTGACCGTTAGTACACTTCATGTGTCCTTTATACCTACTGTTCAGATTAGAATATAATACCTAGTGCCCTTTATGCATACTACTGAGGGTATAACACAATACCTATTGTCCTTCATTTTCTTTTTATCTCAACCTCTTAATACACCCATGGATTTTTTATTTTATTTCATTTTTTTCCGCCTCCCAAAGATGAAAGTATTGGCACCCCAGTCTGTCTTGTGCTCACCAGTTAATCGTGTAAAGACGATACGCGACAGCGTAATGTGAATGACATGCCCGGTCACGTCCATCTCTCCTCACCCAGTAACCTCTTGGCAGTTAGTGTTACGTGATGAGAAACACACACACACACACACACACACACACACACACACACCCCACATTCAGAGTTATTTAGTAGTGTTGATTGAGACGAGGTGATCGTGACGGATCCTGGCTTCCACCGATTGATCCGTCTTTTTCTTGGCTGGTGTCCTGCTTATTGCTTCTGCTCACTCAATTACTCCGAGCACACGCTGTCCACGTGGCCCCGCGCGTGTGTGTGCGCGTGTTTGGGAAATGTTGTTGTGGAAGAAACTGGGTCAGAAATTTACTTCCAAAGTTTTATCACCCCTGCACAGTTAAAAAATTTAACAAATAAATACAAAAATTTACCAGCCTGCCTGAATGCTATTTATAGCCTCGTTAACCAGATCACTGACTCTTACCTTTACCAGTGTCCTAACACTCGTTTATTTTTGCTCCTGCAGGCAGTAAAATAATTCTGCGTGTTATTTTTGTCCGCGCTCGGGTCCCGTCCCGGTTTTATGACGCCCAGCAGCTCGGGAGCCGACGGCATTTTTACAGCGATGAGGGGAAACAATAGTAATAATAATAATAATAATAAAAAACACATGAATGTCCCCGCCTCAGCCACAGCGTCTTGCTGTTTGTGGGTTGTAAACGTCTCTGCTGGTGAGGTTTACCCTTTCACCAGGTTTGCCGAGTGATCTTGGCCTCCCTCCAGAGCTTTGTCATCTCTTCCTGCTGCTGCTCTCTGTGGTCAAGGTCTGCATGCCATAGTGCACAGGAAACACTTCAGCACTCAGGCCACTGTTTTAAACCCAGAACCTGCAAGATTTGTTTTAGATTGCTTTTAACTCGATAAATAGTCTAGGTTTTATCCTTTGACACAGATCTCATGCCCTCACACTGCAGGTTATTACAGTAACCGAGTCTCTTCTAAAGAGTTGCTTCTTTTCCCCTTTCTCACAGCAAGTTCAGCTTTAAGGAAAAAAAAAAAAAGGAACAAAAATCGAGTGAAAATGAGAAAAATTAACGCTTATGTAAGGAGAATTTGCCAGTGTTGTGTTGTAGCTAAACATAGCACGTCTGTGTCGCGGTCAGCACACTACATGATGTGACGCCTTTTACTATGAAGCCTTTTAAAGTCTATTTCGGTCTAATATAAAACCGCAAGTCAGCTAGTTTTACTAGCGAAAATACCCATCGTTGACGGGAAAAGAGTTTAAAGTAAAAAGGCTAAAGCAAAAAATAATCTAATGAGCTTTAATGTAATTAACACTCACCCATCTATTAGGGCACGAGACGGGCACACACACACTCATTCACACACGACGGGCAATTTGGGAACGCCAGTTAAACTGCTCTGCATGTCTTTGGACTGTGGGAGGAAACCGGAGTACCTGGAGGAAACCCACCAAGATATCGAAGTACTGCAGCTTCATTCATTAAATTCTGTCCAAGCAGTTTTTCGTGATGCTGCGACAAATTTCAGCAGGACAGACATACAGACAAGACATTTTTTGGAGGCTGGTTTCAGGACCTCCAGTGAATTAAAGGTAAAGATATATCATAGATTGTAAAATAATTCACAAAACTCTTTAAATAAGCAGGTGACGAGCCCGGCTAGTCAGGAGAGCTTAGCTAGTATTAGACTACAGCTGGGTTGTCGATAAATGAATCCATTAACGAATCCTTATTAACATCTCTACTACAATCATGCGTTTTCCATCACATGTATAAATGCATGTTTGGGTCTATGTTATTATGTATTTATACAAGGGGAACATTCAAATCAAACCGGGACTTTTGATTAATGGATTTGAATAACAGAAGACCTTTATTTCTCGATATATAACCCCCTGCTACACTAATGCACTCATCCCAGTGTTTCACTAGAGCTTGGATACCATCTAAGGTTCAGAAAGTTGTCTCAGTTTGCCGACTGCCTGCATCACGTCTGAAACGATGGCCTCCCAGGAACTCCTTTAATGGCCCAGACATATTGAAATGGCTTGGAGCAAGGTCATGTCACTGGGCGTGTGGAAATAACTCCCAGCCGAGTTCCTGTAATGTGTAAGAGGTGTTGGTGAACGATCGTGTGTACAGTTAACACAGACAGATGCATCTCTTCCACAACTTGGTGACAAGATATCTGTTTATTTTTTCAAGGATCAGGCGTTCCACTCGCTGGACATTCACAGAAACGGCTGCACCTAGACCGGGATCGTCATTCACAGAAATACAGTTTTACTGTGGGTCTCATCACCGCACTGAACTTGAAGTCTTCTGTAAATTTCAATCAGATTTATTCGCCTTCATTCAAGATACATTTCATCCCAAGTCCCACTTAGACTTGAACACCCCTCGTATAGTCAGCAGTGATGTGCTGATATTCTAATATCCTTATAATAATAGTAAAAAACACTATGAATGAAAAGGCGTGAAAATATTAACGCATCATGAATCTTCATGTGCTCGATGCCGCCTAAAAGTTTTAAACATTTTCAACAGGCTGTTAAAAC
>JAQMYG010000007.1:25134630-25157680 GCA_030014215.1 Clariallabes teugelsi
TCTACATTCTCAGGCTTCATCACAGATGGAAACTCAAAGCTTGTGGGAAGTGCCCGTCTCAGGCAGGTTCGAGTGCACAAGGACTCGTGCAGAATTTCCAAAGCCATGCAACAAGATGTTTATGATTGTAATGCAGCATACGCCTGGGCTGTAGAGGATATGGGCTCCTATGGTCCGGGCTGGAACCATTCAAAAGATGTAAATATATCTACGACCCTTCTTATGCCCTGGCAATACCAAACCCAGTCCACACTCAGAGGGCATCCTATCTGGGGCACCATGGCTTTTTACAGAGGTGGAGGATTTGTACTGGACCTGGGTCTTGACCCACAACAAGCAAGCAGGTGAATTTTTCTCTAATTCTTTTTAGTTTAATGCCCTAAGTTGAAACCATGATGAACTATATTCAACGTGAGCATTTGTGGCATTATGAGGTAGAGAATTAGAGTTGAGAAGCACAGAAAATTTTACGATTTGAAGTATACACAGATCAGCTATAAATTTAAAACGAATAACATTAAAACCACCTAGGTTTCAGCGTAGCTCTGGCCCCTTTGGGCTTGGAATCCATGGGACATCTGGTGGTGTGCTGTGGTTTCTGGTGCCGGGACATTGGTGCATCACTGTTATGGTGGCAAAAGGGGGACCTATTTAATATTAGGCAGGTGATGATAATGTTATGGCTGATTGGTGCATGTTCTAAATGGATATAAAACAGTTACAAATGGGAGGTGCATCATGAATTCTAGTATCCCATGGGATGCAAAACAAATATTCAGGCACATCAGACAGCATTCCTATTCCAACACTAGAGCATTGCCATTCCTGTTTTAAATTTTAGTACAGAGACACATACTGTTTTAGTGTTGGTAATTAGATTACAACCTAACTCTGTAGTGATCCAGCAAAGTGCAGAAAGTTACAGATAAAGCCAAATATTTGGCCCTCATGACTTGGGTTTCTTCTTTCCAGGTGATTATGAAAAACAGTGCAATTAGAGTAATTAAAACTTTTTTTTTTATTTTTATAAATTATATCAACTCTTTCTCTTTACAGCATGCTACAGTACCTGTTTGACAACACTTGGCTGGATGTATACACACGGGCAATTTTTGTTGAGTTCACGGTATACAATGCCAATGTCAACCTCTTCTGTATTGTCACCCTGATGCTAGAAACCACTGCACTGGGTAAGAATACTTATCTACTATAATATTTAAAACACAGAGTTTATTTAAAAATACCATATCTACATCTTCTGTATGTTTGTCAGGAGCGTTCCAGTACAGCAGCGAGCTGCATATTTTACATCTTTATCAGACAACGAATGGCATTAATATAGTGGCCTCTGAAGTCATTTATTTTCTTTTTATTTTCTATTATATGTTTTTGCAGGTACATTCCCTTTATTATTTAATTGATCTGTAAAAACCAAAATGTCTACTATTGAATTAAATCACACGAAAGACTAAAATGTATGATTGTATCAACAGATCAAAAAAATCAAGCATCAGAAATTGCAGTACTTCAGGAGCAAGTATAACCTCTTAGAACTCTCCATCATTCTTTTAAGTTTGGCTGCTCTGGGTGCAATCGCCAACAGGACAATTCAGGGAAACAAAGATCTGCAATATTTTCAGGAAAACAGAAATCAGTGAGCGGACATTACAAATTTCAGCGTTTAACTTTCACATGTACAGTAGTGCGTTTTAAGCAGTTCCTTTTGTTTTTTTGCACTAGCTTCCCAAGCTTCTATGACACAGCCTCCGCTGACTCATGCCTCGGGTACATTTTGGCTTTCCTCATTCTGCTGGGTACCGTCAAAATGTGGCACCTGATGCGGCTCAACTCCAAAATTAACTTGATTCTCTGCACGCTTCAACGAGCTTGGAATGACATCTCCAGCTTCATTGTTGTCTTAATCATTATGCTCCTGGCCTACTCCCTTGTGGTGAGGATCCAAAAATATACTCACATACTTTAATAAGTTGTTGCCTCATGTATTCAGGATTCCTGAATTCAGAATACCTTCATTCCACCTCCTAAAAACAAGATAAAATACAAAAAAATGGTTTTGAATATAGTCCAATTGATCACAGACCAATATCCCAAGAAAACAAATATATATAATTATTAAATGTATATCTGCCTTTTTAAAACAGGATTTGTTTTTCAAGGATCAGGCATTCCATTAGTTGAACGTTAATGGGATCGACTGCACCGGGCTCTGTGCCACCTCAGCCAGAATTGTCATTTATGGACAAATAGCCTCCTTTAAATGTTTGCAACATTCACATGTATTACTCCAACTAAGAGTCTCATCATGCAAGTCATCTTAAGTGATCTGTAAATTCTCTATTGATTTTATGCCTTCATTCACAAGAATTTCATCACAAGTCCCAGTTTGACCTGAATACCCCAATACTTTCACTTGCCCAGATCATTTGTGCTGTAGTAGGTGGATTAGTGACTCTAAAGTGTCCTCTAGGTGTAAATTTGTATGTGTGTGTGTGTGTGTGTGTGTGTGTGTGTGTGTGTGTGTGTGTGTGTGTGTGTGTGTGTGTGTGTGTGTGTGGCTCCATCTCACACCAAGGAAATCCAGCATCACCAGGACCAATTTGTCGAAAATGTATACTAATTAATAAAATTACTTCTCTCTTAGAGCAATTTGCTGTTTGGTTGGATTCTGTACACATACAGGACTGTTCAAGATTCCATGTTAGCGATTATTGCCTTACAGCTTGGCATATTCAATTATGAAGAGGTACTGTAGGTGATGATTTCTTCAATTTGTTCAAATCTTTCTGACCATTCATTGAACAATCCCTCACTTAAGTTGTCATTGTGTCTTATCTGTAGGTCCTGGATATAAACCCAGTGCTTGGTGCTTTCCTAATTCTCTCTTGCGTCTTCTTAATGACATTTGTGGTGCTGAACTTTTTCATCTCAGTGGTTCTTGAGGCGTTCAGTCAAAAGCGAAAGAACTACAAGGTATTATGCAACATATAGATTTTAGAGAAACACATTACAAGGAACTGGTATCAAACATTAGCGTAAAGAATGGGTAATGTGCTCATTGCATCATGCTTCTTTACAATTTGATCATATTTTAACACAACAGCTTGTGTAATGTCCAATGAAACTGACTAATTTAGTAATCCTAAATCCTAAATCTCTCACCACCAGCCATCTGAAGAGGAAGAAATAGTAAACCTGATGATGATAAAGATCTGCAAGATGTTTGGCATCCCAGTTAAGAAGAAATGATGAAGAAAACCTAAGATAACCCCATCCTTACACTTACACTTACGCTTAAGCTGTTCTGTTTGTGTAGCTGTCCAAGATGAACAGACTGTTTAATAGGTGAATTGCTGCTTTTTAATGTTCCTTAAAAATGCTTTTATCTAGACTACGACTAGAAGTTCATCAGGAGTTGTGTTTAAGGAATATGCTCTTTTTCACGTTATGCACATTTCTGTATGCATGTAATCAACAAAATATGTATAAATGCTCAAAATTATTAATAAAATATGATCATGTACATGGACCTGGTTTTGAGTATTTTAGTTTTTAACGCTGATACCCAATAGATGCAAATATGGCTTCTTTAGAAGACTGTTCTTAAACAAAAGCACCTCAGGCATTCTTCACTGTCTTTACTATTCTCATATCAACTTTAACTTTATAGAAAGTCCAGATATATTTCCCTGAATATCAAGGGATTAAGCTAAAGCCAGTGGTCTATCTCTTCACAGAGAATCCACCTATGCCGTAGAGCTGCTCCCAGGTACAACTCCAACACCCAATTGTATATAATCCTGTTCTTTCACTGAGGCCATGGAGGAATATGTATGGAGGGCATCGTAACAAAGCGTATATTCATCCACCAACTCACCAGCTTCTGCAGGACATTCCTTTATAAAAAGGTAGCAAGGATTGACATTGGCCCTGTATTGACTATCGTAGCCTGAAATGAAATCTTATTTAAGTACATTATCCACTCATACTAGCGTCCTCTACTCGAGAATGTTTCCATGAGGCAAGTCCTGACCTAGCGCCTAGAAAATCAACTATAGTTTAAGCTTGAAAATGTGAATGAGCTTGAAAAGAAAAAATATTTCTATCAGACCACTAGGGGTCAGCATGGGCCAGGCCAAGGTAACTGCTGTCCCTAAATGGTTCGGTCCTACCAGTGCAAAGTAGTTGCCTTTATATTAAATATTTTATAGGACTTAACCATTTCTCCAGTTTTAGCTCCATCACTAGTCCATATGACTTTCAGTGAATTAGTAAACTGTTTTTGGAACCCAACTGCTTGAAACAGCATCCAGGCAACTCAAAGCAGCCTTTTCTTCAGGACCCATTCTTTAAACATCCAAATCCTAGCAAACCACTTGTGGTGAAGTAGATGATTAAGAAATTGGACTATGTTCCAACTGAAGCTTTGTCCAACTTAAACTTCATCCAGTAGCATTCTTGCCAAAGAAACTTACCACAACTAAGCAGACATATGATAGTTTAAAGGAATAATTATTAGCCAACAAATGAGCACTAGAAGAGTGGAGTTTGGCTAAATGATCACAAAAACAGAAAATATCTCAAAATAACCAATGGTCTAGTCACCAGACTTGGGTTCATTGTCATTAAGGGTACTGGTACACAATTTTTTGTGAAAGAATATCCCCAGGGAATAATTCCATAGTGCTAGTACATAACAGTACATGAGTATGTAAGATATAGCACAATGCCAGGCAGGCAAGGCAAGTTTATTTGTATAGCACATTTCATACACGATGGTAATTCAAAGTGCTTTACATAAAAGAGAAGAAGATAATCATCAAACAGATTAGTTTTTTAAGTCTAGATTTAAATGTGACTAATGTTTTAGCACATCTGATCTCTTCTGGAAGCTGGTTCCAACTGCGAGCAGCATAATAGCTAAAAGCAGACTCTCCTTGTTTTGTGTGAACCCTTGGTCTGTTAGGTTTATATTCAGTGAGGATATCTGCAATGTATTCAGGTCCTAGGCCATTGAGTGATTTATAAACGAGTAAAAGTGCTTTAAAATCTATCCTAAATGTTACAGGAAGCCAGTGTAAGGACCTGAGGACTGGTGTGAAGTGCTCAGAATCCTGGCAGCAGCGTTCTGGATGAGCTGCAGCTGTCTAATGGTCTTCTTGGGAAGGCCGGTGAGGAGACCATTCCAATAATCCACCCTGCTGGAGAGTTTCTCCAAGTCTTGATTGGAAACAAAACATCTAATTCCTGCAATGTTTTTGAGATGATAGTATGCTGATTTACTTACTGCTTTGACTACTGAAACTAAGGTCTGTCTCCAGACCTGCTAGCTTGATTTGTGGAGGATGGATTGTATAGATACCATTAATATAGGCTGCAAAAATAATGTAAAAATAATAAAACCAATAGTTTAATCAGATAAATGTGTTACTGAGGTGAAAAAAAATCTCCAATGTTAGTTTTGACAGGACTCTTGTCAGTCATTTTATAGACATGCCTTCAAATTATCATAAATTGTTAAAAGAAATAGTTTTTAAGCTTTTTTTGCTTTTACTTCTGACTGTATTATCACTGCGTGGTAAACAGATGATTCAGAGATACAATGTACATCCATTAGACCTAGGGTACAATAGAAAATTAGTCTTTTGTTGTCAAGTAAATGATCATTAGGAGGGTCTAGACAATCTTTTTTGAACTGACGTCACCCCTGCCTTATAAAATGACCAAAACAGCTCAGTGCCAATTTTAGTGCCCAGGTGAGGAGGTGAAGATGGAGAGACATGCTCTGCCTGCTTTACTATTTATGTTTATCCTTATTGTCACCACAGTCTGTGTTAAAGAGTACACAGAGGTTGATTCATGTGCAGACAACCAAAAGGCCTATAATGGCTCTTGTTATGAATTTGTGACTCTGCAGAGGAGCTTTGTTAATGCTCAGGCTGGCTGTGAGCGTGGCGGTGGACATCTGGCCTTCATCCACAATGAAGAAACACAGCAGTTTCTCCAGAAACATTTGCAGCCAGGGCTTAACTGGTGGCTTGGATTAGCATCTGCATCCTTCAGCTTGACCTCATTGTCTTCTACAGGTGAGCAACGTTTATGTGTACAAAAAGTGTTTTCTGCTTTGCATTCATAATCATAAATATCAGTAATAGACATAAATGGAAACCCAAATGTGGACTCAGCAGTCAAGTACTTTTTTATTTTATTTTTATGTTTTTCTAAAGTTTTTTGACATTCTAAAAGTATTAGGAACTGATCTAATTACTAACTGAGGATGGGAAAATGTTGTATTTATAGATTCTTTGTTCTGGCTGGACGGATCTGAAGTGAGTTACTCTAACTGGGTTGGGGAAGACATGCCTTCAGTTGGCTGTGGCTACATCTCCAAAGACTCAAATTTTCACTGGGGGGCAACCAATAACTGCAACCAAGAGTTCTACTTTATCTGCGAGTTTGGTTAGTACCACATACTTGTGGGATGTTGGGGAATGGGGCAGTGGTGGTTCAGGCAGTTGATGCAGTGGCTTGCTGAGTCAGGTGTTTGAGCCCTGTTGGGTCCTTGGGCAAGACCATTAACATTGTGCCCTCTACAACCCATCCATCTCACACAGCACCAGTTTAAATCCTGGTTAGGAAATAGGAGGACGGTGACAGAAAGGGTGTCCTGCATTAAATCTGTTGTAAATCTTGTCGATCAAATTATCAGATGTGGTGACTCCTAGGATAAGGGACAAAGCCCAAGAAAATAAATTATGTGAGGCCTTACACAATATCGACTTTGGATAAAAAAATCAGACATCAGCTAGGTAACACATCTACTGTAGTTGTGTGTGATCCAAAAAATCATAAAATGTTATTTCTAAAAAATCCATATCATTTATTTCCCTACAAGTGGAGGTGACACTAGGAATTTTTGTTCTGAACTTTAATCCCGATTGAGGTTGTACTAAATTCAGATCCCTGTCTCAAATTTGAATCATAGCCTCCTTATTGGCCTGGTCCAGTTGACAGCTCAGACATACATAGATTTTATCTATACTGTATATACTGTACTATATGCCTTTGCAGTTGTGAAGTGTATTTGCAATTCATGCACTTGTTTCAGAGTCAGGACAGACTATAGCCTGTGTGGACAACCATGCCATGCTGAACTGTGACTCTGGTCAGGTCATAGAGATCGATGAGAGCTTCTACGGCAGGAAGACAGTGCACTATTGCACAGCCAATCATTCTCTTTCGTACACATCTGTACAGAACCAATGCAACTGGGTGGATGTAATGAGTGCGGTATCAGGTATGTCCTTTTCAACCAATTTGAGTCCACAGATTAAAATTAATTTAACAGAAAGAAGATTACTAAACTGTACTATTTCTTATTCAGGTGGTGGTGTTACTATTTTAAGTGTAAATGGGTAACTTTTTTTATATCTAAGAGTGAAAGAGTGATGTTCCAGTCTTTCTTCCTGTTAAAAGTTCTATACAGATAAAATTAAATTTAACCTGTTAAAATGGTCAGACAGAAAAAAGTTGCTGTTGGATTATTGTGCGTCAGTTAGTCGTGTTGAATTACACTCCAAACCAAACACACCATAAAATGACCAAAGCCACAGAACACAAAGATACAAAGATAAAGAGTTTACCATTTCCTGTCAAGAGAGATGTCTTCCAGCAATTAAAAAAAAAAAAAAAACAGACACAGACACGTCCAAAATCTCAACAAAGCTAATGGACTAATATTTACGAGTAATATTTACCTTCAGAATATGAATGACTTTGTTTGGAGAAGCGGTGAAGAATGACGCACTGTTTTTAATGTGGTAGGCATTGTGGACGTAATCCTTCATATCAAGCACTGAAAGCTTGTTTACCTAACTATGGCTGATAGAATCATCATATTTCATTGAAATGATTCTAAGTCTGTTTGATTTGTAGACTTGTGCAATACCCAGCAAGTATGTGAGGTTCCTGCAGCCACATCAGCCTTTGGAGAGCCTTGTCCACAACTTGGAAGTTACCTGTCTATAAAATATCATTGCAAAGATGGTTAGCTTACTCTTCATCTTATATTAAAGCATACACAAAAATCGCATTAATAAGATTAAAAATCCATACAGTTAACTATGCTACAAGTTTGTGTATGGTATATGGTTTTAAAATTATGCATGCTTTGTGATGATTTGTGTATTATTATGAGCACATTATTGTAGAATCATTTTGTTTTGCATCCGTTTACGGTATTCATGAATTTAGGTTTAAAATTGTTTCTTTTTTTCATGTAGATCCCAATTTCTCACCAGGAAACGGAGTGAAATCCTATTCAAAGGTATACAGTTATACAAATTAATTTACTCATCATGCCTCATTGCATTAACAATTGTGTGTTCTGAATTTCTAACTCTACTCTTTCTGTGTTAAAAGATTAAAAGGTCTTTCTTTTCATATGACACTATAAATTATTGCACATGTGATGATCTACAAGCGAGCAGCCAAGCTGTTGTTAAAATCAAGTAAGACCTTGACCTATTATGTTTCCCCCTTTATGTGCTGTTGTTTTACCTTCATTATGTACTCTTCATTTCTTCTTTTCGTCCTTTTCATTACTCTTTCTATTTTTCATATTTTATGGATAAATCAGTAGTGACTATATGTGTAAAGATCTATTAATTTTTTTACACCAAATCCTTGCTTGTTGTATTTCACTTTTTCAGCTGTCTGACAAACTGTGGCACACTAGATGTCAGTATGAATATGTCTCTACAATCAGACCCTGATAATTTGACAAATGCTCAGTGGTTTTATTTACAGCCTGATGATGGCCCAGTAAGTATTTAACAAAAAACAGATAAAAAATTTTCCACAGGTGATTACACTCAAAATAATTCTACCGTATTAGATTCACAATAAACTTATTCCTGACATGGAAATGACCAGACATAAAAGTACAGCTTTTCAAGAATATTGTTCAAATATTTATAATCAAGTTAGATGGTACTTATATATGCACTGAACATTATTTGTTAATTTTTATATAGATATATGTTGATTATTTTTATATTGCCTAAATGCATCTTTTTTTTTTCCTTTTAAAAGGTTGCTGTATTTCCATGCAACGTATACAATAATGGTCAGATACGTCTGAGTCAAAATCTTGGAAATGGTACCTCATATAATATTTCAAGTGCATACTTGAGCAGCCTTAAATCTGACATCACTGTTGTGGTAAAAGGTTTGAATCTTTTCTAAAGATTGTTTTTGTGTGTGTGTGTGTGTGTGTGTGTGTGTGTGTGTGTGTGTGTGTGTGTGTGTGTGTGTGTGTTCTAATTATTATAAGCAGCTATTTATTATCTGTTCCTTTTAGGCTATAAAAATCTATCTCTTGGTTATGCTTGCTACAATGTACACCTCCCACCACCCACCACACCAACCAGTTTAACATCAACATACCAAACTCAAACCACTGCCCCCAACCCCACAGCAAATTCACAAACTAACTGTGTAATTTCACCTCCTACTGGGAGTATCTTTACTTCTTTCAATGTCAGTTGTGTCATAAGCCCATCTTTTTGCACTGGCACTGGCCCTTGTTCATGCTACCTGAAAACCTCTCAAGGTGAGAGTAGACATCTTGTTATTATTACAGCCTATCCAAACAACAAGTTGTTAGTCTTGTAAGAATTATATGTAATTTCATCCTTTTTCCGCAGGTGATTATACTTATAATTGTAATCAGGGCATCATGCCAAACATGTTCCTTCCTCAAGGAAACATCGAACTAATAGTCACTATCACGAATAATAATGGTGAGACAATCAACCCTATAGTCGTTGCTCAGGTAAGTCTATAAACATAAAATTTTTAGTAATAATATGATTAATTGTATTGCAAAAGTTCTCCATTGACCATTTCTAAAAAAATAAATAAATAAAAAAAAGAAAGAAAAAAAAGCATTTTAATGAATGTTTAAAAATATTCAATATTGTAAATGCTTACTTAATACTTTGCCATTCCAGGTTAAAAATGGCTCTGGTGACCCTCCCGAAGTTGTACAGAATGCAGTGTCACAAGCTTTAAATCTGCAGAAAACAGGAGCGATTTCAGCCTCTGTATTGGCACAGTTGTTTGTGAACTTTTTTACTAATATAAACAGCAGTTATAGTGAAGATGTGAACAAAAAGGTAACAAGATATTGTGCACTGAGAGAGATATTTACAATGTTACAATTTACAATGTTATTCTGTTATTTACTGTAAATGCCTTCAATTCTATTGTATAATTCTTATATTTGCAACTTACCTCACCTCCATAATTTTTTTTCTAAAGCTGGTGGAGAGCATGTGTCAAGCTTTGTGTGATGCGGTATCTAACAAAAGTACCGTCAATATTCAAGAGGAGATAAAGACAATTTCTTTCGCAATCCAAAGCCTAGTTACACAAGAAAATCTGCTGACGCCAAATTCTACAGTAATGATGATGTTGATTACATAATTAGGAAATTATGCATGAGTGTTCCTTACCTCACAAAAGTGTTCCTTGGTTTTTTGTTTTGTTTTATTTAATAACACAGGCAGGGGCGTGCTGTGTTCTTGACCACATTAGTCAAAACCAAATGACTTTGCCTGTTGGGAGTGGAAATATTGCAGCAGCCACTGCAGCTTTGCCTATTGTTTCATCAGCCAGTATTCTCCTCAAGCTTTCGAATAAAAACCAAAAGGTACCAAAGACAAACCACCTAAATACAAAACTGTCAACACAAGAGTGATATGATATACAATCTCTGTCTTTTCAGACCTCTGGACTATTACTCAGGGTAATGGACCAAGTGCAGAGCGCCCTGCTTGTTAATAAATCGATAAACACAGAGCCAATAGTACTCAGTTCTCCACTGATTGATCTGTATGTAAACAAGTAAGTATGTGTTAAAAGAAATATTATAACATTAAGTTCACAACATATGAGGTACAGGTGTACATGGTGCACTACAGCAATGGCTTCAGATCCACTACAATCCTGAGTATAATAAAAGGCAGTTTGAATATAGAGGCTGAGTATCAGCACTACAAGATACCACTGGTATCGGTACTTGGGCTGGAAATCTAGTGCACTATATAGGGTGCAAGTTAGAATGCCTTTTTGGGATTCAGCCTTGTGTTAGAGACTAGTTCGTTTTGTAGCTTGCATCAGCCATGCAGTGCTAGGAACAAGCAATTATAGACAAGACAAATTGGCAACAAGATAAAAATGACTTGCTAAAATTGCTTCAATAACTAGTTTTGAATGTGGGTTTTGTCAGGCAGCTGCTCTCCCCTCTTTCCAGTACTGCAGAATATAACAGCCTACTTTCACCCATGCTGGCTACCAACAGAATAATGAATTATCATAAGATCAGATTACTTGGCCCAAACTAAAATGTCAGTGAATTGAGTCAGGTTTATTCTATAGAGTATCAATGTAAGATGGGAAAGCAGAGCAAAAGAAATAGCGACAGGGTTTTATTTTTTGGCATTTTTCCCCTATTCTAGGGTAACACCAGATAGGTTAAACCAGTCAAAGATCAGAACTGGGAACAATTCAGCTGCCTTCTCACTTCCGCCTTCGATTTCCCTTCTGAATCCGTTAGATGAGCCAGTGACTTTGCGTGTAAGTTTACTTTGATTCGCTACTCTTTTACTTTTAATCTTCATTCTATGTACTTATTTAAAATGCTATTTGCAGAAAATCAGGAAATACATTTATTGAAAAAAATCTGACAGTGGTAAATAGATTATTTTAAAATGTACACTTTTATTCACAACTGCTTGATATCTTGTAAATTTTTAAGCAAAATTTAATAACGTTTGTTCTTTATATGGTCACAGATGCTGAGCCTTGGTATAAACCCTTATCTATGGAACCAAGAAGAGGACATTATGGCAACAGTTGGGGGACTCTCTCTTACCAGTGATAATGGCTCTGTTATCCCAGTGGAAAATCTAGATGAGGAAATCGAGGTATAAGGTTTCACGGCCATAACGATATTGTGATTTTTAAAAAACTACCATACAGTACCTTTTTTTTGACATTCTGAAATTTCTGGGTGTTAGACACTTGTTATAAACATGTTTCCCTCATCCATAGCTTTAACATGCCACTGCAGCTTTATGTGTGTGAATACAAGAGTGTGAAAGTGTTATGTCATCATCAATTTTAAGGTGTTTTATTAACATAAAAGCTCAAACACAATTATGGAGATGGAAGTAGAAAAAGGTTAGGTTATCAGTTTTAGTGGCTTTTTTAGTTAGTAACAAACGGAGTAGCTGAAACATGTAACTTTATATCAATAGCTTTTGATGGTCAGCTGGTAATATGGTCTACCTAGAGAAACAGACTGGCAAATACACACAAATTCTCTGGTACGTTCGGACTATTCTTCAAAATGAATAAGATTTAATCTGCATCGTTTTGCAATACATCGTCTTGCAATACTGGTAACCACGTTAAAGTTCATGTGGATAAGTTCATCAAGCTAACCAAGGAGTAAAGTATCTATATATTTGGCATGTGCTTGTCTAACTTGGTGTTTTCTCAGTTAAGTTTCATATGCTGAAGTTAACCAGGTCAAATAGGCATTTACATAATTATAATATTTTTTAAAAAGTATAGATTTTTTAAAACTCTAGGACTGTGGTACTTTAAAAAAAAAAAATACTATTGCTATACCATGCAATACTAAACCAATAAGCCAATAAAAAGAACTTTTGGGATAGCTGTGAAAGTTTCCATCATAAATAAAATAAATCCACTTTGTACTTTCACTTCCTCAGATGGTGGGAGGTAGAAATATACTTGTGTGTTCTTTCATACAGCCAAAAATAGGTTTGGCTGTATCAAAGATACAGCCAAAGCTATTTTATAGCATTTGGTGTGACCTGCTGTTAAAGTCATCCTGTGGTGGGAAAAGTACACAAATCCTGTACTTGAGAAAAGTAGAGATTCATTCATCTTCCGTACGACTTATCCTGAGTGGAGGACCTGGAGCCTGGACAGGGTGTCGATTTATCACACAGTTGGAATAATAGTCACACATAATAGTCAACAGGTGGCAATATTACTACTTCAAACACTACACACAACCGTGGTTATGTAAAAATACAGTGACGTAAAAAGTACAGATATTTATTGTAGGATTTAGTGAAGCAAAAGTAACAAAATAAACAAATACAGTTCCTAGCAAGGCTATACAATGATTTGGGTTTTGAAATAGCTTTAAGTATTCTGTGAACAGATTCGAACAAACAAGTTGACTTTGAAGTTGTTATTGATATTTATACACGTGACTTCTTGTTTCTAGATTCTTTTACCAAGACTAGGTGTTGCGAAAACAAACTCAACATTTCTGAACCTGACAAGTTACAGCACTATGGCCATTAATGTGACTGCTCCAAACACCTCTCTGGTGCTGAAACTGGAGCCATCAGATGAGACACCTTTAATGTTACATCTGGGCTTCCAATACCATCCAAATGACACCGTGTATTTGGCTAAAATTCAATTCCCTCAACCAGATGACTCTCAAGGTAGATCGTTGTATTTTTTTTTTTACATAATAAACGAGGAAGAAAAGACACGAAGGGAATTTAGGTTTATTTTTCTCTACAGCAGGCACATATACGTGGGTTCTGACCCCCGACGATGTGGCATTAGAAGCGGGAGTTTACTATCTTCTAGTGAGGCCTATTGTATCAGCAGGTGTGAATTCCACAAATGCATCAGTGTATATCACATCGATTGCTGCTAACTGCAAGTACTGGAAGGAGTCCAAGAGCATATGGAGTGAATATGGCTGTAGGGTAAGTTGCAGTGCATGACAGTTTTTACCTACATCTATCAGAAGCTTATCAGTCAAGGTGTTGAAAATGATTAGGGGCAAACACACACACACACACACACACACACACTTAAAGACAGATTGTCAATGTTAATTCTGTGTTATTTGTCTTTTTGTGTGATTTGTTTTTTGATTAAATAACTTACTCTTTAAAAATCTACTTTTAGTTTTCCCTCCAAAGGCATTTTGCAGAAAATAATTGATGACCAATTATATAATTCACCTTATTCATGTTCAATGCACGGTGCACCCACAAATCTATTTCACATTCCTTCTCAATCACTAAGAGGTGTCTGGTAATATCAGCTCAAATTGAAATATTTGTCTGTCTAACTTTTCTCATTCATACCAGCTGTCTTTGCTTGCTCATTGTAAATTAGTATGCAGTCATGTTCAAAAGTTAGTACACCCTCTTTTAATTCTAGGTGTTTTTGTGCACCTAAAACAAATCATGGTGACCACAGTGGGCTTTAATATTAGGCAAATACAATGTCAGATGAATTTTAACCGTCCCATTATTTATTTAACAAAATTAATCCAAAAAGAAGAAAAAAAACACCTGGTCAATGCTAAGGATGTAAAAGGGTAAGTTGCAAACAGGTGCTGCTAATGATCAGCCCTTGGTTAATTGATCAGACCTCTATAAAGGCAGAAGTTTTGGCAGTTTGTATTAGCACAGAAAAAAGAGGTAACATAATAAGCAATACTCTTAGAGAGGCAATTGTTGCTGCACATCAATCTGGAAAGGGTTATAAAACCATTTCCAAAAAAATCTGGAGTTAATCTTTCTACAGTGAGAAAGACTATTTCCAGGTAAAAAGCATTCAAATCTTACTTGAAATGGACATCCCAACACATTTACCCCAATGTCAGACCACACAATTCATAGAGAAATAAAAAAAAATTGTAAAAAGCAAGAGTTACATATTAAACCCTACAGTACAGGTTTCACTGAGCATGTTAAATGTTAAAGTCCATGACAGCACAGTTAGAAGAAGACTGAATAAGTACGGTTTGTTTGGAAGGATTGCCAGGAGAAACATTGTCTGACAAAAAGGGATTTGTTTGGTCTTGAAGCCCAATGCCATGTTTGGGGAAAACAAACAGCATTTTAGCAGAAACACCTTAGACCAACTGTCAAGCACAACAGTTGAGGGGTGATGATTTGGACTGTTTTGCAGGGACAGGACCTGGCCAGCTTGCAGTTATTGAATCAACCATGAACTCCACTGTAAACCAGAGTATGAAGCAAATGTAAAGCCATATGTCCACCAGCTAAAGCTTGGGCGATATTCGGTCATGCAACAGGACAACGATCCAAAGCACACCAGTAAATCTACATCAGAATAGATAAAAAAGAATATAATCATGGTTTTGAAATGGCCTAGTCAAAGTACAGACCTCAACCCAATTGAAATGCTGTGGTGGGACCTCATGAGAGCTGTGCATCCATGAATGCCCAAAAGCCTCAGTGAACTGAAGCAAATTTGTAAAAAATAATAATAATAATAATGGGCCATAAGTCCTACAGATTAATGTGAGAGACTGATGAAGTCATAAAGGAAATGACTGCTTCATGTTATTGAGCTAAAAATGAATCTACAAGCTACTAAATCATGGGTGGGGGGGTAACAACGTACTGCCCAGAAGTTTTTTCGTTTTTTGCTTATTTTGTGTTTGTTTGCCTTTCTTTTTGTGAAATACATAATTGCATGGTGTTAAAAGTTCTTTGTTGTTTGTCTGAGATTGTATTTGCTGAATACTTTGATCTGAGGATTTTATTATGGTTCTACACAAAAAACACATAGAATTAAAAAAGGGGTGCTAACATTTGAACATAACTGGATATTGTAATATATACGGGCTCTTAGTAGTATTTTGTTGTCATGAGTTATGTAACATTTATTTTCAGGTTGGCCCTCTCACCACACCTCTGGTCACTCAGTGTCTGTGCACTCACTTGACATCTTTTGGGAGCTCGTTCTTTGTCATGCCCAACACGGTGGATGTGTCTCAGACTGCTGAGCTTTTTTCCACGTTTGCCAACAACCCCGTGGTAGTATGTTTTGTTGGTGCCATATTCCTGGTCTACATTATAACAGTGATATGGGCACACAAGAAAGACCTGCAGGACAAAATAAAGGTAAATCAGTTAATGAAGTATTGTCTTACATAAGAACATAACCTGTTTTTTAAATAATTTACAATGTCTTGACATAATTTTCAAGGTGAGGATCACTGTGTTGGAAGATAACGACCCACTGGCTGAATATCGTTACTTGGTGGCTGTTACTACGGGGCATCGCCATGGAGCTGCCACAACATCTAATGTCAGTATTCCCATTCTGTTGTCCTTTTATTTTGTTATACATTTGACAATACTGGGTTTGCTCAAGGGCCCAATGGTGACGGCTTGGTGTTGCTGGGGTTCGACCTACTGATCTATAGTAACATTTTGTGTTATGCATTATGTGAAATATTATGTACATTTGTATTTATGCACCACCAGGTTACACTGACGCTTATAGGCACTGTTTGGGAGAGTAAGCCTCATCATCTGATTGATCCAGAAAAACCTGTGTTCACTAGAGGAGCAGTGGACATATTTTTGCTCACTACTCCTTTCTCTCTTGGAGATCTGCAGAGCGTCAGGCTGTGGCATGACAACTCCGGAGAGAATCCTGATTGGTAAAGTGAACTGACTTATTTTAAGCATTCTCCAAAAACATTTCAAGTGTTTCCGTAATGAATGAGGATACAGATCCACTGCATGAATAATATAAAAATTCTTTGTTGTAAAACAAACCACTGACAATTATACTGTATAGTTTATAATGATTTGTACTGTCCACCATGCAAGGCATTGAGTATGAGCTGTTATTATAAAAACAATGAGAGCATTAATATAAAATTGTCATTTAAAAATGCAGCCACTACTGTCAGACCTGCATGTTTTACATTGCAAAATACATTCTGACCAATCTCAACAAAAATTGTGTTTAAATAAGAACAATCTGCATCCTAATACTTTTAAAAAGCCAAATTGCTGTGCATACATATAAAAAAGATCTATTAGAGTCAGTACACAGTTTCTGTTTATCAGGTATGTCAATAAGGTGATGGTACAGGATCTGGAGACTGGACAGGCATGGCATTTCTTGTGCAACTCGTGGCTGGCCATTGATAACGGGGATTGCACTTTGGACAAGGTGTTCACAATAGCATCTGAGACGGACTTAAAAGGTTTCCAGTGAGTAGCATTTTTTAAATAAGACTGTAGAAATGTTTGTTCTTATAACTTAAAATATTTTTCTGGCTTGCATCCAGTGTTCTCAGGATAGCTGATGAGTTCACTTTGACCTCAGAAGGATAAAGTGGGCAATGAGGATAAATGAATGAATGAAAAGCTTTGTAACTAAATCTCTTGTCTTATTCCTCACCCCTAGAAATCTCTTTTTTACGAAGACAGTAAAAGACTTCTGTGACAGCCACATCTGGTACTCTATCTTAAGTCGACCAGCAAGCAGTAATTTCACTCGAGTACAGCGCCTCTCTTGCTGTTTCTCCCTGCTGCTCTGCACCATGTTAACCAGCATCATGTTCTGGGGGATTCCCAAAAACCCCTCTGAGCAAGACATGGAATTAGGTACTGATATGTAGCCAATGTTATTAAATTTTTTGAAATGTAAAAAAATAAAAGCAATATTGAACCACTTTGTGTAAGTAGTGAAAATATTCTGAAGAATCTGTTTCTGTAACTGAAGGTACTGTCACATTCAACTTGCAACAAGTGATGATCGGGATCCAGAGTTCCATTATTATGTTCCCTGTCAATGTCTTGATTGTGACCATATTCAGATGCACCCGGCCTCGAAAAAAGAAAGAAGTATCAATAATTCAGGAGTCCAAATCTGGATCTCCTAAGCAGGAGAAAAAACTTGCAGAAAGATGGCACATTCAGACGGACGTTACCGTTGAGATTGTTCTTAAAGTAGGTCTAGTTCTAGCAATCTTAACTTAGTACAGTGGAACCTTGGATTACGAGCATAATTCGTTCCAGAAGCGGGTTCGTATTCCAAAACACTCGTAAACCAAATAGAATTTTCCCATAAGAAATAATGGAAACTCAAATTATTCGTTCCACAGCCCCTAAAAAATAAATACATAAAAATAATTAACACAAAATATTAAGTTAAAATAAAACAAATTAACCTGCACTTTACCTTTACCTAAAAGTAAAAATAAATCCGACAGATAAGTGTTTCCGTTTGTGCGCGTAGGCGCTGTGTGTGTGTGTGTGTGTGTACGTGTGTGTGTGAATCTAAAGTAAGCTCCCGTCTCACCCTTCTCGTCTTACACAGTTACCCTTCCTCCACTCTTTTCACACACACACGCACACACACAACGGAAACACTGTTTTATCAGAAAAATAAACAAGAAATCTCTGTAATGACACTCGATTGAGCGACACACTAACAGAATCACTGCTGTAAAGTAAAAATAGACAAATTAACCTGCACTTTACCTTTGAAAAGAATCACGATAGAGCAGTGTTTCTGTGTAAAGCAGAAAGAAAGAGTGTGTAGGTGTGTGTATGTATGTGTCTGTGAAGGCAAAAGTAGGAGAGGTCTGTGTGTGGGTGTGGGTGTGTGTGTGTGTGGGGGGGGGTGAACGGTGTCCAATGACGCGCGCGCACTCAGACACAAAGAGCAGGCTGAGCCTTGAGCAGAGAGAGAAAATGGATCTTTAACCTCTCTCATGAGACTTACTTTTGCTTTACACACGCGCATACAGACACAAAATAAAATATGTTTTACACGCACACACGTGGTCACAGTGTTATAGTAAACAGTACACGCGTGCACGGATGTTGATTATACCAGTGAGAGACGCACACTAAGACCCAGCAGGGGAGATGATTACCCACAATTCCGCAGCCCAAGAGAGAGAGAAACCATTGGCTCAGTTGTGATCACGTGACGCTTGGCATCAAAACAAGAAGCGCATGCGTGATACATGATACTTGGTGCTCGTAAACCAAGACTTGTTAGTTTTTCAAGTCAAAACGGAACACTCGCAAACCGCGTTACTCACAATCCGAGGTTTCACTGTAAATCTAAATCCTGGTCTAAGTTGTTTGATATCAAAATTAATATCAAGTTTCTAAAAAATGCTTAATAAAGTTTATTTTAAACAACTTGTTCCCAGGACTTAAAGAAAATAGTTCGTGCCCTGGCTAAGGCAGTGAAGTGTCCCATTCCAAATGCATCGAAGGAATCTGAAACAACGGACATCAAGACTTTATTGTTTGTACTGGAAGACATCATTCGGCGGCAGAATTTCAATCTTAGCAAAGTTTATGTAAAAGATGCTGAAAATGAGAATTTTTACAAGCTTTATTGGCACTACCTCTACAAACAGCTTCGTAATTTTGAAAAAGAGCTGAGGCTGCTGGATCCATCTCAATTCCCTAAGCCAGAGGGCTACCTTCAGGCTATGGTTCAGGTTCAAAATATCAAACTGTTGCTAGAGCCCTATTTCTATTCTCAGTTTATGAACAGTGAAGCCCAAATCGCCAACCCTGAAGAAGTGCAAAAGAAAAAGTGGTATCAGAAAGGCTTACCCTGGTGGTTTGTGATTGTGGGTTGGATTCTCATCGCAGCCACTAGTGGCGTGTCGGCATACTTCACCATGATGTATGGGCTGACATACGGAAAACAACGCTCCATCAGCTGGCTTATTTCTATCTCAGTGTCCTTCTTTGAGAGTTTGTTTGTCACCCAGCCTGTAAAAGTAAGATGCACTTCACAATCACACAAACTGATTTTTTTGTTTGTTTGTTTCATTCTTTTTACTGTAACTTGTGTATGACAGGTACTTGGATTGGCGATCTTCTTTGCTCTTGTGATAAAAAAAGTTGAAAATCAGGATGAGAATTATTTCCATGTGTTAAAGCATATGACACTTACCTACTCAGGTACCTGCAGAACGTAATGTCAACATTTCACAAAGCCTTACGTTTTCCTGCTCTGTCATTTACTGTATACAGCAAGTCTTTTCTTAAATAAAAACTATGCTTCTGTATACAGAGGATCCAGATGATGTCCGCATTTCCAGACGGAACAGCATGTCCTTGTTCTACCAACCTCCTCCTCCTTCTGATATTCAGAAAATGAAGGAAAACTTTGTTAAAAATCGGAAAGCTGTTGCCTTAATTAGGGAGATTATCAGTAAGTCAAAATTAATGTCAATTCTATTTAATTACAAAGAGAAAGAGCAGGCTATCTAAATATGTTTGTTTTCTACACAGTTTATTTTGCATTTCTGTGCGTACTGCTCCTGACTACATATGGTCAGCGTGATCCGAACGCTTATTATCTCACTCAGCACATTCAGCAAAGTTTCAGCACTGGGATCACTGACAGCATGAGCCCTGGAGATGTGTTTAACTGGGCAAATAATGTCCTCATCAGCAACCTCTTTGGACAACGCCCAGGTTTTGTCTTAACCTTAATATGAAACACATACTGTTACATTGGGCTTGATTAACGCCATAACGATCTGATGAAATCTTTAACCATTTCATTTCAATATTCTCAGGCTTCATCACAGATGGAAATTCAAAGCTTGTCGGTAGTGCTCGTCTCAGGCAGGTTCGAGTGCTCAAGGACTCATGTGAAATTTCCAAACCCATGCAACAAGATGTTTATGATTGTAATGCCCCATACACTTGGTCTGTAGAGGATATGGGCTCCTACGGTCCGGGCTGGATCCGTTCAAAAGATGTAAATATATCTGAGACCCTCCTCATGCCCTGGCAATACCAAACTCAGTCCAATCTCAGGGGGCATCCTATTTGGGGCACCATGGCTTTGTACAGAGGTGGAGGATTTGTACTGGACCTGGGTCTTGACCCACAACAAGCAAGCAGGTGAAAACTTTCTCAATAATGTCAATAAAGAAACAATGTTATAGGTCAATACATTTATCAGAATCAATTGACATTTATACTGTAAGTTGCCCTTCTACTATAAACAAACTATGATTACTCAAAGGATAGCAATCACATCTTAATCTTATTGTGAATATATAAGTGCTGAGGTAGGCATAAGATAATAAGTAACTACTGGAAATAAGTAGTTATTTAAATAAAATCTTCTATCTATGTCTATATATGTAATGAGGAATTAAATAATATATTAGAACACATAGAAACATGGACAAAAATAGGAGGTGGAATATTTTCATTTTTCTCAGCACAAGACTTATCACTAAGGATGCCATCCCATGAGCTGCACCAAAAAAGTCATGCAGATGATTCTACGTCTGATTGATTGAGACCACATCAGTTTCTGTGTTTAATATGAAGAATAATCCAGATATTATGCCTTAGGTCTAGTCCAGTCATTCGTTCATTTGTCATGTGACTCTTATAGACGCTATGCAGTGCAATACACAGGAAACAGAATTGAACAGAGATTATCCCTATTATCCGGAGATTGTGAGTTCTATTCCCGGGTCATGCTGTAACCTCTCGCAGCCGGAGGTCTAGAGAGAGCTGATTGGTCGAGCTCATGCTCAACAGACAGCCAATCAGTTGGCGTCTGTGAGCTCACGCAAGCAGAAGGAGTGGATAGCACAGACCTCCGAGTGTGTTACGCCACCCCCAACAATGCGTGAGCTAACAGTTCGAAAAAGATGCGGTCAACTGGTGTCACGTGGTTCGGAGGAAACACGTGATAGTCTTCGGCCCTCCCGACTGAGTGGAAGTAGTAGCCTTAATGTGGGAGCCCCTTAATGATGGGGAGGGATTGGGTACGACTAAATTAGGGAGAAAATTGGGGGGAAAAGAATGAATCATTCATAAATGACTCATCACTACAGTACTTTATACTCTGATGTCAAAGTGCAAACTAGAACAATAAAAAATAAAAATCAATTCTACTCCGTATAATACACACAGAAACAAAATGGCTCGACATAGGGACCTAACCATTTACATCGCAATCAGATTAACACAAAATGCACTTCAGTGTTACTGTGTTTGAAGCCCATGTCATGAGGCTTGACACACAGGTCTCTGTGCTTGGAGGAAAACCGTATGAGTTCCCAGGATTGGATTAATTCAAATAAAATAAGGAAGTACCTTACTCTCTCTTTACAGTATGCTACAATACCTGTTTAACAACACTTGGCTAGACAAATACACACGGGCAATTTTCATTGAGTTCACGGTATACAATGCAAATGTCAACCTCTTCTGTCTTGTCACCCTGATGCTAGAAACCACCGCAGTGGGTGAGAAAACAGTCTACAATAATATTTAAAATATATCAAGCTTATCTTAAAAGTGGATCACTAAATGTTTAATATGTTTTTCACAGGAGCGTTCCAGTACAGCAGCGAGCTATATAATTTGCGTCTTTATCAAACAACGAATGGCATTAATATAGTGGCCTCTGAGGTCATTTATTTTCTTTTCATCCTATATTATATGTTTTTGCAGGTACATTCCCTTTATTATACCTAGACATTTGTCTTAAAAAAGAAAAATAAAGCTACTACTGGATAAAATCATACCATGGATATCTCATTTAAACAGGTGAAGAGAATAAAGCAGCAGAAATTGCAGTACTTCAGAAGCAAGTATAACCTTCTGGAACTCTCCATCATTCTTTTAAGTTTGGCTGCACTGGGTGCAATCGTCAAGAGGACAATTCAGGGAAACAAAGATCTGAAGTATTTTCAGGAAAACAGAGACCTGTGAGTGGACAAGGACACATGGAAATATTTCATACGCACAGTACAGCATTTCAACTATTTCTTTTTTTTTTCTACTAGTTTCCCAAGCTTCTATGACACGGCCTCAGCTGACACATACCTGGGGAACATTTTGGCTTTCCTGATTCTGCTGGGCACCATCAAAATGTGGCACCTGATGCGCCTCAACACCAAACTGAACTTGATCACCCGCACAGTGCAGCGAGCTTGGAACAACATCTCCGGTTTTATTATTGTCTTAATCATCCTGGTCCTGGCCTACTCCATTGTGGTGAGGAGCAATCATTCATTCATTCATCCTCTATTTAGGGTCGCGGGGACCTGGAGCCTATCCCAGGAGGCTTAGGGCACAAGGCGGGGTACACCCTGGACAGGGTGCCAATC